>SRMA01027272.1:182868-260944 GCA_007224835.1 Danionella cerebrum | reverse complement strand
AGCCCTGAGGCCTATTTTCCGAAAATCCTATACTTTTACTTTTTAAGGCATTTCTCAGCTTTTACAAGGTCTAAACTGCAAATCTTGGTATCAAAATGAATATAGGTTCTTGGGGAGAGGTGTGGATGAGTTAATTTGACAGTCAAGAACACAGGGTAAGAGTAATTGATGTTGGAATGCCCAAAAAATGAACTCCGCCTAAAAAAAAAAACACATGTTTCCTCCAATATCTCCTTATTTTACTTATAGCGAAGCAAATAAACACAATCAATTGTAACCACTACATGTCAAGAACATCTGTAGCAAGTTTGGTGTTCATACTACAAAAAACTAATATTCTGTAAAGGTTTTGATTGAACAAAGTTCAGGCGTAATCCATGTTGGCACAGTTTGGCACAATTTGGCACAATAATTGAAATATGGAAAAAATCTTGTCCAAAGCTTCAGCTACGTTCATAGTCTTGTTTTCTTGCTTATGGGACATGATTTCAGCAAAAAAACCTCCTAAAGAAACACTGTAAAAGGGGGGTAGAAGCTCATTTACGCCATCTTGCTGCGCTTTTGGGAACATTTCATTCACAAACGCTTTCGGCGTCGAGCTTCCGCGTGTCCCTACCCCCCGACCATCTGTCCAATCCGGGAGCTCTATACATCGCTGGAAAGCTCTGATTCTGGGGAAACCAATCAGCTCAACCATTTTGAGACTGACTGGATCACCGACGAATCACACGACGCGCAGCGTGGAGAGACGTGCTCTTACGCACGGGGAGTCATTCCATATTTGGTGACGTAAGAGGAGCACTGGAGCAACAGAAAAAACACAAAATGGACTTTTCGCGAAGCTATCGACCGGACATAACAACAAACGGACTTTTATCGCTATGGAAATAACTTTTTGTTGAAAAAACGGCAAAGGTAAGACAAGATTTACATGCTTGCTTGGTTTTTGCTGGCGTTTTTTAAGGGGAACTTTCGCTCCCTGCTCTGAAATACTTCATGCAATGTTAATGAGTTGCATATCACTGGATTCAGCTGGTTGTTAGCTTTCATTTAATGTAATGGTTTGGGTGTTTCCGTTTATATTGTGGATACATATCGCACATAAACAAAAACGTGGTCATGAATTATACTCCGGACATGTTGTTGTTTATTTGCATGGCGTTCGAGCTGTGGTTAACGGATATGAAATTGAATTAGATACGTTTTTAGAGGAGTTTCCGCTGAACACAACAGTATTTAATATGTGTGGGTTATTCTCAGGGTTAGTGAGCTATGATTGAAAATGTAACGCACAAGGGGGCAAGTCCCCGGTACCGGGGACTCTCGGGCTTAAGAGGTTAATGTTAAATAACTCATTATTTATAGCTTATTTAAGTGACAATTCGGTTGCATGGTGTTAAGATATGATCCTTATGCGCTCTTACCTGGTTAGGAACACTACCCAATTGCAGAGCACGTTACGTTTGCTATCTCGTATGTACATGTGTGAGATGTACCGTTGAGAGATGATTTGAGTTTGAGTTTATTAAAGAGGAGTTTCAGTCATTGAGAGCGTTTTGTTTTCCTCACGCGAGCAAGAGAGAGAGCGAGAGCGCTCATCTGTGCACTTGACGTCAAAACACATGCGGAAAAAAAACCCTCACAGACTGAAGACGATGCAGATCGATCATCATCTTATCGTCAGGCTCAAGAAACATCACAGATAAACTATTAGCTGTGCCCATTTCACATCTTGAAATGTATTTTAGCGTGAAAAATCGGGTTTGTAGCGTGAGAGATCACTCAAATGCGTTGAATGTGTGAGAAACGGCAGCTGAGCTCTGTAGTTTCGCTCGTGAGTATGGATGCGGAAGCCAAAGGCATTGTGGGAAATGTAGTTTTTTTCCCCGTTTTCGTTACGGCCGCGCTATGGCAGAGATGGGCGATGACGTCAGCGCGCAGCGCTGGGTGTACAAATATGGCCGCGGCATCGGCCTAGCTCCGGAGCTCTTACGCCTCTCATACGGCCGTTACCGGAATTCGCGGCGCTCTGCATTCGCTCGATAAGACGCACCAACTTTTACGTACAAAATAGTATTACGACATCGGATTTGTAAGTAAAGAATTTTAAAATTGTGAACTGCTTTGTGCGCAGTGTTCGTCGTCTGGAAATTAAAAAAGTAACGTTGCTTTCACGTCTGAGAGAAAGCAAAGTTCAGATTACTGCTTACTCAGTAGGCGGGGTCGAAAACCAATTAGCATTTACACGGTTGGTAATTACGCTCTTGGCTGTGAGGTGACTGCCTTAACGGCATAGAATCAACTTTGCGTGTTAAATATCTAATTTAAATCCGTCCAGTACTTTCGGTTATCAACAATATATTACTACTTTAACGTTCACTGTTAAATCTATGTACCATATTATGTTTGTATGTTGCCCTTTAAGAGCTGCACCCCAAAACCCTCAGTGTGTGCGCTGCAGGAGTGTGTGTGCGCGCGAGGAGAGATAGAGACAAGTGTGTGCGCTGCTCTTCTCCTGAAACCGCTACCCTGATATATCTTGTTTGCTTTTTGTTTTGTGATGAAGTTTTCTTGTGACACTGAAGCTAACTATAAAGGTTTGAGTTTAGGATAATGCGTTCGTCTTGAAGCTCCTTCTTTTTTTCACTGGCTATCCGTCACACTACATCATGTATTCTCTAAAGTAATGTTGGAAGTGAGAGGGATTAGATTATATAGTAACAGTGTTTGCAAGTATTGTAGACGAGAAGCGTCGCGGAGAGCTCTGTCTCTTTCTAAAAAATATGGCAGTATTTTTTTACACGCAGAATTTCATTTATAGACGGTTCATTGCGACTGCGCGAACGCATGAAAGCGAATGTTTCCCAGTTTACACAGTAATGACCGCGAGGGTCTTGATTTGAGAGAGAGCGCCTCAAAATTTGCTGTGACAGGCCTGGTCTTAAACAAACCTTTATTATGTGAGAATTTCGGCGATTACTGAAGATTCACCTAGATGTGTTATGAGAATCAGTCTAGAACTGATATTGCTACAACTACTACTAAAAAATAAAGCTGTTAGTCAGTCATAAACTACTAAAATCACATTTTCTACACAAATAGAGTTAGTAGATTTTTAAGTTTTGCTCAATTTCGCAAAAGGAAGCACACATAAAATAAACTTTTAGTTGTTGACTTACAGTCTTTATTTTACAACATTGATGCCTGAAATAATGTGAGAATGTATTTTTAGCTTTACTAAACCTGCACGCTTAGTTACCCAAGTTTGGAAATTATGGTGAATGTAGACTTTCTCTATCATTTCATCCCAAATATTTTTTCCTGTAGTAAATCAAATAAAGAATTTACTCTTCTTCTCTGTCTTATGTTATAAAAGTTCTATTTCAATCCTTTTCAGAGGGTCAATATTTCTGCACAACTACTGTAAACACTACCATATAGTATGCTGAATATGTATTTTAACTGTAATTTCTTATTCATTTTTTAAGACAACTTGGTGGTCAAAGTGTTTACACAGCTATTCCCTTGTGCTCATCTGTTTTTGGTATTCACTCAGGTACTATTTTCTCATAGTCACTTGATAATTTTTTCTTGGTTTTTCAGTCATGCTCATTTTAAATTAGTTATTGCTTTAAAGCAGGGGTCTCAAACCATTTGTATATTAGCTATATGTTAATAATATTTAATAAACATTATTTACTAATAATTTTGTGATAAGTAAAATTCATGTACAAATTTTCACCATGTACCCAACTCTCTGCCCCATGTTCATAAGATAGAGTTTAAAAACGTTACATGGTTTGTGATGTATTATTGATGGATGTGAACAAAACCAATGTGATTTAAATCCAATATGAAAGACTTGTTAACTTTTCTTTATTAATACTCTGCCACAAAAGCCTGGAAATATTTATTTATAGATCATTGTTCTTGAATTTGAGACCCATGCTTTGCCTTTTAAGTTCCTTGTCCTTATCAAGTTTCTAACAGTGTTTTTATTTTTATTTTTTTGCAGACTGTTCAGAAGACAAATCTTTTTACTTTCTCTGTCAAGATTTTTCTCTGTTCAAGACTCTGTTCAGCAGATATTAATACTAGTTCTTTTTAGATTAAAACTACTTTAGTGTGTGTTCATAAAGTTATTGGAAAACGTTTTACAGTTTTAAATCTTTAAATCTTGATTTGTTAGTAGTTTAATTTGCTGTTGTGCATTGTTTGCACAAAATATTGTTAAACGTTCATTTAAAGACACATTTGAGTCTGCAAATTGTTTTCTTTGTCACGTAATTTCTTTCCCCTTTGAGTATTTTGCAGGTTTAATCACTTCTGCAACAACTTTTAAAGAAAAAGTAAGTCAACCATTTTATGTATTTATTAACCTTTAATTCTGTGGATTCGGTTTATTTTATGGTAAAGAATCTTTACCATAATTTGATATATGTTTTTTCAGCAAGACAGTTTTTTGCAATTATATTTCTTGCTTACTTAATTTTAAAGTGATAATTTATACTGTGGATATCAGGATTTTAGGTATTGGTTAAATGCATTTCAGTGTGATGTTGATATTTTATTAAAATTATCTTTAAGGGCCTTTTTGTTTTTCATACCAGACCATGCCAAGGAAAGGTAAGAGAAGTGAAGCCCAGAAGCAGCGCAGAAAGACAGAGGCTTCATTAGACACTACTAGGCTACACAGCTCTGTGTCAGGTAAGACTGTTATGAGCCCTTCTATTCTAACCATTGCAGCATCTCACTGTCAAAGCGATGTGCGGTACAAAGAATTTAGAGGTCGTCAATGTACTTGCAACTCTCTAACGTTTCTCGCAGTACACAACGAATACAACGAGTTGCAGTGTTCAAACTTAGATCAGATTTTATATGAGGGTAATGCTCTCTACTCCAGCGTTATAGAGGAACTGAAATTAAGCGGTCGGTTTAAGAATGATTTTTTGAATTTTGAGGAGCTTCCTGATACTATTCAAACAGGTAAACGGTGCATCAAAATTATTAGACATTCACAAAGGTTTGGGTTTCTCAGAGCTGCCATGGCAATCGATGGGTACGAGAATCTCGAGGGCACACTTCAGTGTCTCAAAGCAGATGTGAGTGATGCACTGATGCTGTGTGGCCAGATGTGCATAGCTGTTTTCAGAGATCGCACAGGCAGATTTGGCTTCTTTGATCCACATTGCCGATCAGTCGATGGGATGATGGCTGATGAAAGCACAGGCACTGCTGTGATGCTGACTTTTTTTAATTTAAAGGATTTGATCGATAGATTACTGTCGTTGTTTCAACATGGATTGGGTCTGAGTGATTACGAACAGTTCGATATTCTTCCTTTATCGTTTGTACACACAGACGGCGAAAACTCTGAATCCATAGATGCTGCATTGCTGGCCCATGATTATATGAACATTGAGCCGTGCGTTGCATTGGCGTCGGCAGAAAACCCTTCAAATTCTAAAAAGAAAAACAAGTCGAATGGCAAAAGCCACACTTGTCCGGTCCTAACCATTGCAGCATCTCACTGTCAAAGTGATGTGCGGTACAAAGAATTTAGAGGTCGTCAATGTACTTGCAACTCTCTAACGTTTCTCGCAGTACACAACGAATACAACGAGTTGCAGTGTTCAAACTTAGATCAGATTTTATATGAGGGCAATGCTCTCTACTCCAGCGTTATAGAGGAACTGAAATTAAGCGGTCGGTTTAAGAATGATTTTTTGAATTTTGAGGAGCTTCCTGATACTATTCAAACAGGTAAACGGTGCATTACAATTATTAGACATTCACAAAGGTTTGGGTTTCTCAGAGCTGCCATGGCAATCGATGGGTACGAGAATCTCGAGGGCACACTTCAGTGTCTCAAAGCAGATGTGAGTGATGCACTGATGCTGTGTGGCCAGATGTGCATAGCTGTTTTCAGAGATCGCACAGGCAGATTTGGCTTCTTTGATCCACATTGCCGATCAGTCGATGGGATGATAGCTGATGAAAGCACAGGCACTGCTGTGATGCTGACTTTTTTTAATTTAAAGGATTTGATCGATAGATTACTGTCGTTGTTTCAACATGGATTGGGTCTGAGCGATTACGAACAGTTCGATATTCTTCCTTTATCGTTTGTACACACAGACGGCGAAAACTCTGAATCCATAGATGCCGCATTGCTGGCCCATGATTATATGAACATTGAGCCGTGCGTTGCATTGCCGTCGACAGAAAACCTGTCAAATGACACAACTGCTCCTGTTTCACTGGTGAATCTAAAAACACTAGAAGCAAAAAACAATGATCAATTAAAAAAACTAAATAAGACACAAAGACAGAAGAATTACCGTAAACAAATAAACACTAAAAAAGTTTCCAGAAAAGTACATTCCAATGCAAACCAAGTGTTTAAGGAAAAACTTAAACAAGCATTGAACTTAAACCATCTCAATAATGCAGAGTATAGAAGAATATGTAGGCAAACAATGAAAAATATATATCATAATTGTAAAATATACAGAGCATCTAAACTATCTAATGCATTAAATAATTACAGAATCAATAAAGAATACAGAGAGAAAAAGAAATTTAGTTCAACGCACAACTATAAAACCGATGAACAGCACAGAGAGAAAAAGAAATCTAGTCTAAGGCACAAGTACCAAATTAATGAACAGCACAGAGAGAGAAAAAAAATAGTACAAGGCATTTGTACAAAACCAATGTTCAATACAGAGTGAAAAAGAAAAACAATATAACATACAATTACAGAACTAATAAACTGTACAGGGAAAGACTAAAAAATCGTGTTGTTAATGGGTATTTAAATGACCCTATTTTTAGAGAAAGGCAAAAAAAATATTATGCAGACAAGTGCAAAAATGATTTAAAATTCTATGAAAACCGTAAAATGCAGCTTAAACACCTTTATCACAGTGATGAGCAATTTAGAGAAAGACACAAAAAATATGATTGGTTTAAATCACAAAACAAATTCTCCTCTCTCAAAGCTTTTCACAAGATACAATGCGCAGAACACATAAAACTTAAGTACAGATTAATTCGTTCAACAGAAAAGGCTACAAATATTCAACCTGATGAAATGCATAACGCCACAGAATTAAGAGCAATTGATATTTTTAGAAATGTTGTCAACCGGGGCCCTTACATACTTACATCTGCACTTGCTGCGGAAGAACATTGTTCCCAAACCAAGTAAAAATATGCGTTCGTGAAATTTATCAGAACAGTTCAAAAATTAATTGTCTAACAGGCAACTATGTTCATATCTGCCATAATTGCCCAGACCAGTGTTCCCGTGCGACAGAATGGATCTGTCACTGCTGCCATGCAACTATAAAGAGAGGTGGAATGCCAGATATTGCTCTTGTGAATATACTTCAGTTCACAGATATTCCTCCAGAACTCAATGATTTAAATATTCTAGAGCGTCACATGATTGCCAGGTACATCCCCTTTGCCAAGATAATAGCTCTTCCCAGAGGTCAGCAAAAAGCAATAAAAGGAGCCGTTATCTCTGTTGCTTCAGATGTTGAAACAGCTGTAAATTCTCTGCCTAGACCAAGAAGTGAATCACAACTGCTGACCGTAAAACTAAAAAGACGGATGTGTTATCAAGGGCACTATCAGTTTCAGACTCTGAACATCCACAAGGTTTTGTCTGCTCTTCATAAATTGAGAGAAATCCATTCAGAATACACAAATATTGTTGATGCTGATGAAATTGTTCATGATAGCGAACTCTCTCTAAGTGAACCAATTCCTCATGAACAACAAATAGAAGAGAACAGTGAAGATACAAAAGACAATGAGCAAAATGATTGTGGTAATGAACCTGAAATGCTAGCTGAGCAGCCCCCTGGTCTTGTCTTAGACACATGTCTTCAGCCCCCAGATCTTGGTCAACAGCTTTTGTCGTATGATGATGGAATATTTTGTGTTGCCCCAGCAGAGGGAAACACCCCTGTTAGCGTTTTTAAAAATCCTAAACTTGAGTCTATGGCATTTCCAGTGCTGTTTCCAGATGGCAAAAACACTCTTGATGAACCCAGCAGAACAAAGCCAATTTCACCCAGCAGGTACTTTAATTCCAGGCTATTTTCAATTGACAATCGGTGTGCAAAAGACACAAATTACATCTTTTTTGCACAATTTGTGACTGAAATGTACATGGCTAAATCAAGTATGTCCATTCAACTGAGAAAAATAAAACCAATGACTCGTGATGGACGCAAAATAAACTCTTCACTGCTTCAGGACAAACGCGAATTAGAAAAGCTCGTTAATAATAAAGAAGCAACACGCTTCATGCAGCCACTAAGAGGCACACCAGCATACTGGGAGAAAACTATGTGTGATTTGTTTGCTATGCTACGACAGCTGGGCACTCCCACATTTTTTTGTACATTCAGTGCTGCAGAAATTAGATGGCCTGAAGTGATAACTGCTATTAAAAAGCAACAAGGTGAAGCTGTGACCTTCTCAGAGTTAGATTGGTCTGAAAAATGTGAAATCCTGAGAAGTAACCCAGTCACAGCAATGCGCATGTTTGAAAAACGAGTTGAGGCTTTGATGAGAGATCTAATCATGTCACCTGCTCAACCAATTGGCGAGGTAATTGACTTTTTCTACAGAGTTGAGTTTCAGCAGCGTGGCTCACCACGCTCACGCTCACATATTCATTGTTTATTTTGGGTAAAAGATGCTCCGGTATTTGAGGATGATGAAGATCGGGTTGTTTGCGATTTCATTGATAAATTCATCTCATGTAAATTACCAGATGCAAACAGAGATCCAGAACTGCACAGAATTGTAACAGAAGTTCAGATGCACAGTAGAAATCATTCGAAATCATGCAAAATGCATAATGTACATTGTCTCGTATATCTCCAAAGCAGAGCATGAGATGAGCGTTTATCTCAAGAGAGTGGTAAAAGACTCCAGCCATGATGACTTGTCTGAAAGTGAGAGTATGAAGCAGGTTATGCAGGCCTATTCAAAGAATAGAGAAGTGAGTGCACAAGAGGCAGTCGCTCGCAGATGCAGTCTGAAATTAAAATCATCGTCAAGAGCTGTCATATTCATTCCTACTGATGATAATGCTGTAAAAATGAGTTTACCTATGAAGTACTTGCAGACGATGGATGATGACGTAGAGAATGTGTGGATGACTGGATTGCCAGAAAAGTATAAGGCTAGACCAAGTCAACCTGAATTCGAGAACATGTGCATGGCTGAATTTGCAAGCGAATATCGCATCGTTTATGGAGGACAGAAAAGGGGTAAAAATATTTTACCACTTCAAAACAACTTGGGACAAATACAGAAAAGAACAAAGGGAAAACCTGCCGTTATCAGATTTGCACGTTTCTCGCAGCAAAAATTTCCTGAAAAATTCTATGGAACCCTGCTGAAACTCTACTTGCCTTATCGAAGAGATGGGCAACTGAAGTCAAGTAGATTCCAGACTTATGAAGCATTTTACAATTTTGCTTCAGTAAAGCTACCGGATTCTAGTGAAATACAGTGTGTATGTGAGATTGTACAACAAAATCGGGAAAAATATGAGAAGCACAGTGAGGAAATAGAACAAGCAATACAAGACTTTGAAAAGATGGGTCCTGTTGAGGATGCATGGGCTACATTGGCACCAGCAAATGAATTAATCAGATTAGAGACCATTATGGAGGTTGAACCCGCTGATCCAAGTGAAACGAATGAACAAGAAGATATGCCTGAATTTGCACCTGCTGCTTCTGTCAGTAGCACAGCCATGCCAGTCATGGAAACTCCCCCATTAAATCAAGCACAAATTCGCAAAATGAATCAGAGTTTAAATCAAACACAGGCTTCTGTGTATTACGCTGTGAGGGACTGGTGCAAAAGGTGTGTTTCGGGAGACAAACCAGAGCCATTTTTTTATTTCTTAAATGGAGGAGCAGGAGTTGGTAAGTCACACTTAATTAAAACTATTCATGCAGAAGCAACTAAGATCTTGCGTCGGCTTCCATGCTTACGAGAACAAAGTGACATTTCAAAGCCTGCTGTTCTTTTAAGTGCATTCACTGGAACGGCAGCCTTTAACATTTCCGGCAAGACATTACACTGTCTACTCAAACTTCCAAGAAGCTTGAAGCCTCCATATCAAGGTTTGGGAAACAGCTTGGATGAAATCAGGGCAGATTTCTCCAAGGTATACATCTTAATTATTGACGAAATCTCTATGGTTTCAAAAAATTTGTTTGCCTATGTGAATTGGAGATTGCAACAGATTAAAGGAAGGAATAAACCTTTTGGAGGAATTTCCGTTCTTTGCGTGGGTGACTTCCAGCAGCTCCCTCCACTGGGAAGAGCAAAACCACTTTGTGTGTATGAGGATCATGTCCCGGACTTCTGGAAAGATCACTTTCAAATGATAACTTTGATGCAGATAATGAGGCAGAAAGATGATCTTGCATATGCCCAACTGCTGAACCGACTGAGGCTGAAGAAGAAGGACGAGACTCTGTCTGATGCAGACAGGTGCATGCTAGAGGGTGTAATGCGCTCAACTTCTGAAGAGTGTCCATCTGATGTGTTGTACATATATGCAACCAATAAAGAGGTAGATAACCACAATGCTCAGGCCATATCCTCTTGCTTTTCGGACATTGTTACCATCAATGCCAATGATTACAAAAAAGATCCCCGAACAGGAGAAATGAAGAGGAAAGCTACACCACTCAAGGGAGATAAAGGTGATCTTATTGATAGACTACAGATTGCCATTGGTGCAAGAGTGATGTTGACAAGAAACATTGATGTCGATGATGGCCTTGTTAATGGGACATTTGGTAAGGTAGTAAAAATAACAACAGAAGACCGAGAGGGTGTTCCATTTGTAAAGCTAATTGGTTTGCATCTTGATGATACAAATGCTGGAAAGAAATACCGTGGTAAAGCAGCCAATGAAGATGAGCATGTTGTCTACATCGAGAGATCAGAAGAACCTCTTAAAAGAAAAGGAATAACTCGAAGGCAATTTCCCATGAAGCTTGCCTTTGCATGCACTGCACACAAAGTACAAGGAATGACAACCGATTGTGCCGTTGTGTCTCTGAAGCACATATTTGAACCAGGCATGGCATATGTTGCTCTCAGCAGAACCAGAACTCTTGCTGGATTGCACATTATTGACTTTGATGAAAGGAAAATTTTCTGTGATCCAGAAATTTGTACCTCCTTGGAGAACATGCCAAAAGCTGATTTTCACAGTGTAATGCCCATTCTACAAATTGCACAGGACTCAGACCTGAATTCGGCTCTCAAAATCATTCATCACAACACAGAGGGTCTGATGTCTCATATAAAAATCTTTGATCGTGAAATGCATAAAAAAAAATCATAGCCTAACAACCAATTTCCATTTCAGTAACTTCTAAGCATTCTGGGTTTCATTCTAAATATGGCAATTCATCCTCCATATATCTCTCTCTTAATTTGACTTGATATTAATAAATGGTTATTCTCACAAATAAAACAACTTTTTCAAGTTGCGACAACACAAAACAGGAGACATGCTGAGTGTACATAAACGGCACCAGCAGGGCTTGTACCGCCTGGTCAACTGATTTGTATTGTAGCACCTTGTGAGATTATAGTAGCCTTCCGAACAATGTCCGCGTTAAGGTTAATGCTAAAAGCTAGTCTCCAGCAGTATCTGGCAGTTTGTGGCATTTTTGTGTTTGTATGGGATCTTATATATGTTAGTGAGTCTGTATATGCATGTATTTATATTTTTTTATTGAGACTTTGCATGTATTTTGGCGTACAAGTGTTTGTGTCTTTTTCAGTGGACGTTGGTACATTCTGGGTTTCATTTCGAAGCTGGTATTGCAATCCTCCATGTGCATCTCTCTTTTTATCACATACCTGTGTGAAAACTAATGGCATCAGTAGATCAATTCGCTTGCAGATGGCATCACTATACAACAGAAACATCAGTGCTGGAAACCACGGTTTTAATAATAATCTGCTGTTATTTACTCGTCGTCCTACATGTAACACTTTCAAGTTGCAACAACACAAAACAGGAGACATGCTGAGTGTACATAAACGGCACCAGCAGGGCTTGCACCGCCTGGTCAACTGATTTGTGTTGTAGCACCTTGTGAGATTATAGTAGCCTTCCGAACAATGTCCACGTTAATGTTAATGTTAAAAGCTGATCTCCAGCAGTATCTGGCAGTTTGTGGCATCAGTGCATCGCTTTAATGTTTTCATTGGGAACCGTAATTTTAATAATAATCAGTTGCTGTTATTTACTCGTCGTCCTACATGTAACACTTTCAAGTTGCGACAACACAAAACAGGAGACATGCTGAGTGTACATAAACGGCACCAGCAGGGCTTGTATCGCCTGGTCAACTGATTTGTGTTGTAGCACCTTGTGAGATTATAGTGGCCTTCCGAACAATGTACGCGTTAAGGTTAATGCTAAAAGCTAGTCTCAAGCAGTATCTGGCAGTTTGTGGCATTTTTGTGTATGTATGTGATCCTATATATGTTTGTGAGTCTGTATATGCATGTATTTATATTTTTGTATTTGAGAATTTGCATGTATTTTGGCGCACAAGTGTTTGTGTCTTTTCAGTGAACATTGGTACATTCTGGGTTTCATTTCGAAGCTGGTTTTGCAATCCTCCATGTGCATCTCTCTCTTTTTATCACATACCTGTGTGAAAACTAATGGCATCAGTAGATCAATTCGCTTGCAGATGGCATCAATATACAACAGAAACATCAGTGCTGGAAACCACGGTTTTAATAATAATCGGTTGCTGTTATTTACTCGCTGTCCTAGATGTAACTTTTTCAAGTTGCAACAACACAAAACAGGAGACATGCTGAGTGTACATAAACGGCACCAGCAGGGCTTGTAGCGCCTGGTCAACTGATTTGTGTTGTAGCACCTTGTGAGATTATAGTAGCCTTCCGAACAATGTCCGCGTTAAGGTTAATGCTAAAAGCTAGTCTCCAGCAGTATCTGGCAGTTTGTGGCATCAGTGCATCGCTTTAATGTTTTCATTGGGAACCGCACTTTTAATAATAATCGGTTGCTGTTAACTACTCGCCGTCCTGAATGTAACACTTTCAAGTTGCAACAACACAAAACAGGAGACATGCTGAGTGTACATAAACGGCACCAGCAGGGCTTGTATCGCCTGGTCAACTGATTTGTGTTGTAGCACCCTGTAAGATTGATTGCAAGAGTCCTCTGAAATCATCTCGGATTATAAAATTATGATCAAAAGCATAGCATGAACTTCATTATTGAGAACCACTGATTTACTGAACTATTCATATTTTAATTCAAATACATTCGTGAGGATAGATGGGCTCTAGCAGTGTTAGTTTGTATGTATGTTTTTTTATGGTTTGGCCACAAAGCAGCTTTCATGAAATGATGAGACTGGCAGTAAAGCTAGATCAAGGTAATGTAAGAAGCATTTTACACTTTCACTGTATACAATTACGATGTACTCTAGATTAATAAGGTTTTGCCATTACAGAAATAGTGCATACCAGGTCATTAGCACTGAAGAACCCTTGAAGGAAGACCTCCAAACACACACACATGGACACGCACGCATACACACTCACAATCTTCTCCATGCTGCCAAATAAAGGATGGGTAAATCAATAATATTAGGAAGGATTTATATAAAAAAAAAACTTCCTTCTAAACAAATTTCTAATGTTCTTATCCTTATAGGACAGGACTATCTCAACTATGAAGTCTGAAGAACCCCACCCACCCACATACACATACACCCTCCAAAAAAACAGATAAGTATATCAATGATGTTCAGGTAGGTATTCTTCTCACTCAAATTCATGGCTTCCATCCAGAGGAGGAAACAACACATATGTTCACTTCACTGGAGATAACAAAACTGTCCAGCTATTACGAAGCACCTACCCTTTTATGTGGTGCCTTTAATAAGCAGGACAGGACAAGGATAAATAGAAGATGAGTATATTAATAATATAGAAATTATTTGTTGCATAAGTTACAGAAATAGCATCCTTCTAAACTTCATGTCACTAAAAGAGGTGAACAGGTCATCAGTTCTGAAGTCTGAAGATGGATGGAAGCAGTGCCTCCTCAAACAAAAGCTAAGTATATCAATAATACTTGGAGGACTTAATATTATAGTACAGTACTTCCTTCTAATCTTGTGTAATTACAGTAGAGGAACAGGCCATTGGCTATGAAGAGCGAAGGAAGGAAGGAGCGATCCACACTCCCAACCCCCCACACTCCGAAGGGTGGCAAAAAATACAGATTTACACTTAAATGATCAGAGCTGCCTCTTAGCATACCAAACTGTACAAAATGGACCATTAACCCTTGTTCTTCTTTTGGTAATTATGAGGGATATTATGTTGTGTGTAAAACTGAGGATATTTTATTACTTTCATGTTTTTAAATAATATATTAATAAAAATTATGGATTTACCACGTGTGTGATGCAATCATTTTTAGTGGCATAAAATAAAATTCATGATTGTGTAATTTTTATAAGGAATAACACTGTATTGCCAAAGCAACCATTAACACTTGGGGTTTGTCTCTTGATTTGTTTGGGCAAAATTTACCAACATTTAAAAAAAATAGGTATTAACGGCACCAACACAAGCCAACATCGAAGTTTGCGTGCAAACTTTAAAATCTAGTTATATTTACTCCTCTAGATCTTATAATTAACTCTCTTTACACAAAAAAGAGCAGTGACTTTGATGCGAACTGCATGTAATACTGTGAGAAAGCCTAAATTCTCAGACCAAAGGAATACTCATGGTGCATAGAAAAACCATCGCATGCGACATAACAGTATTGCTCAGGGGCTATGCAGCTTCACAGTGACTTAATCCGAGAGGACATTATGTCCATTCTCGACCACTGCAATCTTTCACTCATGGAACAGTCCACTAGGTTCGGAGGAAGCTCCAAGGTCATATTCACTTGGCCAATCTGAAAACAGCTAGGTCCAGGGGCTCTCGACTGGGCACACACCAGTCATCTGCCCCATGTGTGAGTTCATAGTTGCGTCGAGCTGTTTTATTAAACACTGGGAGTCTCTCAACTGAATCGGTGGATAAAGCCTGATGAGGAAACACATGATGTAAGCTAGTGAAAGTTCCCCTTAAATGGTCCTGCATGGTTTCACAAATCAATGTGTAATTAAATCTATACTCTATCACACCAGCGCAATTATGACTTCAAAAACACATTTACTTAAACCACTACAGTGGGACTCCGAGATACGAATGCTTCGAGTTACGAAATGTTCGAGATATGAAAGGTTGCACAGGAAGTATTTTGCTTCGAGATATGAAAAAAAAACTCGAGATACTAAAAGATACGAAAAACACCAACAGTTCTGCTTTATTATCTGCTTGTTAAGTCTGACGTCGCGCTACACTTCCGGGTCCTTGCGCTCCTTTCTCTCAAAGGGGCTGATACAGTTTTAAATCAAGCGAAACATTATGTATAGGTAAACAATAATGTACTATAACAAATGTAAGAGTCAAGGTGTCGTAAAAGAAATAACGTTTATAATGTGGAAAGTGCTGTTCTGTATCGCAAGTTAGAGAAACCCTGTGAAGCCTTCTCAGAAACGCTCTCTCCAGTACACTCGGTACTGTCTCCGCTTGTGCTTGAAACCGTGTTGGTGTTAGTAATTCGTGAAATATCTTGAGAAAGTTAACTTTCATACGTGGTGCCGTAATGTTTTCTGCGATCCGTTCCACCTCCTCCGACACTTCGCCACATCGATTCACTCAAGGTAAGGTTTCACATTTATGTACATATTATGTATTTTACATATGTTTTATTCTGTCTTATTATCATTATGTTAACAATGTGTAGATTTAAGGATTGAAGAAACGTTACATGATTTTTCTCTGGATTTCCATTTTTTATCAACTTATACTGTTGTTTCTGAGAGCCGTTGCACGGATTAGGTGTTTTAAAACTTGCTTTGAGATACGAAAGCCACCCTGGATTAATTTCGTGTCTCGGGGTACCACTGTATTCTCTTTGGAAGAATCAAATGAATCACCATTTTCATATTCTGGAATTGTAAAAAATGAAAAGATTTTTTAAAAGAGTTCCACATTTTGTTCTAAATCATACCTTCAGGTGAATCACCGCATCCGTGCCATGGCCTTCCATTGAATAAAGTTGGAGGTCTCCCTGGAAGTACTTGGCGTACAGTCGAGAAATGGGCAACCCGTAACCAAAGCCAGCCTTTGGACAAAAGATGCATTTTATTATAAAGATTCAGCATTAATATCTACATATCTTGTATCATTTTGAATATTCTCACAATATTAATAAAAAATCCCAACATGAAATGTTGAATAATCTGAAAAGGTACGCAAAAATGGTTCACATTTATTATACATGTTTAGGGGTATTTCATACCTTGAAAATTGTGTTTTCAACCAGCGTACAGACTTGTAAGATGACTATGTAGGTTAATAATAACTATATACAGAGTGAAAAGAAAACTTTAAAGTAGAGGTCCAACTCAATTCCTGGAGGTCTGGTAACACTGCTAAGTTTATCTCCAGCCACACATCGACTTGTAGCTTTCAAACAAGCCTGAATTAGCTGGACTAAGGGAATTTAGATGAGGAGATAAGCTTTGCAGGTTACAACTGAACCCTTGAGAGCAGAGAAGAGGCAGGCAGACATATCCAACATTTATGCAAAGGAGAGATAATAACTGACCAAGAAACATGAGGACCAAGTAAAGAATAGACCAGGGGTCACCAACACAGTGCCTGTGGGCTCCTGGTCACCCGCGAGGACCACATTGAGTTCGCCCACCACCTCTTCTAAAAATAGCTCAAATAGCGCCACTTTCCTGAAATTAGCTGAAACTAATTTAATATGACTGCAATTCTTGTTTAAATGACACTTGCACATAAGCTTTATGTGACAATATAAATAAAAAAATGATTACCGGTATATATTTTTTTACGTGCGCTACGATGAAACAAGCAGCGTAGCAAAAATGAGACGACTGACCCATGAAAAGACAATTTCATTTTTGCATCGAATGCGAGGTAAAGGTTTAATTTTTTATTTCTGTGAAAGGAGCATGTGTTTGTCTCATTTGCGCGGACGACTGCACAATGTGGAGAGACATTTCACGATGTGGACACAAGCTACCAACTATTCACATCTGCAAGTCTTACTCAGAGTACAACATACTGGTAAAACGCATGCAATGCCAGGCTTCCCAATAACTGAAAGAAATAGATACCAAATTTGGTTTCCAGTTCATGTTTAGTTCAATGCGTTTGTAAAATGTAAAAAGTGTTAAAATGTAAAAATAATAATAATCTTAGCTCACTTTTTGTATTTATATGATTTATTATTTGTTTATTGGACATTGTGATTTCCTTGGACTGTTGTAGAAGTGATCATTTTGAAGTGTTTTGAACATTTATACTTTGTTCAATTTAAAAAACAGTTGCACTAAGACAAAATATAAATATAAAGTGTTGCATATTAATAGTTATCTGTTTCCTACCTTGTTAATTCATTGTTGATATTCATTGTGAGAAATAATTAACGTGATCAGTGTCTATGCAGAGATGAATATCCTTAATTATTAATAAATTCAGAAGAGGGTATCAAAGTGGTAGCCCTTTGCATTAATCAGTACCCAGGAAGTATTTCTCGGTTTCAAAAAGGTTGGTGACCCCTGGTACAGACACAACAAAACCAGAATAGTTAGGGAGGGCACAGGTTAATAAAATGCGCGTGGGAGTGTGTATGTGTGTGTGCGCGCGTGTCATCAGCCAATAACTGGGTTATTGATGTTGAGTCATTACATCACACATCACATGACTATGAGGATGGGGAACAAGCAAAGTATATAGATAGGGAAATCAGACTAAACTAGGAAGGGGGCATAGGTGAATAAAACAGAATCGCTAAAAGGTAGAAACAATGATACACGAGGATTGAGGAACACAGAGTTCAAACAGGACTGCAGCAATCCAGGAACTGAGTTTGTCATCCCCGCTTTAAAGGTACACTGTGTTTTGCCTCTATAAGTGATATTTATGAAAATAGGAACAGTCCAGGCAGGTCCAAGAATGGAACGGTGTGTGTCAGCAGCAAATAGTAATGCTGAGTAATTACATCACACATAACATGACGATGATAAAGTAGTGATGCATAAGTATTCACTTGATGAGTTTAAAATTGGATAAATCATTGGAAACCGAAATTCAATTAATTTAAAATATTTAACACTTTTTTTAGTAATACTGAATGTACAACGTACAAAGATGTATGGATAAGTTAAATTTAATGCCCTTATTTTCTGCCTCGTCACCCATTTCATAGTTCCCCTCTGTATTTACTTCCATTTTTTTCTGATGTATTCAGATTTATTCCTGTTATTTTCCCCCCCAGTTTCCCCAGAATGCAAGCCTTCGGTGTGACTATAGTGAGCTAATGAACAAAGCCTGGCCATTCATTTATTTAGTTTATTCCTCCTCCTTTGAAGAAGTCTTATGTTATTCAGGTTTTACCTGCAATGATCTTTTATGTTTCCTTTTCTCATTTTTGTGATCAATAAACTATAATAAATAAGGCTTTCAAGCCAAATGTTAATCTTGTAATTGCAATTAATTGAAAAAAAAAATGCAAATTCGAAAAAATGTATTCATTTTTTTGCACCAAATATTAAAACGTATTAACATGACACAGACTGGGTTACAGACAAAAAGGAACATAAAACACTTAAACCAAAGTACAAGCCTAAGCAATCTTGGAAGTGTTTATTGTACTAGGGGTAAAATCTCACCAGGGGAGCCCTCTGTTTCTCATCCACCTGAGGTGTTGGTGCTGTGGAGTACATGTAACTGAAGAGATTCTCCATCTTCCTGAAAGGAACTCCACCACCGCAGTCACTCATCTACCAAGAAAATGGCAAGAATCAGCAATGAATCGGAATGTAAAGTAGGACACAGGCAGAAAAACAGAGCAACCAGTCTGATAACAGGGGCAGTGTGTCTCTGACCCTGATCGAGGCTGGTCAGTTTGCGCTGTGCTGGTGTCAAATCAGCATTCTCAAGGTGAGCAAACAACAAGGCCAGGCCTCTCTTTTTCTCTCTCTCTCCATTTCTTATGCAACAGCAGGTGTTTGAATAAATGCTCTGAATACATAAGGCATAATGACAACATAGACTCCCATCCATCTATCCATTTTCTTTCTTGTTTAATCTCTTTCAGGGTCATAGGGATCTGCTGTTGCACATTGGGCCAGAACTAGGTATGTGTTTTCACTTCCATCCATATCCTAGATTAGGTTCATTTTCAAACACTAAATCACTGTCACAGTCATAAAACCTCTAGAGTTAGATCCATAGATATATCTGCCTAAGTTTCTAGAAAATCTGTCTTCTTGATAATAAAATTTTGCCCAATTATATTGCCGTTGCATGTGTGACAGAAAGCTGGATCTCCCACTGACCCTTCCACTTTTTCATCTAGAGACATTCTTTTTTTATTTAATTGCTTTTTTTTATTTTTATGTAATGTTTAATGTATATGATTTAATATTTCGTTATAAATTATAAAAGTGCCTTGATTTTTCAGTGCAAAGAGCAATCAAAGGGATCTCGCACCTCTGACACCATCGCCTCTCGGTGGCCAGTTTGTTGAGGCATGTTTAGACCCTCAAAAATACAACTAAAGCTGAGGAAAAATTATTTCTGGCCAAATACAAAATGGTTTTATGCCACTTATATAAGCTATTTGTTTTCAGTTATAAATGTGCAGTAAACACACATGCACACATGTGATAGTCACCTTGATAGTGAGGTCCTCTCCTCCAACAGCCACCATGACTTGAATGGGAGGAAGACCACTACCTTCCTTATTGTTTTCAATGGTTGCCCTCATTGCATTCTGAGGAAGAAAACATATCTTCAGAACAACTTTCAGATGTAACAGCAGGGTTGGGCGAGATGGACCACTGCTTACCTTGAACAGTTCAAATAGCATATGGTACAAATGTGAAGGCACATAAACAATGCTGATCGGCTGTTTCCTGTTATTAGCTGTAAAAACGAGAACAAAGACTCAGTATAAACATTGTATAAAGCGGCTAAACCTGCTATTATCAGTGCTACGCTCTGTGCAATTAGCTGTGAAACAAACAGAACTAACAAAAGGAGTAAATTTAGACACTGGCATATTTTTACCCATTATTTTCATGTGAACACATGGATATTCTACTTACTGTTGAGTTCCTGAAGCTCCAGCTCAGGAGAGTTGAGATAGTACTGGTAACACAGCATTTTGGCACTTTCATAGGCATCTGCATGAAAAGGGTGATGATAAAATAAGTGGTTTATATATATATATATATATATATATATATATATATATATATTTAAACACTGTTTATGTTTGTTACTTAATTAGCATGAAATTGCTTTACCTTTAACAACATCTGCCACTTGACAGTGAGGGTCTATACTACCAATGGTATTAGGGTGAACTGGATTTGTGGCACCATCAAATACAAGAGCTGAAAACATGGAAAACAACTTGGGTTTGCACCAGTTTTTACCAGGATGACTTATGTGTTTCCAATATTTTTGTTGTCTAGATGTTATGCTTACTGTGCTGGTTGATGAGCATTCTGATTGATATTCGACTCATATAGAATCGATCCAGGAAATACTGAATGTTTTGATTTGTCACTGGATCTTGACCAAATACTTCTTTATATTCAATAACTCCCTGGGCCATTGTGGGTACCACATCATTGTGCCTGTTTCGGATGTTGACCAGAGCGTCCACAAACCTGCGTGCACAGTAAAGATTTTTTTAAAAATGGAGTGAATGTTCATTACTGTGCAAGACTTTCGGTTTTGAGAGTTGAAATTATCCAATCAGGTTGCATTGGAGCAAGCTGGAACAATCATTGTAAGGTAGAAGTTACAAAAGAGCAGGCCACGTCACATTATCATGACACTGAAGTAGCGTGACTTTGTTTTATTTTAAACTCAAATCTCTCTTGTTTAACCAAATATTCAGCAAATAGTTGACCAATTACTTAAAATGACGTAAAGACAAAACTAAAGGACAAAAAAATTGTACACATGGCACCATTAATAGTACACTTTGTGACTACATAACATTTGTTTAGCATTGGTTATTGAATGGGAATACTATATTGTGTAGTAAAACAAATTGGAAGAAAACTTGTGACTTTCTGCAGCTAGAACCAATGCTCATTTGCAGGCACAATTATCATCAAGTGTTTGGTTTCTGGAAATTCACTTTTTCCCATAGCATAGTAACAAATTCCTATAGATTATTGCTCTGCATTTAGAGTTCACACACCAGTGTAACACTAAGTAACCATAGCAACTAATAACATGTGCCATAAATATGGAGACACAGCAAACAAATACTTTTGTGACACGACTCCTCAGTCTTCTTTTTTTCTTTTCTTTTTTAAGAACAGAATTTCCTCTTATCTGCTTACTCTTGCAATGCACTTTGGTCTTCTGGACTTTTCTCCAAGAATTCCAGGATCTCCATCAAACTCTGAATGTACCTTTTCAGACAAAAACAAAAGCTGCTATCAATGCTTCATAACAAACATACATTAACATCTCACAACACAGATATACAGGTGGCATGAATAAATGAAGAGGGTTTTTTTTCCCCAAAACTCAATTTTGATGAATTTGAGTAAAAATGTATTTTCTTTGGCAGTAAAGTTGTCAATCCAAATTTTTTGTTCCAAACTTTCATAAAGCACCTCACAGTCATACAGTCATAAAATCCAGATTTTAAAATTAGCATTATAATATATTGTAAAGAAGTTTTTTTTTCCCAAAGTTAGATATCATAGTATATAAATCTATTTAATTTACTTTTGATGAAACGGTTTAAAATACAATAACAAACATCAATATTGAATCAAGTGGCTGGTTCCAGAATAAATCGGTTGAATAGAACCGGTGTCAGAACAGTCTCTGCAACAGTCTCTCCTTTCGCCTCCCAGTGACTTTGGAACATCTTCGCTGGACTTTACTGACTGTGAGCAGCTAGAAAAGGGACTGATTCTGTTCTGATTTTGTGAAATGACTATAAAACAATTCAAAAGATTTGCTGTGGATGACAGCCAGCATCTTTCCACCTTCTTGGTTGAATAGTTATGGTGTTTTGTGAAAAAAAGAAACAAGGCTGTTGTTTATCACAGTTTGGACAAAAATGGACAAACCAGGACTGTAATTGACTATGGGCTTTTCCAATGTGAAAAAAATATACTTCAGATTTTTCAATAACCTATTTGTTTCCAACAGGCAACAAACGCCATTAAAAAAAAATCTAGCTAACCATTTCAAGTCATTTTTAGGACATATAGCAAAAAACAGAAATCTTATCAGGGTTGACAGAAACTCAATGAGGATTTTGAAAAACAGTGTGCAAGAAATCTGTTTGTGTGCCATGATAATGACCCAAAGCAAACCTCGCTTCTGGTGAAGACATACCTCTAAATGAGGAATGCATCAGTATAAAGATCTTTCACTGACTATGAAAATGATTCACTATTAACTAATAACCTCAGAGAACTAAATTTTTGACCAGTCGTTTTTCTTTTTTACCATTTTTTCCCACATCCTTGGTTATTCAAATATTTAAAATCCTTGGTTATATACAGTTATTATAACAAACACTACACTTTTCGTACACTACATAGGGTAGCTAATAATTGTGTCTTCAACTGTAGATAACAATAGAGTACCAATTTTTCAGAAGAACTGTTGCTCTTTGATTGACACAGGAAATAGAGCAAAGTTCACAAGCTTTATGAAGTTCAGAAGCTTGGCCCAGTCTCAAATGTTTGTGAAGCATGCTAAAAATAAAAGCACACTCCTCTGACCATCTAATCGCCTTTTCAACAATACGTCACTGCTATAATAATGCTATTGAATGTAGACTATGCTGTTTTGTTGAGTAACTCACCAGCTTTGAACCATTTGTACAGAAGGGGTAGTGAGCAATCTTTTGGGGAGCAGGTTAATTTCTTTCATGATGTTGGACAAACGTACAGGTAGTTCTTGTCTTAGGAAAACAAAAGATGTTTTCTCACAGGCATTGGTAGAACCTGCAAGAAAGCAACGCTGATTACTGAAAATCTGGTAACCAACACTTGCTATTGCTTTCACAAACATTAATGACTGGTTTATGTTCAGGGTTGACATGTATACACGTTGGTCTTAAAAAGATTTAATAACGGAACGGAGCAGCAGATGACAAAGTGCACAGCAGTTAATAACGCAAGACTGAGTTCGTATGGATGCAGCCAACAGCTAGCTAGTGAACTCTGAGTCATTTCAATCGGTTCAAGAATCGGTTCTTTTCGAGTGTTTAAAGTGAACAAAATCAAAAGTAAATTAAACTGCCCAAAGAAGTTCCTTTAACTTTAATCGAGTTTCCATTAATTTTTTTCGAGAAAGCCTTTTTTCTCTGAATAAATATAGATTTGGTTGCATAAAATATTGCTGTTTTGTTCTATTTCCCTGTTGTCTATAATTATAGAATCCCATCAACTATTGGTGTATTTTAAGTATACCCAATGTTCATTAAATGTGGGATATTGGCACCAAAATTTTGTTTTTTTGTGTGAACGTACCGTTAAAGATTCAAAAATTGAGAAAGTGAGCCGAATCAGGGAATTGTCCGAAAAGATCCGAATCAGAAAAACACTTTGTTCTAAATATTGTTAAGTGCTGCAGGAAACTAAAGAAAAGGTCAGTGAATCTGAAAAGTGAATCAACCTATAAATAACATGTGCACTAGAATTAACGTTATTTATTCATCATAATAAATAAACACCAAAAGCGTAGCGTTACAACAACAACAACAACAGATTGGGAACAGTATAACCACACTCGGATTTGATATAAAAAAGCAAGGCAAACAAAACATCAGGCTACTTACCAAAATCGAGAAATTGCTTCATTGAAAGTGGAGATGGTGAAAATTTGGAGAAGTGTTCGATGTGATGAGGCACATTTGCCAAAGCAGCATTCTTCATAATAAACCTGACGAATTTCATTTCTCTTGGTGAATTTTACACAGAGATAAGCGAGACAAACAGCTGCAGATAATGTCGTTTAATAGCTTTGATGTTAATATTGAATGCACTGCGATGTATATAATGATCCACGAAGCAGCTGTTCTTCCAAGAACAGTCACCAACCAATCAGAGCCAGAGACTCTTGTTACAATCCAGATCCGTCCAATGAGGTCTGGGGGCGGAGTCTATGGCTGCTCGTGGTCCTGTACATATGTAATCATTAAGAACAGAAACCACACGTGTGGATTGCTTCTGACCACTGTGGGCTTTCCTCTTGGAGAAACACATCTGTGTTTTTCACACTGATAAATGTTATGCAAACAAGAATTTATCCTCATTATTTCCTGGAACATATGTTTATATTTATTACAATATTTTCAATCTCATTGAATTAATTGAAAAGGTCAAAACATTAGAGAAAATGTTTTTGAGAACTCTTTGCTTACCATTTCATAATGGTTAAAATAAATTGGTTTTCTCAAAGTGTTTTAAGTAGTGTGCACTGTACAGTGTAGCAACAGACTGTTTTTTTTTCATTATATTGTTTAATTTATTCTGTGTTAAATGTAGGGAAACGTGCATATTGAGTAAAACATTGAAATATTCAGTAAAGGCAACGTATTTCTTTTAAATTCAGAGAAAATCCATTTAGAAAATGAAAATTTATAAGGTAAACAAAACAAACTGGAATTTGGTAAATCGGGTCAGAATATCCCATCTCAGTTGACCTTCAACACACACACACACACTGAGAAATCCGATTAAGAGTTCCAGTATTTTTCTGGATGCTGAAAGAATGAAAAAATTCAAGAACAACTAGTCTTACATAAGGGAACGATTTCACAATGTAACTCCAAAGGGTTTAAAACTAAAATGAATAACTACACTCTGATCTCTTTATAAAAATGTGATGACCGATGCCATGTAGGCATGCAACAAGTTTCCTGTTTTGAACAGTGAAAGCTCTGGTGACTTATGATCTAGGAACAGGCCTAATCTAGTCTTACATAACCAGAAATAGTGTGGAATAGAGCCAGTCAGGGATATTACACGTATCTATCCATTCCACTAGCCCGCCCAGCAGACAGTACATATAAACAACAATGTAATTATCTAAGATATAAAAAAAATGTAAGATTATGTACAAAGATTAGAGATTAGTAAGCAAATTGCTATAAATTGTAACTATAAGTATAGGGTGTGGGTATGAGTTATCCCATTAATGACCCAGATAAATAAATACTGTGTGTAAATGAAATCACCACGTAAGAGCCATTCCAGAAAATGGGTGCCATTTGCTCGTTGGAACTTTTCATAATGTCTTTTTTACTTGATTTAAAAAAAAATGCAATAGCATACAAATTCATTAGTCAAGTAGGGTATTAGTCAATCTTAAGTAATTAATTTAAATGTTTTAGTAGATATAAAATCAACAGATGGCTGCCGTTTTCTCTTGTTACTAACCCTCTTGTTATTCTTTATATTGGTAAAAGGACTGAAAGTAACAGGACTTTGTTTTTAGCAAAGAATTAGCAAATAAATGCTAAATAGCCACACAGTGCACATGATTGCAGAACCAGGAAATATTTCTAATTCAGTTATTTACCAAACATTTGCATTTTTCCCACAAAAATAATTATATTAATCTCAAACATTATATATGTATTTACATTTCAATGCAAAAGAAAGTTTTTTTAAAAGATCTTAATCATTATATTTTATAGTAAGTGTAGCATCAGAGATTTCATCAATAAATTTATCAAAAAAATTTAAATGCTCTAGCTTGTATTTGCAATGAGAATAGTATGTAGTACACTTTGCTAGTAATAAAATTTGTTTATGAAGCTATTGTGAAGCGTATTTTTACATGGGACATAAATTGTACCCATCAGTTGAATGGCTTATAACGTTGTGTTCAAATGCCATGCTCCAGACTCGGCTTGTAATCAATAGTGCCACCACGTGGTTGGAATTATTTTACAATTAATAGTGCTTTAATTTTTTTGTTTAAATATTCAACACTCTACTCTATTGACCTGATTTGTCTATCCAGGAATTAGATCGTTATAGTGATAACGAATACATACCATATTATTCGGTAGGATTCCTACGGTAAAGATGCATTTTCCTGTTGTTGGTTAGGGTTCATGTAATGGTTTCTAGCTCTTTTTTTAATTAAAGATAAATTGTACCTTTGCATTTTTTTGAGTGAGCTATTACAAAAATGCTGGAAATAAAGGACGCTTTGAAAATCAGTAACTCACATCAATGACTTTGGTTTTATGTTTGGGCTCATTATCCTGCTGCAGAATAGATTTGGGGCAATCCATACACCTCTCTGACAGCATTACATTATGGATCAGTATCTGCCTATTGTTCTCAACAGAACACCATTGTCCAATCTCCAATGCCCCCCCCCCCAATCTTCAAGGAACCTCCACTATGCTTCACTGTTGACTGCAGACACTCATTATTGTACCACTCACCAGCAATTTGATTAACAAACTTCCTTCTGCTACAGTTAAATATTTCTTATTTTCAAGACTCATCAATCCAGAGCACCTGCTGCCATTTTTCAGCACCCTGGTTGCTCTGTTTTTGTAACCCTCAACCTTATTCAAAACAAATAGTACATGGATCAAACATTGGCATCAAACAACAATAGAAACATTGAAACAGATGCATAAGTAACACTTTAAGCTACACTTTAAATGATTCAATATTAATCTCCATCAAAAGACATTTCTCTATGGGTAATAGGGAGGTTTTTGTTTTGAGGAATTAACTTAGCTGTTAAAATCTTTTATCAACACCTGTAGAAGATGTATTGTACAAGGATAGATTTGAAAGTGTCATACCATTTTGAAATTCCCTTTGCCATTAACTCCAGAGCATTCTATCAATGTGTGAGCGCGAAGGCCATCATGGGCTCAGGGCCCTGGGGCGAGAAAAACATGCCCAATGGAAATTTCCTCGCTGGTCAGACACAGGCCATCGATGTAGTATTGTGCCTCCTCTGAATAGAGCAGCTTTGAGCCAAATGTCAGGCTCACATTTAGTCCTATTCAACAGTTGTTTTCAAAGTAAGTACAAAAACTATTTGAAGCCCCTAAAAAAGTCGATTACATTAATTACTTACCAAAAGCCAACCATCACACAAAAACAACTTATCAGGTGACATAAACAAATTAGTGATTAAGTTTGAACTATGTCAAGGATTACACATATGCTTTGCAAGCAGCGATCAAAGGGTTCAAGCCCTTGACCAATCGCTATTTTTGATATTATTGAACCATATAAGCAAATTTAAAAATTTTAAAGCGCCATGACCTCTAGGTGACCCTATTGAGTCTAAATAGAGATTAGTCTAGATATTTTCTGGTATTTTTGTTTGGCCAAGGTTCTTGTAACATATGTCAAAATTGGTAAAAAAAGAAGTACTAAATAAATGTTAAGATCAGAGATTGTATGGCTGAGATATATCAACTTCCTTTTTATTGCGAAATGTCGACTTTCAATGGTCACAGTGCGCACATAGTTTAACGAAGTAAAAGAAAAAACATATGCCTGAAGATAAGACTGATGAAGTTTGGATCTCTTGGATGAGTATGTTAAATTAAAAACCTTTTTAGAGGTTTATGTAAAATACCTAACACTGCACTGTCTTCTTCCTGACTTCCTGTTGACTTTTTTTATAGGTCTTCATCACTTACATAAATGTTTCAAATTTCCTACTTGTATTTCAAACATAAACAGCAGAAAAATTAATATCCATTTTGGCCACTAGGTGGCACTATGACGGACAATGTAGGTTGCTAAATAGGTTTGTTTAGACGAGGACTATTAACACCTTTGGCAAGTTTCATCCCGATCAGTATCGGTTTAGTTATTAAAACTTCCTGCTTCATGGCGAAATATCGAAATTCAACAGACCACCAATCACAAAAGCTTCATAATTTAACATTGCAAGTTCCCAAAATAAAACTCTCTAAAAATCTCTAGAAGCAGGTCGTTAAAGTGTGACACAGGCAAAAGTGGTCATTTTTAGAGATTTTTGCAAAATAACAAACTTTCTGTCGATTTTGGAAATGCAATCCATAAGACTTAAATTTAAGTCTTGGTACCCTACACCTGTACCGAAATTCATTCAGCTATGACACACTGTTAGGTCACTATAAGCTGAAACGCATTAGGTAGCACTATAGAGCCATTTTGTCATATTCACTTTTCAAACCCAAATCAGATGTAAATTTTGACCAATTCAGATGTGTGCAAAATTCTGTGACTTTTCAACCATGTTTACACCCTCAAAAATGCACTGAAAGTCATGAAACAATAAGTGTCATGAACACAAAGTCATGAAAATATTTTATTGGCTCGAGCCCTAATTACAAAGAGACTTTAAATTAAATAGAAAAGTGGAAACACTTGCTGGAAATGTAACGTGTTGGCTGTATTTGCTGGCCTAAAGGCAATGTAAATCAACTTGGTTATTTAAAGAGTCGAACAAGAAGGTTCAGTAAGTAGAGAACTGCTGTATTACAAAGAACTCAACGCTTTAGGAAACATATTAGAGCTCTTCAGAAAGGGCAGGAAATCCAGGAAGGAGTATCCTAATATTCACAGCTGGTAAAGCCCATTGTGTCCATTTTTGCAATGTTTTGTTACCTTGTCATGTTACCTACACTTGTTACTAATAATGCATCAGTTAGGTATCAGGTGTGCATACTGCAGGTCATTAGACAGGAACATCATTAAGCTGGTCTGGGGTAGGATGAAAGAGGAAGAATGGAAGATGAAAGAATAAGTATTAATGAACTCTGGAAGGCATGCAAGACTGCTTTCTTTGCTATCCCTAATGATTTAATCAATCAATTGTATGAATCTGTTAAGTGCTGTTAAGAAACAAGCACAGAGGGCCCAAATTCAAGACACTCAGAAGACACTCAGAGGCCAGGAGGCTTTAATATTAACTGAAGTATTTGATGGTGTTCAGTCACAGTTCAGTGACAGGGTATTCAGTAACAGCAGTGAGCACATGTGTGGTGTATCCGGGGACCCGTTAGCTAGCGATGGAAGCATCAGCCCCAGTTCCAGATAACCACCGTCTCCAAAAAGGATAGAGATAAGTTCCCCAGCACTTAACCTGGCTAATGCTCCCCTGCCCTTAGAACTATTTTGCCATCACTGCCTCAGCCGACAAGGGTTGGCCTTCTCCAGTACTTCCCCTTGGTTCCACACATATAAGGTAACACCACTGGGAAGATCTCCGATGGGAGGGGCTCAGTTCAACTTTGACAGCCCAGTGTCATCTGCAGCTCCCTGAGCAACCCCTGAACCTTCCTCCTGCCCTATAACGTTAAAGCTAACGCTAACCCTAAAGCTAACCATAACATGTGTATTTGAATGAAATTCGCCTGAACAGGGCATACTCCATATATGCACATGCTCACTACAAAATGCATGACAACGGCAATTACATGTTGTCACTGCAGATGCGTTGCGTCACCATGCTACTGCTTGCAGTGAGGACTACTTGTGATTTACAGAAATATTTCTGCATTTACAGTAAATTTGTTCAATTTCTGTATAGAAAACTTTTGTCTTGACAAAATTTAACCTTTCTTTCTTGATTAAAATATCTTTTTTCAGTGAAAATAGTTTTGTTTCAGTGCATTAAACATAGTTTGAGAGGGTTTTAGCTATTTTTAACACTGATTGATTAATTAAAAGCCTTGTAAGTAGCAGGTGTTTCTACAAAAGACAAAACCGATAAGTCTTTAGCCAGGGACACTCATGTTTTTTTAGCATCTTATTAAACTGCCTTTTAACATCATATTAAACCTGATCTCACTCATTCAGAAACTATTAGCAGAAAGGATTAAAAGTAAAAAAAAGATATATATGAAACGGATTACATCTTGTAAATCTGAAGTGGATTGTAATTGGGTCACAAGAAAACAAAAGGCTGGGTGTGGAGGTAGAAGGTTAAACAGTTAAAATAATCATTTTCCTTTTATCCCAGAGATCATGCAGCCTCTGGGGGGACTTTAGGACCCGAATCAAGCAGGAAGAGCTCATCTGAACCGAGCATGACACGAGCACTTTATGTTGCGTGATGCGTGAGTGTCTATGTGGCGTTTTGTGTTATCAGCTTCAGCCGTGGCGCTCCAACTCTCTCTCTCTACCTCTCCCTCACTGAGAGCATCCGAACCGACAACAGCCACATCGTCCACCAGCACTGAGGACATGACAGCAGACGACGGCTCTATCAAACACCGTGAGTGCTCTTGTTGTTGTGCACAGGATATGTGTGTTGCAGTTATTGCCGCACGGGTTCCATCATCACCGCCAATATCAATAGTGCTTCAAATATCCGCGAAAATACACATTAAAGCGACAATTACTTTTCGAAAGGCTTCAATTTTCAGTATGCTATCATAAGCATCCTAAGTGGCCTGTTAAATGGAATAAACACGAGGGTTTTGGGGGAAACAAAAGGAGGCGCTTGCGGTTTGACATCAGCATCTGCTCTGCCGACGCTGCAAGTAGATCGGCAAACGCAACAAAAGCTGCGCTGGACGCACAACATCTTTATTAAAGCAGAGGATTTGGATTAAACCACTGAGGAAATTAAATCCAGCGACTTATTTCGTGCGGTCAGTGAGATTTTTGTTTAATTCAATTATTGAATGCTGTAATAAGTAACCAGCTATAGCTCGACATGGCAGTGTGTGATGATGTTTGTCCCGTACTACACTATAAATAACTTTTCCCTGAGTGTGTAACAGCCGTGCATGGATGTGCCAGATGCATTCCAATACTCATATTTAGATAAATCTGAAATATAAGTAACTGAAAGGAAAAAGCGGCTATCATTTGCATCATCAGCATGCTCTCTTTGTTGTGTAATATAAGACAGAACCGCATAATGAGAGTGCGCGGTTCTTTCATTTCAGTTAAACTGATTCAAAGGCTTTATTTTACAAACGATTGTAGAAGGGGTTCAATCCAGCTGGAGTGCTGTTAATGCCGTGTCCAGGGCGCGTGCCACATGGTTTAGCAAGCAGACGGCAATTTGTAACGAGACACTGGACACTGGACAGCTCCAGGTGCTGAAATGTCTTGGCAGGCGTCTACAGGCTCTTTCAAACGTGTTCAAGAAACACACGACATTAACTAATCTGGTCTTTTTTTTTTTTTCAAAATGAAAAACCTGCGTTTTGTTGAAACTTTATTACATCAAAGAACCAACACGGCTAAAGGTTTCGTGAAAATGCTTTAATTTCATGACCTAAAGTTGTATCCCAGTGTAAACTGCTTGTAAACAAAGAATGCTTTGAGAAAGATTGTGATTTTTGTAAATTTATAACATCAAAGTTAGCGAACCAAAGAAAAATCTAAATCCAAACATTGAGAAAAAAAAATCAATGTTTGGTGTTACTTTTGTAGTTTTGAACATTTTTATTGGCGCACTAGTACAGTTGTGTTTTTTGTAGGATTGTAGTCCGGTATATGATCAACCAAGTATACCAAACAAGCACCAATGATCATCAATGTCAAACTAGTGACAGGCTGAAATAGAAACACCTGTGTAGGAGGCTTAAAACACTGGATGGGAGAACAACCTGTATGGTGCAACAGAAGCACTCAGACCCAGAAGCAAGATATTCAGATGTATTAATGTTCAAAAATATCCACTGGCCACCAGGCCTGAATTCGTCCAAAATAAGGGATAAGTAACTATGAAGCACACAGTCTTGAAAATCAGCACACAGCCTTGAATGCCAGCGCACACTCTAAGCCGGCACGCAGTGGGAAGAGGACAGGGCCGTGGAGAGCCTCTCAAGATCCCGACAAACATGACAAGATATAACTAGGGGAGATGCACACAGATCCACAAAACTCCAGACAGGACAGGAACAAAAGAAGTGATCAGGTCAGAAACGCTGCGAGTCTATTGAGAGAATGCTGAGAAGAGTCTGACAAGGACGAGAGAGATGCTTAACAAAAAGGATTATAGCGTATTCGTGACAGGTGCGTCCTAATAAAACTAAATGTAACGGGCATTGCCACACACATAGCCAAACTATGCTAGGTAATATTGAGAAAGACAAGTGTCTTGTCATGGATAGATTGAGCTCAGAAACAAGACACAAGATAATTATACTGCATCAAAAGTATTCAAAGCAGATTCCTTTTTCAAGACGTGCTGTTCAAGGTCTTTTGAGGATCATAGGCAATGAGAATTGTAGACGGAGTGAGCAATAAGCAGAAACCAGTAAGACCCAGGAACACTCATATAATTTGGCCAGAGTCTGGCCATAAGTTGTCTTCATGAAAAACCCGCAGCCAAAAAGTCACACCTCTGATGTGGGCTGCAGGTACTTTTGAACTTATGAGTCAAAATCTAAAATAGTCATCTGTAGCTATTTGCAATGGCACAATAATAATTGACCGCTGGCAACAGTGAATTTTTCTTTCATTCACTGAAAATAAATGATAACACTTCCATTTTTGTAAAGATATTTTGTGTACAGCATGTTTGCACTCCTGTTTAAAACTTTTGCCCAGCATATTGTGTCATAGTAGGTCTACTAGATAAGAAACACCCAAAGATCACCAATGTTAAGCCCAACCTCTAATCTCAAATACTAAAATAGCGCACAGGGTTCTGTGCTGTTATAAAATTGACATTCTGTATTTGTTTTTTGTGTGTGTGTGTGTGCGTGTGTGTGTGTGTTTTTTTCTTTACTGGTATTGTACCTGTTCCTGTAGAACTTGATTTAGTTTTATGTAAAAGTAATAAAGGTAATTATCATAATGTCCAAGCAAAACTTAAAGGAACAGTTTGTTTTCTTTCTTTAATGTTTATTGATTTATTTTGTTTATTTGTTACAGTCGTATTTTTTATTGCAAAAAGATTTTAAAGGTGTAACACCATGGGTATCACAGTGTATGCTGCTGGCTTTTAGTCATAAGGTATAGTCTGTTCTTTGTGATTTGAAGACTCTAAATTGTTCTCAGGAGTAAAAGTGGCTGTGGGATGGTCTGGTAGCCTTTAACATGGAAATCATTTTTTTACTTTAACTGTTTTTATCATCAAAAAAAATTACATTTGTTGTGGTTGTTGCTTTTTTTAAATCTTTTTTTAGTTGTGGTTATTACCTTGTTAGTGCATTTTATTTCAATTGAGGGTGTGCTCACACTTGTGGCTTGATTTGTGTGCCATTACATCCTGTTTTTTGTTTTGTTTTGGTCCTTTTCCATTAACTCTTAGAGGTCTCTGCACACAGTGGTGCGTTTTGAATCACAGCGGCTGTTTTGAATTAAGTAGGAAAGACACAACCCACCTATGTTTAAATTAGATTTTTAAAGATACTGTGGAGGTTTCAAAAGGTTATTAGTTTTGATATTTTTATTTTAAATGAACAGTGCAAGAGTTATGACATAATTTGCAAGAAAATTACCATTAAAATGTGAGAAAACGCATCTTTCATTTATAGACCTCAATTGCCATTGTTGCAGTCTGGTAGTGAAAAGAAGAGATAATCTCTGGAAGTATAAGACCTGTGTTATGGCTTGTGTTTTTCAAAGTTCTGGCAGCAAAAGTGCTTGGAACAGTGTATAAGGTTTAAGAGAGGTTCACCTGTGTTTTGTGATGTCATTTTCACAATGTTTTGACTTTGTTTTTTGGGGGATGAATTTAGGAATTTTTTTTGTATTAACACTTTAGATTTTGTCATAAAACCTAAATACTAGGGATGCACCGATACCTATACCAGAACTGGGTATCTGTCCAATACAGTGGGCCAGTTCTCATTTGTACTTGCATTTAAAGTGTCATAAAAGCAAATGTTGGCTGGTTTTATTAAGTACAGTATTGTCCTTTTTTAGTACTCTCTAATGTCAAAATGTAGTATCAGTGCACCCTTAATGAAAACGACTCATTCTCATTTTTTTTTTTTGCAGAATGTAAAACTCTGAGTTGCATTCTTTTTGTACAATTTCAGGTTTGTTGTGGAGCTATTGAGTAACGTAATGTAAATCTGGGGTTGTACTAAAACAATTATATAATTGTCGTCTTGTTTGGTTGGGTATCAGACTAAACGTTCACATTTACTCAAACAAACTGCACTAACTGAGGGTTAACTGCACCAGGATGCACATTTTAAAAGTGTGGGGAAATGGGTTATACTTTGTATTGATTACAATAGATGTTGTGTGGGTAGAAGATGAATAACTCACACGTACAGCAAACTGTTCTTGTGAAAATAGCACATTTTCCAGTATTGCTTGTTTTTATTATCAAAACCCACATCTCAAATTTCTTTCTCTACCAGTAGAGCAAGCTCGCATCATGTAAATATTTGGGAGACAGTTTACTTTTAAGAGGCTGAAATAAGAACTGCACAGAGTAAGCAATTTTCAGATGTGAGTGTGACCCTTTCGAACACTGGCAAAAAATCACAAAAATCTCAGTCACCAATGCTTCTTTTGTCAGTAGTCACTATATTTGAAAGCCTGAAAGTCAAAACTGTTTTTGTCTCTTGCTCCAAATTTCCAAATATTTGAGCCAGAGAAACTGTCATCTGCATTTTAATTGAACCACAGATGACCAGTGTGAACACTCTTTGAAACAAACGCACAATGCAGATCTATAGAACATTTTTAAGGTGCTGATTCTCTTTTGATTATTGCAGTGTTCCAAATTAAGATCAAATGTTACACTTTAATTCTGTGAGTGCTTTCCGATTGCTGCAAACAATATGCTGTGCACTAAAAAAGAAGCTTTTCTTCTGAACAAGTTAGTTTTCTGAAGCTTGATGCCCCTGACAGACCTTGTTTGTTCTCAGTTGTGTTGTGTATTTAAATGCAAGGGTGCTTCATTTAAAGTTTCTCTGAAAAGAAATGTTGGCTTGAAACAAAAGTGCACTTTTATAGCAACTGCCTCTTCTTTTTATTTTTATCTGCTGTGTTTGGAAGCTTGACTTGATTATTGTACACTTAATTATCTACATTGCCTTTTTTCCTGGTGGGAGACTGTCTGCAGGAGCTAATTTAAGCCAGTGACGCTGAGAGGTGAATCACGTTAGCCTCTCAGCTATTCCCTGGCACCACAAAACACTTCTCATGTTGCTCATTGTTGCAACATGTAATTATGATTTATGTTGCTTTCAAATGACTTCTGGTGGACCTGTGAAAAGGCATTCATTTTGTTCCTGCTGTACATTCACATATTTAAAAAAGGGTTTAAAATGGGCTAGCTGTGAGCAGATCAGAGAGGGCAGCTTGAGATTGCAAATGCTGCAAAGTGCAGCCACTGTCCCAAAAGCACACCTTGATTGCTTTTTGTTGTTCATCCTTGAGATTATGTATTTTATTTGCTTCTATTATAAGGTTTACATAACAATGACCAGCAAAGAGATGCAGGCCAAACATCTTCAGCATCACACCGTGTTATGTGCAGCTTCATCAGCCTTAAATGATACATACAATATTGAATATTATAATGTTACCTGCTCTTATTTCATGTCATGTAGCAATTAAAAATTATTTGCCCCTGTGCACAGTTGCTTCCTGCTGAATGCATAATTGAATTTCTACGTGACTTGTACATCAGACAGGAGTTACTGGTCGGGAACTGGGGCTGATGCTTCCATCTGCTAGCTAACTGGTGCACGTTTACTGGAAACACTGGTCTGACTTTCTCTAGATGAACAATATTTTAATATCTCTTTCAACGGAGGCATGGACAATACAGCGCCAAGCTCTTCAGTGTGTAATAATAAAAGTACTCCAGCACCCTGTGGAGAGATAATCATGATTCATCACAAAGCTTGCAGGATTTCAATATTCCTACACGTTCTAGCAATGTAAACCCGGATATGCTGGCATTACTCAAAAAAATTGAGGTAATAAATTACATAACATTTTTAAAAGTAAAAAAAAAAATAATTGCAACTGAGTTTTGAGTTCAAAGAACTATAAAAGGTCACTTTACATAACATAACAAAACTGGGCTACCACCATAAACGATGTATGTTCCCAAACAAAAAACTAATTTTGCTTCTCTGGAGTTAAATATTTACTCACAAAATAAACGAGACCTTAGTTCATTGATAATTTAACTGTTTATTAAATTTGTCATGTTAAGTCACCAGTCACAACTTAACTCATTAAACAAAAATGCATTTCATTTATTTATTTACGTGTTTCTGCGGGTGGTTCCCTGGAAATGTGAGCCTCTGTCGAGGCTTTATTTAGCTGAAAAATTATCATTAATATCCCTTTCATCTCGAAGCGTTTCTAGCTCAATACAGGCAAACACTTCAGATCAGATCAGCCAATAAAAACAGACGCTCCATGCAGTCCTTCTCTACAGTTCTAGTGTATTTATTCATTTTCTGAAATTGAATTATCTGGGACGAGTGAGAAAATCCCTGGGTGTCCAGGCCAGGCAACGCTACTCATGATGAAGGTTAGTTTGCATCTGATTCGGGATCAAATTCTGGCTCATAGAAGTTAAGCCGTTTTTCCTCCAAACGCTATTAGAGCGTCTATCAATGTTGCTTTAATAAAAAGAGGATAGCTCAGTATTGAACTTGCTCGTAATCAATCAGATTGCTGGTTCTGTTCTCAGCTCCATTGGGAGTTGAAGGTGAGGTGAGTGATCAAACCTAACTTTCTCTCTACTGTGCCAACCTGTGCTCCCCCACTGCTCCTTAGGCAACCCACTGCTCCTTAGGCAACCCACTGTTCCAGGTGTGTGTTCACAGTGTGTTTCTTTACTGATATGTTTGTGTATGTACTTAGATGGGTTAAATGCAGAGCACAAACTCTAATGTCTTTTTTTAACTTACATACAACTACAAGAGAGTATTTACATCTTTGAAAGAGCTTTACTTTTACTTTATTTTAAGATCATTGTTACTTTTACTCTGTTTATCGCATTTAAACCAATTAACCCTGGACATCCTTGAACTTTCAATAGCGGGGAAGGTAGTTTGAGCTTAACTTTACTGCCAAAATGCAGCAGCTAAAACCATAACATTTTTTATAATTATTTACAATGAATTAGTTTGATTCATTTTCAAGATCTGTAAATGAGAATCTTGGTGAGCGTCTGGCTGAAACACCAATTCAATCTGGACTTTTACAAACAGAGAACACTAAATTATTCTTAATACATTTGCATGGATTCGTAATAGACATTATTAATATACAAAATAGCAAAATTATTCAAATCTTTGATTAAATTTGGTCGTTTTGCACATGAATTTTTCCACAACCCTGCTCTAGTCTCCTCTCAATGAAAAACAGTGAAATGCAGAACTCAAAGCTTGTCTGTAATAGTTACTAAATGTGGTTGAGCTTAGTGATATGTCATTTATGTGATAAGAGGAGGCTGCAGACATGATTAATGTCATGTAAATGGGAATATGCAGGCCTAATAATGCTAATGTGCAACTGAAATTAAAGAGACGTGTTGAGGATAGATTTGTGTTTGGGTCATAAATATGCAACAGGGGGAAATCTTGACTCAGGAGAACGATTCTACAAAAAACTGAAATGTTTTCTATACTTTCAAGCTTTTTGACAACAGATTGATTGCCGGATAGCTACAAACCCGGCTGCTTGGCAGGAAGCAGTTTTTTCTCATTTGCGAGTGCTTCAACATTTCAGAGTCAAGCACATGAAGTGATTTTTCAAGATGACATCTCTATCCTGCCCCGTCCTCATGCCATTCCTGCAGTTTGCATTCATCACCGTGTCACAACAGTATCTCTCCAAATACAGGTCAATAGCAAGGTTGTGGTCATCTGAACAAAGCTCAAATGTTTCATCGTCATGCTGATGCTGTGCAGCAAGAGATTTATCACAGTCAGAGGATCTTCACTGTATACTTTAGAATGACCTTGCTGAGTGCCCTTTATAGACTACATTTTCAGTGGTGCTGAAATAATTCATTACATTACTTTCCAATTCATCCCTCTCGTTTTAATCATTTGGTTTTTCTAAGATCATCCTTGTTTGTTGAGCTTTGACATTTCCCCTCCACATCCTCAGTCAGTGTTTCCGTGTAGCTTACATAACTGGAATCAGAGGTGATGACCTTCTTTCTCCTCTATGTGATGTACATAGTCTCTCTCTCTCTGGGAAAAGCTGGCAGTGAGCATCAAGAGGAACTGTTTTCTCATGTTGGCTTTCTGCTTTTCAACTTATGCTAATCCTTTTAAAAGAGGAATTTAGTTACATAATATTTTATACTTTGTAATATTTATGTCATACATTTTAATATCTTTGGTAATGCTAGCTTTTTAGATTAGTTTATCAAATAAAAATTTAAGTGAAGTCGTTTAAGTAAATGTTGCCACTGCTACATTACACTGCTACCTTAAAATTAAAATATACATTAAAATGTCTCAGCCAATTGCAATCAATCATTACAAAGATGTGCTTCATTATATTTTTAAAATGAGTTTCTTTTCCACACCCAGTGTGTGGCCATTTCAGATTGGTTGAAAGAAAGATAGCCAGTCTGCCTGGACGTGTGGTATAAAGGATGCCAAATGTTGGAGGAGTTTTGAACAACAAATTTATTAGAAAAGTGAATGAAACAAAACACTTTGAATCAAAACAAAATTGCAAGAGATGCGCACTCATTTTCTCAATCGCTTTACGTGATCCTCAGGTATGCATGAACTGTACAGAAAAGGCTAGAAAAGCCCACAACATAGAAAAAACAATAATGCTGCACAGAGAAGGGCAAAACAAGGAACTAAAACACACACAAAATAATAAGCGGAAGGACATTATTATGGATAATTTATTCTAAACTAAGTAAGAAGATTCTGAAAGCAAGGTTTAAGCAGATTCAACAGAAAACGCTGATTTATTTAACTTAAACATTAGATATGATTTAGCTAAACTTTTCTCAAAATTAGCATTGAGAAAAGAGGGGGGGGGGGTAGCTGAGAGAAGCAGCCAGCTCTCTGTGAGAGACGAAAGCCAAGAAAGAGCGAAGTGTCCTAATGCTCTTCTACAATAAGGGGTTTTCTCGCCAAACTTCCAGTTTGTGATGTATTTCCTTTTCTGTCTAAAATAATAGATAGGATTATGCATATTTTTCTATTATAACATGCAAGTAAGCACACCACACAGAAAAGAGAGACTAATGAACAGATGAAAAAGGCTAATGACCTAAAATGAGAAAAAAAAACTCCCGACAGGACCAACAAAATAACTCCTATAAATACTTCTGAATCATCTGCTACCAAAAAAACATCTTTTGGATTGTTGGAAAGAAACCATTGCTAACCACAGAAGGCATACATTCCTCAAAAAGAGACAAAGAAGGTTTATTAGAGCTATAGTGCAGATCCGGGAATTCCTTGGGTGGTGACAGCTTGAAGGAATCTGGGAGGATTCACAACACTCAGAGAATGGTGTAGAAGAGGAAAAGGTTACCAGAACAGGAGTCGAGGGTAGAATATAGATGAGCAGAGGTTTCTGAGACAGACAGCGGTGTAGTGGAAAGCAGGAGTGGAGCCAGGAACACGAGCAGAGGTTTCTGAGACAGACAACGATGTAGGGGAAAGCAGGAGTGGAGCCAGGAACACGAGCAGAAGTTTCTGAGACACACAACGATGTAGGGAAAAGCAGGAGTGGAGCCAAGAACACGAGCAGAGGTTTCTGAGACACACAGCGATGTAGGGGGAAGCAGGTCTTTTTTGCTAATTGGTGAGTAAACTGAATACCTTCCCTTTATATTACCTGGTGAAAAATAAACAGTTTAAGACTGTTTAAGGTTTAAGTTTAAGGTTAATTGTACTATTCCCATGTGCTTTTGTACAAAATAACAGAATGTATTTATTTGATTTTTTGTTGCATGACCTTTAAAACGCATTTGGTGATGAACCTCAATGTTCAAAAGTCTCTACAGAAGCTGTTAGAAAGTGTTGCTAAATTTCTTAGAATCATTGCCTTCTGTAAAACAGTGTTAAGATTGCTGCATACGGACTGTCCTGTATGCATGGCTAAGCTGCTGATTTTCCAATTATCAGCAAAGAACAGCCTTGCCTCTGTGAAAGTGAGATTGTTCTGTGAAGTGATTGCTTCAGTTGCCCACACAAGCCACAAGGCCTTACCATGGAGGCGTTAATGTAATATATCTATATATCTAAATAAACCAGAGAGAGGTGAGCAGGTGCTGGGGGAACATCAGCTTCGCATTAGGGTGAAAAATGATTCACGGAGAGGAAGTAATGAGATGAGAGGAAGAAAAATTTCAAAAGATGACAATGACAGTATTGGTTTGCTTGGAGTGCACTGGAAATATTCTCCAAGTGTTTCTCTCTCAAGGAAACCAGGTTACCCACTTGCATTGCTCTCGTTGTCGGACTGCTCCAATTCCCCGGGTGGGCTTAAAATACCAGAGTCCACTTTTTCATACCAATTTCGCTGTCATTAACAGTCATGTGTCTTGTTGTGCACATTGTTTAGTGATTCTATCAGTGGAGAGGTGAATATTTCAACCATCTGTCCAGCAAACTGTCACTAATAAACAGTTTTTATAATATATATTTTGTCGCAGGAGAGGGATCACACAACAAGGTTGTAAACAGAAATATCCCCAGAGGGTGGATTTATTGAACAAATACGTGATTATAGGGTGCTCAAGTGCGGTGCAGTCTTTTATGTGCTCGGTGCTCGTGTCTTCTCTTCTTGTGCGTGCCGGTGAGTTCTCCCAGTGGTGCTCGTGAAGATGGTGTCCTAGAAGGATCGGGCTTCTGAGCGGGGCCGTTCCGTGGGCTCACGGGCTGTCTGCTTAGGGAAGAGAGAGAGAGAGAGACGTTAGCTGCTGCATTCGCTCGAGATCACGCTTGTTGTGGCAGCTTTCTCTCTCCCTCTTATGCTGCCGCGCTGATGAGGCGCGGCTGTTCCCGATCCTCCTATGATGACGGGCGTCAGGGTGTTTTCCTTTTATGCCAGGATCGCACTGATTGGAATGGACCTCCGTCACAATATATATATAATAAACTGTTTTTATCTGACCAATAATCCTGACATTTCCTCCTAACTTGTTGCTAAACATCCACTGAGTGCAAATGTGCAAGCTTTTTTAGTTGATTCTGACAAATTTGAAATGGGAATTCAGCATATTGTGCTTTGCTAAGGCTTAATGTTATATAGTTCAACAAATCTTTAGAGAGATCTTAAAAATGTTTAAAATATGTTTTATTATATTACATCAAGTAGCAATGTAATGCATATTTCAATAAACTTGTAATAGAAAGTTACCGTAATTTATTCCTGTAGTTGAGCTAAAAACATTTGAATAAACACAAACTGCAGTTATTTATGTTTTTGGTTATTTTATTTATGGTTGATTAAAGATGAATCCCGTTACTGACAATAGTCAAAAAAATTTATAATAAAATAACCTTTTTGTTATATACATATATTATTAATATATGCATATTATATTTCAAATGTTTTTAGTTATAAAGTTACATAAATTTAAGCTGAATCCTGATTCTCATTGATGCTTTGTAAAAAATGGCGTAATAAGACATAACAATGACATAAGTTTCTTGTAAAAATGACACAAATATCTTAAAATTACATGCTTTCATTCATGAATATCTCTGTTTAAATGTAATGTCAAATTCACCTTCTAGAATGCTGCTAATACATTTTAAAAAAGCCTGAGTGTGTGATAACATTGAAAGTGTTTCATTGGTGATTCGATAGTGGTCGCAAAAAAATTAAAAAAACAGCACATTTGAACGCTGTAAACAGCACCTCATTGATTTTGACAGTCTCATTTCTTGATCAACTGAGCAGCAATTATGTTTAAGGGTGCTCCAAAGATACCCGTGTTATGGTGATCTCCCTGAAACTTTATAAATTAATAGTTTATCACAACAACATGTAGACTACTCACAGAGATTGTTAAGGTATAAATAAAATTAATAATAAAATAGTCCAAAGTATATAGAGGGAAGGAGGTGAAAACAAATTACATAAAAAAAACTTATAACAGTTTGGGTTTCTGTCAAATTAAAACAGCCTCTAAGCAAAGGTTTCCTGTCAGCGAGTTCTTGTTACAGGTTTTTAACATTGAATCTGATTTTGACAGGACCTGATTATGAGGCATCCTCCTCAGATGAGAATGAGACTCCTATTGATGACCCTCCTTTAAATCAGACACACTACCTTGCAAAAAGAGAAAATTATTATGTTCCTGGTCCCCACTTGAACGACAGGGTAGAAGTAGTGCTGCTGACATCAGGACAATGGTTCCAGGTCCCAGCAGTCATGTTCAAGAGATGTAGAGATATTTTAGAGTCTTGTTAAGTAGTCACCAAAGACATCAATTACCCGAAACAAACCTTTTAGCAAAAAATCATATTCTGGAGGTTTTAAATTCCTGGGACCCCAGTGGAAATAAATTGTTTTCAGATTTTAGGGTAACTGGAGGGTTAAAAGTAAACTCTTCATGTATTAAGGCAGTTTTTGGATCAGCAACCTACTTGGTAGCTTTATGGCTCACTGGGGTTGAGCTGGGGAGAGTGATCAAACCTCACTCTCATCTACCTGTCTCCATGTGAGCTTCCGTCATGGCAGTTTCCTGGGAGTGTGTTGACGGTGTATCTGTTCACGGCTGTGTGTTTGCACTTAATAGGTTAAGTGCTGAGCACAAAATCCAAGTACCGGTCTCTGAACATCTGGCTATCGTTTGACTTTAGGATTGTCAGTATTGTGGGCCATTCACAAAAAATATATTAAATAAACAAAGCTCTTCATGTCACACATACATGCAACTGTAAGACCATTTGAAACATTTTTTGAAGTGGTGCTTTTGTCAGAGCTACTTTACAACGTGAGAGATTCAATTGTCTAAATCTATCTATTTAACAGAGAGAATGACAAGCAGACAGACAGAAAGATAGATAGACTGCATGTCCATTTGTTTGCTCATTTTTGAGTGGTTGAATAATAAATCACCCAATGCACAGTTTTCTTGCATATTTTATGCGGGAGAATCAGAGCTAGCATTATTACTGCCACTCACACTCCTCCAATCGCCGCATGAGTTTGATCTTCGTCACTTCTCTCTGATCTTCATGTTTGATGGAGTGTAGCTCAATCATCCATCCCCAGACTCCCCTCCTAGGTTCTCACTGGGAAAAAAAAAATGAAAAGACTAAGCAGATTCTGATCAGCCCCTCTCTCCACATGCGTGTGTATGACGTCAGAGCCTGTCTGCCTGTCTCTGATTGTTTAGGGGGCTTTCGTTGCAATGTGCTCATCTCTGCAGGGTTCAACAGTGTGGGTGTGAGGCTACAACATCTTTTTGTTGCACCCAGATTATTGCTCTTGAAGCAGAGCTATTTGTTTATTTCATGCCTTTAATAAACATCTGTTTCTCTCAAAACCTCACTTCCAGCATGAATGTTTTAGAGCAAAATTCACTGAAAGCTTTAAACACCTTTGCCAAGGACACCTTGGAGCTTTCATTTTGGTAATGCAGTAATATATCAGCACACAGAGTGGAAAAACTGACACATACATATATGAATAGAGTGCATTCTGCAAGTGCAAGCCAATGTTTTCCTATAATTCACTCCTCCGCTTGCCTCTCCTCTTTGCTGAAGTTGCTATGTGATGGAACAATGAACTAGAACACCTAGTGTTTAGTGATGTGCTGACACTAGTGATTGTAGTAGAGAAGGGAGCGAGAGTCTGAATTCAATGTTGTGCATCAAGTCACATTTATTTCAATGTCACTTTTTGCATCAAGGCACATTATTGGAGCCATCTAAGATGATTTATAAAGTTCACTTTGTAAATCATAGACTGTAGAAAAATATGGACGACGTGACACTGCCTAATGGCATTGGGCTAATATGAGGCAACCGGAATGGTTTTGCTTCATTTTGCCGGCCATGTGAAACACATGGTTTTTATCAAAAGACAACTGAAAGTACTGATTCATTCAATATAATCAGTTTTGAAATCTTGCCCTTTAAATCTTGCCCTGCTGACCTCTCTTCTTAACGTTTGAAAAAAAAGTGTTTTTCTTCTTCAAACCCAACAACAGCAGGCCATTTGCTTAGCAGACATGGTACAAAAATTGCAACTTTAACATCTGTGGTTGGGGTCTAAGGTTTGTGATGTCTCATTTTAGAGGGCATTGAATATTTGTGAGGATTAACAACAAATCACTGACGGGATTTAGATCATTGTGGGCACATTGAGTACACAGATTAATGAGCTAAACCATTAATTTCTGTTAAAACCTCATCTGGAACAGTAAGAATTTAATTTAACAATGGAAGAAACACTTACGAATACCACTCACATAAGTTTTTTTCCCTTCTCATAGAATTAATAACAAAACCTTTAAAATCATCAAATGAACCATCAATGTTAAACAGCACTATTGCATATTACAAATGAATCAGCTCTCACTTAATCTAGTACTATTTGGATCGAAATATTGCTACTCTTTCCATTGGATACTATAACACCTCTTCACAAACTTTCTTTAAAACAGACCACATTTTAAACTTTTCCTAGATTCTTTATGTCATTACAGATGAAGCTATTACAACGAAAAGTTGCATTTTGCACCATTAAAGCCTTATATAACTATTTTTTATCAGGATTTGCTTAACTTGCAATGACCCAGAGGGGTCCATTTGCTACCAAAAGACAGATTAAAGTTTGTTAATGCAAAATTTGTCAATTCAACATGTTGAATTGTTCTTTGTTTTAAACAAATGTGAGTCAAAAGGCGTTCGTGAATATTTTGCTTTAGATCTGATTACAGAGACAAGAGAAATATAGTGAAATTTAGCTAAATCATATTTTCTTTTTAGTGCACCATCAATCTCCAGCTCCACCTCCAGATGCAGCACAATAACCCACCCAGATGAACCTGCTGAGCTTTTCGTTCTCTTCCCTCACATCCTCATTCCTCCAGCTGCCCTAAATACATCAGACGGCCTTTCTGTTTACATGTTCAAAAGATTGGTGTTGACTGCAAAACAGGATTCGTTAAATCTCATCAATGCATTACTTGAAAATCATCATGATCACTGTTATATGCTGGACATTGTTGTTAAAAAAAACTAGCCCTAAAGCTATAGTTTGCAAATGAAAGTGCTGTCCAATCAAGATCAATACTATCTTTTGTACACCCACTCCCTGGTAAAAATACATATGTTCCCACTGAGCTCAAACACAGACCTTAAGGAATGCCCACTTAATGTGACGCAGAGAACTCTGGTTTTATTAGGGTTATCTTGAGGCCCAAACCAGGAAATGCTGGGACCTAGGGATTTGGTTAGGATTTCTATTAAGGTCCAACTCAGCAGGTGTAGGCCCCTTTGTTTTTGTTATGGTTGACCTTGGATCCAAGCCAAGTGGTGGAAGGCTATAATGGTTTTTGCCAGGATTATCATGTGAGCCAATACAAGGAGATAAATCCTTTGGTTTTATAGCAAGGAAAGGCTGGGACCTATTGCTTTGGTTATGATTAGCGTTAGGGTCCGAGCCAGGAAGTGCTGGGACCTTTTGATTTAGTTATGATTAGCATTTGGGTCCAACCACCAGGTTCTGCATTAGGGTGCAAGGGCCCTTTGGTTTTATTGTGGTTATCATTAGGGTCCAAACTAGGAACTGCTTGGCCCTTTTGATTTTTCTTGGAATATTATTAGGCCCAGACCAGGAGGTGCTGTGAGGTATGTTTTGGTTTAGCTTTTGTGTGTGTGTTTGTGGGTGATAAAATTGCACCTGTACAAGCGTAGTGGTCATTTTGTGTCATCATCGTAGACAGTCACTTCTCCTGCGGCCTTGCTAATCATGTACCAACTGAGAAGCCACAAACCATGCCAGAAACACACAAATACACACACACTGCTGAAATGACAGGTGTGTGTGTGTGCTTGTGTGTGTTTGGGCCATGATAAGTGTATTATAGCAGCCAGATTCCCTGTGACAAATGGGCTGGAGTCCGATATGAGAATGTCCTGCTGTCTGTAATTGCATGCGGCTAGTGGTAAATGTTTCGGATGACAGCCAATTTCATGGGCAAGTGTGACAAGGAAATTATGCAATACTGATGTCTACCGAAAAGAGCTGGATGCTGGTGTTCCAATTACTGATTGTTCTAATTGATTGTTAATTATTTCATAGGCGGCATGCCGATCTGTCTTTAACATTAATATCAGCCAAAAAATATAAATAATACCCCTGTTTAGGTCAAATGTGTACTTTTGTTAGATTTGCAAATAAAACTAGAGTTATGTGGTAGAACAGTTGACGTCACTAACTTCACTTTTGTCATGAAATAATGGTGAGTTCCAGAAATGTGGCTTAAAATATCTCAAAAAATGCGTGTGTCCCTGTCTGTGCTAGTGGCAGTGCCATCCAGGCCCCAGGTAACAAATGGCTTCCTGTGGTAATTGCTCTAATGAAACCGGGAGGAGAGCTGTGAATTAATAATAGTAGTGCACAGAATAAGTGTTCACAAAATTACCTGCAGTGGAACATTAGAAATGTGAGCAAGAGCAGGATGCAAAGAGCAAGCAGAGCTTGACAAGGAAAGAGTGACGCTGACAGAATGTTCCATTCGTTTGTTTGCTCTCTATTTGCCAACATTTTGAGCCCTAACTAATTGTCAAATCCTTGTACTAATCCATATCCTTTAGTTCTTATTTTCGCTGGATGCCTGAGCTTTTCAGAACTTGACTATTAATGTGGAAAAAAAATAGTCATTAAAGTAGTCTATAGTAGATAGTATATTATTTCATTAGAACTCTGGCTCATGCAATCATATTGTGGACATATGGCTTGTGCTTAGACTGTGGAACAATACTAAAGTAACAAATAATACATGCATAATTGTACTTTTGAGCAATCAAAATGCTTTATTTTAGGAGTCATTCAGTATGCAGCGTGATGCAACAGCTGATACCTTTTCTAAACCGTGTAATATATCACTAATAGCAATTATAGGCCATGACAGAGTAGAATAGAAAAATGTATTAAACGTTTTATTTTTGGAACAAACCCCCATTGAGATTGTAAGGGAACCGGCACACCCCCATGACCTCAAAAAGGGAATAAGTGGGTTGGAAAATGAATAAAGGAATGAATATATATATATATATATATATATATATATATATCTATCTATCTATCTATCTATCTATCTATCTATCTATCTATCTATCTATATATATATATATATATATATATATATTGTCGCAGGAGAGGAATCACACAACAAGGTTTTCAACAGAAAAGTGCCCCGGAGGGTGGATTTATTAAGAGTGATGTTTGAAGTGCTCGGGGATGGTGCAGTCTTTAGGTGCTCGGTGCTCGTGTCCTCTTCCCTTGTGGTGCTCTTCCCAGTCCCAGGTGTGCTCTCGTGCTCGGTGCCCAGATGAAACGGTGCGGTAGGGGATAATGCCGTCTTCTGGTCTTCACGGGCTGTCTGGAGGTAGAGAGAGAGAGAGGAGTTAGCTGCTGCACTCTTCGGAGGTTCTGCTCCCGTAGAAGCTCCGTCTCTCTCTTTTATGCTGCCGCGCTGATGAGGCGCGGCTGTTCCCGATTCGCCCTTGATGGTGGGCGCCAGGTGTTCGGGATCTATGCCAGGACCGCGCTGATTGGGATGGACTCCCGTCACACTCCCCCCCCCAAGCGTTGTCCTGGTGGGTCCTGAAATTCATCACAGAACGGTTGGGTATTAAGGGTGGGTGGGGAGTGACCCCTGACAAACCTGCGTAGCCGGCCCAGATCCGGGATAGGCCATCGGCGTTGCCGTTGTCGGCCCCGGCCCGATGACGGACTTCAAAATGGAAGTCCTGGAGCGCGAGGAACCAGCGGGTCACCCGAGCGTTGGTGTCTTTCGCTCTGGCCATCCATTGCAGTGGGGCGTGGTCCGTCAGGAGGGTGAACCGCCGGCCCAGGAGATAGTATTTTAGCTCCAGGACTGCCCACTTGACGGCCAGGGCCTCCTTCTCGACGGCCGCATACCGGGTCTCGGCCGGGTTCAGCTTCCTGCTGATGAAAATCACAGGGTGTTCCTCACCTTCCTGTATTTGGGACAGGACGGCTCCCAACCCTGTGTCGGAGGCGTCAGTCTGTAGCAGGAAGGGGCAGTTAAAGTCAGGCGCTCGGAGTACCGGTTCCGTCGTGAGCGCCTGCTTTATGCTCCGGAACGTCCCCTCCAGTTCCGGAGTCCACTCGATCTTCTCCGGCTGCCCCTTCCTGGTCAGGTTTGTCAGGGGGGCGGCTAAAGAGGAGAAGTTGGGGATGAAGCATCTATAATACCCCGCCAACCCCAGGAAGGCTCGTACCTGGGTCTTTGTGGTGGGGCGGGGTGCCTCTTGGATGGCCTGGACCTTCTTGTCTTGGGGGCGGATTACGCCGCGCCCCACACGGAATCCCAGGTACGACGCGTCGGCTTGGGCAAGGTGACATTTGCGGGGGTTGACGGTGAGCCCGGCTCTCCGGAGCTCCGTGAGCACCCTCCGCAGACGGTCCAGGTGGTCGTCCCACGCCTCCGAGTGGATGACCACATCATCCAGGTAGGCTGCGGCGTATGGTTGGTGTGGGCGGAGCAAGATGTCCATCATCCTTTGGAAAGTGGGCGGGGCTCCGTGAAGGCCAAACGGGAGACGACGGTATTGCCAGTGGCCAGATGGTGTGGAGAAGGCGGTCTTGGGCCGGTCTTCTGCGGCCACTGGCACCTGCCAGTAGCCCTTCGTGAGGTCGAGGGTCGAGATATAGCGGGCCCGCCCTAGGCGATCCAGGAGCTCATCCACTCGGGGCATGGGGTAGCCGTCGAATTCCGAGATCTCATTCAGCCGGCGGAAGTCATTGCAGAAGCGGAGGGTGCCGTCGGGTTTGGGAACCATCACGATGGGGCTGGACCACGGGCTCCGGGATGGCTCTATTATCCCCAACTTAAGCATTTGTTGAATCTCCTCCTCTATGGCCTGCCGACGGGCTTCCGGTACTCGGTAAGGCCGTTGCCGGACGATAACTCCTGGTTGTGTCCGGATGTGGTGTTCGACGACAGTGGTCTGCCCGGGCTGATCGGAGAACACATCCTGGAACTGACTGACCAGGTGTTGCAGCTCCCTCTTCTGGGCAGCCGAGAGGTCGTCGTTGGAGTTCACAACCACCGGAGAACAGGAGGCGAGTGCGGCCAGCTGGTCTCTGGTCCCCACCCACTTCTTCAGGAGGTTGATGTGGTAAAGTTTCTCCGGCTGTCTTCTCCCAGGCTGTCGCACTTTGTAGTTGACCTCACCGACCTTGGCTGTGATGGTGTATGGCCCCTGCCACTTGGCCAGAAACTTGCAGGCTGAGGTGGGGACCAGGACCATCACTCGATCTCCCGGCTGGAACTCCCGGGGTTGGGCTGCCCGGTTGAAGTGCCGTTGTTGGGCTTGCTGCGCCTGAACCAGATGTTCCCGGACTAATGGCATGACCCGCTCGATGTTCTGACGCATCTGGGTCACGTGCTCGACCACAGAGCGGAGCGCTACCGGTTGCTGCTCCCACGCATCTCGGGCGACATCCAGGAGCCCCCTTGGCTGACGGCCGAACAGCAGCTCGAAGGGCGTGAACCCTGTGGAGGCTTGGGGCACCTCTCGGATGCCGAAGAGGACATAGGGGATCATCCGATCCCAGTCACGCCTGTCTTCAGCAGCCACCTTTTTTAACATTGCCTTCAGGGTCTGGTTGAATCTCTCGACCAGGCCGTCAGTCTGGGGGTGGTAGACGGACGTGCGGAGCTGTTCGACCTTTAGCAACCGGCAGAGGTCAGCCATCAGCCGGGACATGAAGGGGGTTCCCTGGTCAGTCAGGATCTGGCTGGGGATGCCCACCCGGCTAAACATCAGGAACAGCTCGTGGGCGATGTTTTTCGCGGTGGCTTTGCGTAGGGGCACGGCTTCCGGGTACCGGGTGGCGTAGTCCACGACGACCAGGATGTGCTCATGGCCTCGGGCAGACTTCGGCAACGGAACACTAAGTCCATCCCAATCCGTTCAAAGGGCACCCCGATGATGGGGAGTGGAATCAGCGGACTGGGGGGAGGCGTACGCGGCGACGTCTTTTGGCACGTGGGGCAGGCCCGGCAGAAAGCCTTAACCTCGCCGTCTATCCCCGGCCAATGGAAGCGGTCCCGGATCCGCTGCGCCGTGTTTGCCGCTCCCAGGTGCCCGGCCATTGGATGGGAGTGCGCGAGCTCCAACACCGTCTCCGTCTTCGACCGGGGGACGACGAGTAGCTCCTTAACCTCCCCCCGTCGTTCGGCGACGCAGTAGAGCAGACCATCCTTCACGATAAAGTGCGGGAGAGGATGGGGCCCGGGTTGGAGTTCCTGTCCTTCAGCCACGCGCACTTGAGCCCAACAGTGCTTTAGTCGTTCGTCTTCGTGTTGGGCGCGGCTGAAGGACCCCCCTCGTGTAACTCTCTGAAAGACATCATAGAACAGGTTAGCCGAGGGGGGGGCGGACTCACCATCTCTCCCGCTATCCGACGCTAGGGTGACAGCCGGGTTGGATGAAGCCTCCTCCTGCGACGGGGTTGGGCGGCTCCCTCCAGGGCTGACGGGTCGGTGGGTGGCGGCGGTGAGCAGGCCTGCGAACCCGGGGAAATTCCTGCCGAGGAGTACTGGCACCGGTAGGTTTTTTACTAAACCCACCTCGACCATCCAGGTCTTCCCTCTGGCCTGGAGCTGGACGTCGCGGGCCTTCACCTCTCGGGTTTCTCCGTGGACGCACGTTAGAGGCAGTATGGCATGGGTTTCAGGTCGAGGTGGGAGGAGCTGACTCCTCAGCAGGCTCACGGAACTCCCCGAGTCCAACAACGCGTGATAGCGGCGTCCATTGACCCTCACCGTCACTCCCGGGGCTCCTTCCGGCAACCGATGGTGGAATCCACAACCCGCCAGCCATTTCTTCTTGGGGGGTGATGGTGGATCCGTAGGCATCGGTTCGTCGTGGGGGAAGGGAGCCGCCGGTCTGCTCTCTGGTCGCGGGGTGCCCTCTGGCGGACACGGGTCCTGGACCACCCTCCGGGGGTACGGTGGCGCACGCTCTCCGGGGTCGTCGCGGTGGGCCACCTCCGCCAGCTCAATGGCCTCTACGGCCTCCCATAATGTGTTCGGGTTTTTCATCCGCACCGCCTGCTTCTGTGCGCGAGGAAGCGCTCTCAACAGCTTGTCCAGCGTCACACGTTCAACGACCTGGCTAGCGGAGGGGCTTCCTTCGAGCAGCCAGAGTCGGGCGAGGCGGGATAGGTCAGCGGCTTGGGCGCGCGCTGGCCGGCGAGGGCGATATTCCCAGCCGTGGAACTGCTGCGCAGCGGAGATGGGAGATAAACCCAGGCGAGCGAGTATTTCTCGTTTAAGCTCTTCATAATCATCACGTACACTGGAGTCCAGGGAAAAGAAAGCTCGTTGCGCCTCGCCGGTCAGCAGCGGTGCCAGCGCCCGTGCCCACTCTTCTCGTGGCCACCCTTCTGATCCTGCAGTGGATTCAAATAGCTGGAGGTAAGATTCGACGTCATCGTGGGGAGTTAACTTTTGGAGAAGCCGCGTAGCCTGTGCTCTTGCATCGGGAAGCGGGATTTGTTGGGCGCTGGCGCCCTGAAGATCGCTGACCCTCCGCTCCGTTTCGCTCTGCTGCTTCGCTAGGAACTCGACGATTTTCTGTTGTCGGATGGTCATCTCAGCCAGGTGTTTGACGAGGTCTTCCATTTCTTTGGAGAGCGTCGCACACCGTACACACTGTGAATCCAGAAAAAAACAAAAAAATTGAGAGAGAGAAAAAAAACTGCAGGGTTAAATGTCCGGGTTGTAGAACTCTTGTGTGTGATTCCCCCTGGGTGTTATACCCACATTCTCCACCAGTTGTCGCAGGAGAGGAATCACACAACAAGGTTTTCAACAGAAAAGTGCCCCGGAGGGTGGATTTATTAAGAGTGATGTTTGAAGTGCTCGGGGATGGTGCAGTCTTTAGGTGCTCGGTGCTCGTGTCCTCTTCCCTTGTGGTGCTCTTCCCAGTCCCAGGTGTGCTCTCGTGCTCGGTGCCCAGATGAAACGGTGCGGTAGGGGATAATGCCGTCTTCTGGTCTTCACGGGCTGTCTGGAGGTAGAGAGAGAGAGAGGAGTTAGCTGCTGCACTCTTCGGAGGTTCTGCTCCCCGTAGAAGCTCCGTCTCTCTCTTTTATGCTGCCGCGCTGATGAGGCGCGGCTGTTCCCGATTCGCCCTTGATGGTGGGCGCCAGGTGTTCGGGATCTATGCCAGGACCGCGCTGATTGGGATGGACTCCCATCACAGTATAATAATATATTCCAGAGAAGACAGGAGAGGGCTTGAAGTCCAAATATTTACTAAAAACTCATGATTAGTGTTGTGACATTCGCAAATGAATCAAATCTTTTGAGCGGCTCATTAATATGAACGATGGGAGCCGAGTCGTGTTTGGTCGGGGGGAGGTTTCTCTTCTGGGGGGAGGGGGGATGAATGTATATCTCTATGCCCGCGAGCACCAGGTTGGCGACCCCTGTTCTAGAATCTTTCAATATACGCAGCAACGGCTTGGGAGGATGCTCCGAAGACTGCATCAACCATTGGTAAATTGGAAGCTCTAGGATCATTCTGACCATTCACCGCTTTCCGATTCCCCATAATGCCTTGCGTGCAGACAGGTTACGGTTTTTAAACAGAATGGCGGAAAAGAAATCCCCATGTATTTTGGGTGGTAAAATGAAATAGATTGGGAATTTTTGTTACCATAGCAGAACTTGCTCTGATCACTTAGTGACTCTTTTTAATCTATGTTTAAATACGAGGATACTCAGAGAAGCATAAACGCATGTCTCAAACTAATTATAGAACAAACAGAGAGACAGTGAAGTGTGAGCTAATAATTTGTAACGCGCTGCCAGTAAACCCCTACTGGCAAAATGTTCACTTCCGCCACATACCGGAACCTTTCAAGGTGACCATGTTTTTGGAGATTGGAACCTCCAAAAAATCAGTTTCTTGCTTCTTTCAACAAAATGGCACATACTAACGGTTTGCATACATCAAATCATATTTAGATGGCTACGTTTGTTAGCATTATTAATGCCATGTTTTAAAAATTTTTTTTTTTTCAAAAATCCCTTGAACCATTGTCCTTAACCCTGTAAGATCTACGGGAGCACCAGTGATCCCATTTACATATAAATTTTTAAATGCCTGTAAAATTATAACCACATAAGATAGAACAATAATTCTTTTTGCATTATAAACAGAAGAAGATAATCTTGCATATGAAGTATGAAACATGCCTCATAGAGTTGTTTTTTTCCATGAATGGGTGTGCAGAAAACCAGTAAAAAGTTGATTAAAAAAATTAATCAAAAGTTTACACAATAAAAACATTATAATCCACATCGCGGTTGTTAACAGCTTTTTCGATGAAGGATATTTCCTCATCACATTGTAAACAAAAATGAAAAACATGCACATTTTGCAGAAAACATACCATGAACATCAAAATAAACCATTTACAACTGTAATCAAATTAAATAGAAAAAAAATGTTTCTAAGATACTTTTATCTTTGTATTAGACAAAACTGATCAATACACAGTGCAATAAATAACAAAAATAAAAATGCTGTAGTTTATAATGAAAAATTATTTGCTGTAGTGAAACTTCAGAACAGGAGAACACAACAAAACTGGCATTCAAAAAAAATATGCAAATTGGATTGCTGGCACTCCCGTAGGTCCTAAAGGGTTAAAAAAAATGTTACTTTTTTTTAAATACAAATTCAATGAATTTGCTCACTATTGATTGTGGCCATACATCCTCCGAATTCAGGAGGAAAGAGGATCCTTTGAAGAACACTTAGAGTTTTGATGAAATGGGACATACTTCGCGCATTGTTATGACATAAACAGCCTTGAAATACACTTGGAGGGATTCATACTGGTTTCAGATAGGTTCAGCTGGTTCACAACATCAATCCACATTGGTTCACAATCACCAGGAGCCAGTTTTTCAAAAGGTTTAATCTGCATAACATTTATTTTCATTTATTAATTCTTTTTCTTTGCAGTCCGTGATCACGTAATTCATCTTACTTTTGAACCTGTTTGTCAAAGCAACATCGGATTGGATCAATCTGATCTGGATAGGAACTTTTCAGGATCACCAAATCTGGATAAGGAGAGGAGATCACAATGTGAACTATAGATCTGTAAAGAGCAGAATAGACCGTGTGGGGTCAATATAAGTTTATTTCCAGCAGTCCGCTCATCTGAGACATACAACACAAACACTGTATATTGAGGAAACTGTTAGGGGCAACCCTCCATGATGGTAAGGGAGGGGTTAAACGAACTCAAATGCACACACAAGATGGGATCCAATCTCTTTTAATAAATAAATATAAACAAATAAACACAAACACCCGTGGTAGGGCAAAACCTTACATAAATATACTGAAGTAAAACTAAAGCTAACTCACACAAAACAAGAAAAACATTAACTCAAAAGACAATCAACGATTGTTAGCCAGCCGGTTGCTGGGGAGCAAATACAAAAAAAATATAAACTTTTCAAAGAACAGAGCAGAGATATATGAAGAGAACAGGCTTACCAGACACAGAACAATAATAATAATAATGAACCCGCACATGGAACAGGGAGCAAGGAGCTTAAAAAGGTAGAAGGCAAACGAGGGAATGACGAACCAGACATGAGGAGCAGGTGGGGCACATGAGGGCAATTAACAATGACACAGAATGAAGACACACAGGAGAAGGGGCCAGAATATAAGGTACAAGAAGGTGGAGACACAGACAAAGAGGAGGAGCAGGCAGGAACAGGAGAAAGTTAACAAAATAAAAGACTGAGAAAATGACAAAATAAAAGTAACAGGAGGAAGAACCTAACATAATCCCCCCCCTAAGGGGTGGCTTCCAGACACCCCAACAGAAACGAAAAGGAACAAGACAGAAAATAAATAAAAACAGAACAGAGCCCAGGATCCTGTAACCCATAAAGGGGGCAAAAGCACACAGGATCCACACAAAGGGTCAGAGAATAGGGGCTAGGGAGACTCTGACAGACAAGGGGGAAAACAAGACCAAGGAGGGGCAGGAAGGGTGAGCCAGCGGACGATCAGGGAACAGAAAGGGGAGGCAAACAAAGGGGGCAGAGAACAGAAAACATGGACAAAAATCATAATAAAATAATCACAACAAAACTTGAGTCCAAACTTGGTGGTGCCGACCTTGGCACAGAGGCTCCGACCATACTGAGCAGGGGCAAGGAGAGGAGCAGAGGTGACTTCTGCTGCAGGCGCTAGGTTCCCAGGAGGCCAAGCTGGAGACAGAACTAGAACCAGGGCACAGTTGATCCCCATCAGGCTGGACAGCAGCACCTCAGGAACACACCGGAGAGAGCGCAATGGAGGCGAGCAAAGGGAAAGGCGCTCAGGAGGAGCAGGCAAAGCTAAAAGTGTTCTGGGAGCACAGATGCCCAAACGCATTGGGGGTGAGCACAGGGCACGACGCTCAGGGGGAGCTGGTAATGCTAACAGTGTCCTGGGAGCACAGATGCTCAAGCGCATAGGGGGCGAACAAAGGGCATGACGGACAAGGGGAGCAGGAAGGGCAAACAGGGCTTGACAATAGGTGCCAATAAACTTAAAAAAAATAGCACAAAAAACCAAAAGAAAGTCTTACAAAAACAAAAAGGCAAAAAACTACATAATGCCCAAAAATTATTCTCTCAACAAAAACGTGAGGGGCAGCGCAGGGACATGTCGACTGGGAACCCTCACAAAGCTGCTGGCAGGCAAGTGCACTGGATACTTGTCCATCCAGTGACTGGGCAGCAGATTCCACTCCTACAGTCTGCGCCGAAACAGCAGACACATCAGCATAGACGGGGACCACTTCAAAGGGGACAAGACCAACTCTAAACAGACAAGATTCAGGGGTAACTGAATCCAGGGGGCACACAGGGCTAGACCTAGAGGACTTGAGCCATATAGAATCCTCCACAGTTCCAGGGTTCTCCTGGAGCGCAGTGTCATCACAGGGGTCAGCAGGCACAACATCGGGCAAGGCAGCAGAGCGCTGACTGGTGGGGGTGGCCAAACCCAGGGAGGAAAATCTTCCGGCTCTGACTTCTTCCACCAGCCTGAGAATCCAGGCAGGGACAGGGTTGCTGGGGACCGATGCGGGGTGACCAAAAACGGATGACTTGGCAGGCAGAGGTGGTTCTGGACAACAGGAAACTTTGTTACAGACGGGGTAACTGGACAAAGGGTTCACAGACAAAGGATCATCGTTGAAGTGGAGGGTACTGTGGGCTGATGGGGAGTGGCTCACTGGATCCTCACTCAGCCTGTGTTGGGACGGAGTGGAGAACCCAGCGGTAGAAGGAAAGTTGACGCAATGAGAAGCGGTCTCACTCGGAGCAACTGGAGGTGAGAGATCAGCTGGCTCAACCGGGTGGCGTATGGAGTGGATGTGACCAAAAGCCCTCTCAAAAGAATCGGGTCCCTCCATCACATTCATCACTGACCTGATAGTCTCCCAAATCGAATAGTCACCATCCTCAAGAAAAATACTTGCGGAGACAGGAAAATCCAGACCAGAACAGAATAGCCGGATGACTTCATGCTCCTCTAATCCATGATCATTCAGGGCGAGGAGCAGGGAGGCTGCATATATTCCTAAGGGGCGACCAGCTTGTTTGAGACTGGAGACATCAGGGTTAGCTGGCACCACACGGCAGGGAGCTGAAGAGGGGGACCGTGGCTTGCGTCGACGAGAGTGACCCATGTTTGCAAAAATAGTGTGTGCTGAGTTCTTCAGAATGGCGGGTTCATTCTGTTAGGGGCAACCCTCCATGATGGTAAGGGAGGGGTTAAACGAACTCAAATGCACACACACAAGATGGGATCAAATCTCTTTTAATAAATAAATATAAACAAATAAACACAAACACCCGTGGTAGGGCAAAACCTTACATAAAATATACTGAACAAAACTAAAGCTAACTCAAACAAAACAAGAAAAAACATTAACTCAAAAGACAATCAACGATTGTTAGCCAGCCGGTTGCTGGGGAGCAAATACAAAAAAATTATATAAACTTTTCAAAGAACCGAGCAGAGATATATGAAGAGAACAGGCTTACCAGACACAGAACAATAATAATAATAATAATAATGAACCCGCACATGGAACAGGGAGCAAGGAGCTTAAAAAGGTAGAAGGCAAACGAGGGAATGACGAACCAGACATGAGGAGCAGGTGGGGCACATGAGGGCAATTAACAATGACACAGAATGAAGACACACAGGAGAAGGGGCCAGAATATAAGGTACAAGAAGGTGGAGACACAGACAAAGAGGAGGAGCAGGCAGGAACAGGAGAAAGTTAACAAAATAAAAGACTGAGAAAATGACAAAATAAAAGTAACAGGAGGAAGAACCTAACAGAAACAAGTATGACGCAATACGGTGCAACCAGGACGCAATAGTTGGATTCCACAAATAAGTTTGCTTTTTTTGGGGGGTTATTCTGTAATCAATGCATGTAATAAATATTCTAAAAACCAAAATATTTTTGATTGGGATGAATATACAGTGGTACCCCGAGATACAAAATTGATCCGTTCCAGGGTGGCTTTCGTATCTCGAAGATTTCGTATCTCAAATCAAGTTTTACATGAAAAACGCCTAATCCGTGCAACGGCTCTCAGAAACAACAGGATAAGTAGATGAAAAAATGGAAAACCAGAGAAAAATCAAGAAACGTTTCTTCAATCCTTAAATCTACACATTGTTAATGTAATAAATGATAATAAAACAGAATAAAACACATGTAAAATATGTAATATGTTCACAAATGTGAAACCTTACCTTGAGAGTGAAGCGATGTGTCGGAGGAGGTGTACAGGTGCAGAAAACATTATGCCACTGAAAGTTATCTTTCTCGAGATATTTCATGAATTACTGACACAAACACGGTTTCAAGCACAAGCGCAGACAGATGGAGAGACGCTTCTGAGAACGTATCACAGGGTTTCTCTAAGTTGAGCTACAAAACAGCACTTTCCACGTTATAAACGTTATATCTTTTACGACACCTTGACTCTAACATTTGTTATAGCACATTATTGGTAATCTATACATAATGTTTCGCTTGATTTAAAACTGATTTAAAGTGTTTAAATGCGTATCAGCCCCCTTTAGCACTGTCTGCAAGGGGAGAATGGATTGAAACTTAACAAGTGGATAACAGAGCAAAACTGTTGATGTTTTTCGTGTCTTGAATTATTTCCATATCTTGAAGCAAAATATTTCCCGTGAGACCTTTCGTATCTCAAACATTTTATAATTCGAAGCATTCGTATTTTGAGGTAGCACTGTATATATCAATTAGTGCCGGAATTAAATTGATTGTTTTTGGCCAATTTCGACAGCACTTTGGGGGATTCTTTTATGAGGCCAAACTCTTTCTACTTTGCTTGAATCCACCCTTCTGATGGGATCCGTTTAATCCACATTTTTTGGATCAAAGTTATGAAAAACCCAAACTAAATGTTTGATCCGGATCTAATTTGATTATATTATCTGTTTTTGCTTTTGAAAAAACCCATTTCATTTTACCCAATCTGTTATCCAAAATCGTAGTTTTAGTTTAATGTTTCATTCTCACTTTACGGTTTATAGAGAATATTATAGTTTGAACTATTTTTACTGTAAAAAAAAAAAAAAGACACATGCCTTCTTCTCAATCCAAGCATGTCAAAATACAGACTGAAAAAAAACATTATTGTGGGTCACTGTAACTCGATAGAGTGAAAATAATTGTAATGCATTTAAAATATTCACACTTTAAAGAGTCTCACAAATTATTCAAAATGTATAGAAAATGTAAAAGGGCTCAGAATGCTGCACTGTTCTAACTCTGTAAAAGATTATATTCCATCCTTTTTAGCTAGTTATTTCCAAGCACATTTAGCAGTGACTCTAATCCTGACATCTTGATAAATGCTCTTTGGCTCTCTTGTGAAAAAGCATTATTTAGCTGTTTGTGTACTGCATTCAAGAGGCAATCGATGAGATGGAAATCATAAATAAACTTGTAATAACCTTCCAGAAATCTCTGCATCAATCTAAATTAACATAAACATTCTCTTTTAATCTCTAAATGCTTATCAAACAGACCAGGGCATATCAAAAATAGATACAGTGGTACCTCGAGATACGTTACAAAAAATCCAAGATACGAAAGGTCTCTCTGGAAATATTTCGCTTCAAGATACGAAAAAAATTCCAAGATACGACAACCACAATCTGAGAAATATGTACCTATGCGTACTACATTGTTGACATATGAAATGTCAATGCTTGGCGTCACATGACTCTCGCTTGTTAGGTTGTAATGCTGCATGGAGCTTCTGGGTCTTGGAGCTCCACTCTCCTGACAGACAATGGTAAAAGGTGCTGAATCTTTGATCATTATCCCACTAAAAGTGCTTTAAATCGGTTTTAAATCAAGTGAAACATCATGTGCTGATTACCAATAATGTGTCGAAAAGGTTAGAGTCCAGATGTCCTAAAAAATTATGTTTCTAAAGTGGAAACTGCTGTTCGGAAACAAAAGCTAAAGATTTCTCTTCTAACTTGCTCTACAGAACAGAACATTCCACTTTACAAATGTTATTTCGATTAGGATTTTGGTTTCGGATTGGTGTTCGTAATTCACGAACACACATCGCCTCGATCGCAAGGTTTCACATTTGTGTACATATTATTTTATTCTGCTTTCATTATTTTATTTTCATTTATTACATTGACAATGTGTAGATTTGTTAGGCTCGTGTGGAATGAGGACCCAGATGCAAGGAGATAATGTAACAAAAACAGATATTTATTGTTATTTATTGAGTTCTTAAGGCAAAAGAAGCCACAGGCCAGGCCAGCCAGAAAAAAAAACTAAAATATACTGTTTTTAAAAAAATACTCTTTTTTTTCAATTTATACTGTTGTTTCTATTTTGTCAGATATGTTTGTATCCATCCGGCATTCATTCTTATAAACCTGGCCCATTTCTCTTTAAAGGTCAGCTATCCCAAGCAGGGATGTCACTAGGGTTGACAGAGAGGGGGGGCTTAGCCCCTGGAGGGCTTCTCGTACATTGCATGCGGTGAAAATAGAATAAAATTTACTTTATTAACCCCTTTGGGAGAACTTTGGGAACTAGTACTAATGACACTAAATTTCACTCGCGGTAATTGGGAATAGATACTAACATTATGTGTACTTCAGAGATTCGATATTAGACAGCTAATAAAAGATTTTTCACGATGTTAGCATTTTAGACGACGTTCGCTTTAGCTTCCAACATTAAGGTTGAAATAGACTAGGCTACAATAACGTCCTTCCTTCTCTTACCATAGGTAAATGTTCAGATTAAGCAACAATCGCTGCTATCAACGTGCAATCGCTGACCGTGTGTACACCGTGTGTTCACTGCTGTTTACTGCTGCTGCCTCCACACTGTTGTGTTGGTCCAGCTGCTTATGCGGCCGCCTACCACGTCATGCTTGACGCATGCTAATGAGGCATGATGAGAATCATAACGATAATAATTTTGAAAGTGAACTTCAGTTTAACTCGCTTTCTTGCTGGCTCGTGTTCGCTGCATGTATGCACTTATTTAAAATATATTTTAAATATCAAGATAATAAAAATAAATAAAATGTCGCCCCAAATCATAGGGGGGGCTTTGGGATATTTTAGGGAGGCTGAAGCCCCCCTAAATTAGGGCTAACGACGTCACTAATCCCAAGGTATACAAACAGCTGAGGACTTCCTTACAGGAGCTACTGAAGCGAGCATGTTCCACATTAGATTCCACTATTGTGGTTTTCCGAGGGTTGATCTGTTAGCAGAGAGAGGCCGGTACACAGGGTTGCTTCCACAAACCAGGTCTTTACTATGCCACCCGTGATCAAACAAAAACCGACATCAAACAGCCAATAAAAAAAAAACACTTGAGCACAAAACACAAATAAACAAATGCTGAACAGCAAAACCTAGTTAACTTAAACTGTGAAGTAACAAATAGATGCAGAAGGGTGAACTTCTCTCTCAAAAGAGTAGGTTTAGGATGCCAGAATTCAATTCTTCTTTCTGTACAGTGCCTGCAGCTCATCCTTCTCCTTCCCTCAGTGAGTCCTCAAGAGCACTGACAGTAGGCCCTTAAATATGGCTGGTTTCCCAGCATGCCAATTGGGTCTAACCATCAGCAGGTAAGTCCACCTCTCATATTCTCTAAAACGAATGTTTAACTTTAGGTTGAATTAACGTAAGGTTGAATCATCCTAATACTTAAACAAAACAAATTATAACAATCAAATAAATCGTCAAAACGAATATCCCACAATATACAGACCATGTTTTAAGTTCCCTCTCTTCTCTTCCAGAGTTGATCATCCCGGGCTCAGCCAATCAGGATGGGACACATCAACACAGACGCTCAGCCTGTCACCACATGGCTTAAACCAGCTTCTGCTGCACCAATATTAAAATTCATACACAAAGATACTCTGTGTGTGCAGATTATTTAAAATGACAAAATGGGACAATGGCCCTATACACATTGTCACAACTATAAAGATTGTTTAGTTATAAAGGTTGTGTGTTCCTGCCTAAAGGCCATTTTGACTGAGCACAGAGCCTCGGTGTTCTGCTGGGCACATTAATGAGGAGATTTAATAGTGCCATGGATGACTCGTATCAGTCATTCTTCCTCTAAGTGGCTTTTTCTTTTGAGAAAAATATCAGAAATATCCCATATCATTGTAAACAAAAGAGTGATAGCTGCTGCGTGAATGTGAGTTTGAGTGTGACATTGAACTATCTGTCAGTATCAAATAATATAACAGAAATAATAGTACTACATGTTGATATTGACCATACGGCAGGGAAACGTCCAGAGTACTTCAAATGAAAATAGATTAAATCCTGCGATCTACGCTAAAACCGATGCTTTTTTGGAAGACGTATTCCAGGCAGAATTGTTACATTTACAGAATGATGTCATCAAATGAAATAATGAAAACCACACCTCAATTAGTGGCTTAATTAGCGCTAATAAGTCTAAATATTTTCTGGTATTGTTTTGGTCAGTATTTCGTCACATACAGTGGTATCCCGAGATTTGAAATTAATCCGTTCCTGGGTGGCTTTCGGATCTCGAATATTTTATATCTCGAAGCAAGTTTTGCATGTAAAACACCTAATCCGTGCAACGGCTCTCAGAAACAACAGTCGATAAAAAAAATGGTAAACCAGAGAAAAATCAAGAAACGTTTCTTCAATCCTTAAATCTACACATTGATAATGTAATAAATGATAATAAAACAGAATAAAACACAAGCAAAATACGTAATATGTTCACAAATGTAAAACCGTACCTTGTGAGTGAAGTTGACTTTCTCGAGATATTTCGCAAATTACGACCACCAACGCGGTTTCAAGCACAAGCGCCGAAAGTACCGAGAGTACTGGAGAGAGAGCATCACAGTGTTTCTCTAAGTTGCGCTTTTCATAACTCGAAGCATTCGTATCTCGGGGAACCACTGTATTTCATTTCTACACAGTAAAATCCTAAGAGTTAAATTAACTCTACTCAGAGTGTATTTGGTCCCACTCTATATAGAGTTAAAACCAACTCTGAGGGAGAGTTATTTAAATAAGTCTATTTTAACTAAACAGTCTATTTTTGTCTGTTTTTACTCATTCTGGAGTGGACTTGGTCCCTCTCTGAATAGTTAATATTTAGTTTGCATTTTCCATGCAGATTTGGAAAAACATGAAGAAAATAGATTATTAAATTACTCTTTCTCAGAGTCGGTTTAACTCTATATAGAGTGGGACCAAATATACTCTGAGTAGAGTTAATTTAACTCTTAGGATTTTACTGTGTAGCCATGATGAAATCTAGAAATCTATTTGTGTCCACAACTGGTCTGAAAGAACGGTTTTCTCCTATTGAAAATCAATGAGGGCAATTGATTTCAAAATCCGATTGAAAATCTGTTGTCTTACAAAAACAGATGCTAATGTGAGGTAGAGCTGGGATTCTTCTGCTCACAATAAGAATGAATCTTTGCTGAATTTACAATGTCTTTTGTCATTTTTGACAGGTTTCCTCTTATAAGCAAATAGAACAAATTTTCCTTTTCATATTTTTTGATGCATAATGCAACAGGGAATAAGATCCAAATATCTGCTTCATATCTGATGGTCCTGATGGATGCACTCAAATGAGACTATTTCTAGGGTAACTTGTTTTTTTCTTTTAATGTTCAAAAATATAAGGGAGCTCTGGGAGTAGGAGACAGAGACAAAGCAGCAGTCTACAAGAAGGCAATGTCACCATGGTAAATGCACATTAGTACGCCAGCCGACAAAGCCTCTGACAGTCATTGATAAGGAGCAGATGCCTGAAGGAAGCTGATGGAATGTGAATTTGTCTAAAATTGAACGTATTACAGCACGTAAAGTTCTTTTTTTCATATTGGTTGAAGGACACAGACAGTCAGTGGTGTGCCTCCTACTGATTTTGAAAATGTGCAAGTGCTGTTTTGAATCTGTGCAATAGATTTGAACAAAATGCCACATTTGTGAGCGTAAGTAAATCTCTCTACCAAAAGCCTTTGTTTATTATTTCATATTTCATTTTATTTGTGAATGGGGTACACTCGAAAAACCACAAAGATGTTGCACTTGTGTCATTGAACGAATAACCTTCATTGAAAAGCTGTCCAAATGTTCTATTTCATGGCACATACCAGTCTCCCTGATCAAGAAAACACATACAGGTGAGTATTTTATTTACCAATGAACATCTACACTATTCAAAGAAGACCTAAATCAACCTGTTCTGCCCAAGGGGACAAGCAACAAAGCACCCATCTACAGGTCCGTCTCAAAAAATTTGCATATTGTGATAACAGATGATGGATTCTCTACGGGGTTAAGGTCAGGAGAGTTGAGCACCAGTAATACCATGGTCAGGAAACCCTTTACCAGTGGATTTGGCAGTGTGAGCAGGTGCCAGGTCGTGCTGAAAAATGAAATCTTCATCTCCATGAAGCTTTTCAGCAGATAGAAGCATGAAGTGCTCCAAAATCTCCTGATAGCTAGCTGCACTGACCCCGCCCTTGATAAAACACTGTGGACCAACACCAGCAGCTGACATGGCACCCCAGACCCTCACTGACTGTGGGTACTTGACACTGGACTTCAGGCATTTCCCTCTCCCCAGTCTTCCTCCAGACTCTGGCACCTTGAATTCTGAATGACATGCAAAATTTGAGCAACAGTCCAGTGCTGCTTCTCTGTAGCCCAGGTCCGGTGCTTCTGCCGCTGTTTCTGGTTCAGAAGTGGCTTGACCTGGAGAATGTTGCACTTGTAGCTCATTTCCTGCACACGCCTGTAGACGGTGGCTCTGGATGTTTCTACTCCAGACTCATCCACTGCTTCCGCAGGTCCCCCAATGTCTGGAGTCACTCCTTCTCCACAATCTTCCTCAGGGTCCGGTCACCTCTTGTCGTTGTGCAGCGTTTTCTGCCACACTTTTTTCTTCCCACTGACTTCTCACTGAGGCGCCTTGATACAGCACTCTGGAAACAGCTGATTGATTCAGAAATTTCTTTCTGTGTCTTACCCCCCTGCTTGAGGGTGTTAGTGATGGTCTTCTGGGCAGCAGTCTTACCCAGGATTGCAGTTTTGAGTAATGAACCAGGCTGGAATGACAAAGCCTCAGGAATCTTTTGCAGGTGTTTACAGTTAATTATTTGGTTTAATTAGATGCTAGAACCTTTTCATGATATGCTAATTTTTTTAGATTTCATGAGCTGTCTGCCAAAATCATCAATATTAAAACAATAAAAGGCTTGAACTACTTCAGTTGTGTGTAAATTTATCTGAACTATATGAAAGTGTAATGTTTATCTGTACATTACAGAAAATAATGAAGTTTATCACAATTTTTGAGAAGGACCTTGTCAGGATCTTGGGGTGATTGTTGAATTCTTTCATCTGTTTCTCCCTCACTCAAGGTTGCCTCTCGTTAGCGCTGATCATCTGGAGCTGCCGCTTGTTAACCACACCAGCCGTCTATACGCTCTTATCACCTGCCTGTATATACTCTCTCTCTCTCTCTCTCTCTCTCTCTCTCCCCCCCTCCCCCCCTCCCTCTCTATCCCTCTCCAGGATGATTGTACTCTACTCAGTGTGTAGCTATTGCAGTCTCTAACACGATCTCTGTTACAGCGAGCGCCTACCTTCTCTGTCCAGTCTAGTCCAGTCCAGTCCTGTTCCATCGGAGTGAGTGCGGGCCAGCTTGAGTAGCTCCGTCGGGTCATATCTCTCCGGGCTTTTTCTCTCTCCGTTTACTCTCGGCACTGAAGCGTGGTGGTTGCCAGCTCACGGGGTCTTCCACTGGCACTCTCCTCGGGCCTCTGTTTTGCCTGAGCACGGAGCGTTCGTTATCATTTGCTGTCTCAAGCTTACGCTTGTGGTTTTGTTGAACCTACCAGCTCCGTGAATAAACCCTATCGATCTCATCCCTTGCATCTGGGTCCTACTTCCTCACACCTCACCCTGACAGACCTGTATTTACCATTGAACTTTAGGTGAGAACTATTGTCAGGCCATTGGTTGTGGTTTGGTTATTTCTTTGGAAACTCCTATGCTTATAAAATGTTCTAATTAAATAAAGTGGATTGGAGTATTCCACCTTAATGATGAAGTACATAAAGGTCCAGGAGTGTTCTCTCTATTTAATCTGAGAATTCTGTGGATGGAGCTAAAAGTTTGAGTTGCCCTGAAACCTTAATGAGATAAACATGATCTGCAAAGAGGAGAGGGATAGAATCCTTCCTGAGTTGTGTGACCTAGTGGCTATTGTTGGGATTTTCAGGTGGTAAATGTTTATTCAATAGAAACAACAGGAGAGGATATAAGATCCAAATCTTTACTATAAGTTCATTAAAACACATTTACAGCTATCCGGAATTGCTTCCTGCTTTAAGGCCTTTACACACCTATGGGTTTGCTGCACTGCACTTTTGCGGCTGCGTCATCAGCCCTCTGCGTCTTTCTCCTGCGTTTAAAAATTAGTGCACAGACCCTCTCCTGAACACTAGAGGGTGGCGCAGAAGCAATTCACATTATGGAGAAGGAGAAGAGAGTGAGCAATCGCTTGTCTGTTAAAAATAAAGACAAACTATTCGTTGTCTGGAAAACAAACCACTTCTTAGTAACCACTACTTCTGGTGTATCATTTTTGCCCAGTTTATGACAAGAATCAAAGTACCACAGATTTAAGTATCAATAACTCACATGAGACATGCTTCTCAAATATCTGTGTCTGTCAGCAAGTCACAGACGTGCAGTGTGTTCTGACTGAAATAATGTCTGTGATTATCTGCAGCCAATGAGAGCCATATCCAGAGCAACGAGAAGTTGCAGAGATACAAAGGCATAGATGGCCGTGGTTTCGGCTCAAAAGGGGGTTTCATTTCAATTTATTTTGACCCAATAAATGAATTAAAAACTGTTCTGCATGAACTATAACAAACGGACATGGACAAAAAGAACTGTTACTAAGACTTATACGTTATGTTCAGGTAGGTATTTATCTATTTTATTTTTATTCGCTTACTTAATTTTATTATTATTATTATTATTATTATTATTATTATAATAATTATTATTTTTCTTTCTTTCTTCTTTTCCTTTTTCACTCGTGTACCTTCACCCTTCCCCAATCCTTTATCCAGTGCCCCTTTCAGTTCAACACCGTCTTGTCCTGACACAACTGATATAAACTGACTCGCGGGAACCACAACTAATAAATATTTACATACATTCAATGATCCAATCCAGAGGAGAAAACACCACACCAGGTGTTTTACTGCCCTGGAGAAAGTAAAACTGTCCAACTCAGCAAGACATATACTCTCCCATGTGATGGCTTTTGAGCGGGCAGGACAAGGTTAAAAAAATAAAAATAATTCCAACCGCTTGCCATAGATGATAAAGGCCAGTGGGATCATGCTTCACGGACCCTGCACACTGCCCCTAGACAATTTTTCCAGGAACTGTGAAAGGTGCCTGTAGCAAAGAGGGCCATCAAAGGCCCCCGAACTGCATAAATAGGGGAGTTTCTGTCAAGTATATTGCTGTAAACTCTGCTGCGTTTAAGCAAGTTTAAGAACTTGATAAGAGGAGTTTTGTGTTGATAGGAAACTTCAAATGAGACCCTTCACTTCACCAGGCATTTGTTATCATAGCAATCTCCCCTCAAAGAGAGGCAACTTTCACACCTTTGTGAATGATGCCCAATCAACACTGCAAGTTTGACTTTGATCTAAGAAAGTCGAAAATTGTGTAAAAAAAAAAACTTAGTAACCTTAGTAAACTTAGTAGGGGGTTAGTAACCCTTGTAGTTTTTTTCAACAAAATGTTCGACTTTCTCTGATCAAAGCCAAACTCAGAGCATTGATGGGCTTATCCCAACTTAGACAGGAATGCAGGTTGCAGGTTCAAATTCTGCTCAGGGGCTGAGAAAAGGACCTCCCACGTGTATTGATAACATGCGATGACTTCCATTCATATTTTTTTGGGGGGGATTTTTCAAGTGCAGACTCACTCTGGGGGTCTGTAGAGACAAAAAAATTAACTTTTTTTACACAAAAACACTCACATTTTTTTCAATGTTACACGAAATCATGTGTAAATCCCACATGTATTGACTTCTGTTCATTTTTTTGGGTGATAAAGTAGCAAAACGCAAGTTATGTCGCGTAGATCGGAACAAAACTTGGCGGGTAGGTATATGTTGCCAGGGAGCACGACCCTACCTATTTTTGCCACCCTTTTAGACCCCGATCTATAGCCGTGGACTGTAATTGTCTTGTGGACTCTCCTGAGGATGCTGGTTTTTTGGCTAAGCAGTTGTTACACAAGTGACAGCGATGTGAAGAAACTGTCCATGGTAACATTCTGGCCAGGAATGGTTCCATTCAGCTCTATCTTTACATTTCCCAACAGTCCCTTCCCATTGGGATAACTGGGGTCCAAGATATGGGAGGGCCGTGCAAATGTACTTGGATTTCAAACTTCAAACTAGCCAAACTTTATCGCAAACTTGTCAGGTTTTGTTGCAATATACTGCTCTGCATGAGATTGAGATGGTTTGGACATGTGCAGAGGAGGGAAAGTGGTTATATTGGTAGAAGGATGTTGGAGGTGGAGCTGCAAGAGGTCAAGAGGAAGGTCAAAGACGAGATATATGGATGTGCTAAAAGAGGACATGAAGTTAGCTGGTGCAAGAGTAGAGGATACTGAGAACAGAGTTGGGTGGATACAGATGATTCGCTGTGGCGACTTTTAACACTTTATTTCAATAAAGGTGTGGGAATACTATAAGAAAATTCTAAATTTTATTGAAACTTTAAATTGAAAATATGTTATTATATATGAATTTGACAACCTAATTTGGGATTGCATTTTATATATATATATATATATATATATATATATATAGTATATATATATATATATATATATATATATATATATATATATATATATATATATATATAACAAAACTCTTTAACAAAACTGATCTGAGACTGGAAAATAGAAATCTATAAACTTAATGAAAAATTCATAGTTCAGACTGATTTTTTTTATGAAGCTAATGGAATATCTTTAGAAATTCAGGTGACATGAAATTGAAGATAATTGTTTAGTGCAGATGAATTTTTGCTTAAGATTCTATCCTTTTCACATATATTCTACTTTTTATTAAATACTACTTTAAATTATGTATTTAATCCATAATCAAACCGAAATTAAAAAAAGGCTTTGGCACATTCCTGTTCAATGTTTTGCAGACATCTTTTACTGAAAATAATAGTTTACCTTCATCTATAGAGGGCACTCTTTCTAATTTTTTTATTCTCTTTTGCTCACATTTATAAATATGCATGCTATGCATGGCTGGTATCCCATCTCCCTTGAGCTTTTTAATTACAAACGCAGAGTAGCAGAACCTCAGCCTTGCTTATCTCTGTTCAAATTATACAGATTCGTACCTTCCTTCCAGAAGTTTCTTTGGGGAGAAGTTAATTTCTCTAATTTAGGCACATTTCCTCATATAAAGTCTGTGCATAAACTGAAACAATTGACAGTTTTGGTGTTCGTGCAGTAACCTTGATAATCCCTTATTTGCATAATTGTCTTTTTTTGGTCATTCCTTAAATAACAGGTGAGCTGAATTTTGATTTGTGATAGGCACATTAAATTGTGTCTTTTTCAAAGTTTTGCAGCCTTAAAAAAAAAACGAACAAAAAGATCTGTAATAGGATTAGTCCGCATTTGCATTCAAATCCCTCCACCATTGCCTTGCTGAAGTGAAACTCTGGGCAAAAAGCTCTGACTGCTACACACTGCTGCATACTAATTCATCGGCCACAATGTTTTTGAATCTTTGTTCTTTTTACCAATGATCACAATAAGCTGCATTATAAATATATTCATATATAAGATCCAGGCAGAGATTCTTCCTGGAGAAATTCCAATTTCAAAAAGCACCTCTCGTGAAAAACAATCTGGTCTCCTCTGTGCTTCCTATCTCATACTTGGCTGATAGAAATGAAAAGGTTTGTTTCACCCCTTTACTGTCTGTCTAAGGAAATAAATGAAGTTTGGAGACCCCTTTTTATATTTGAGACCATGAGAGAAGCTGATTGTGTGAGAACCGCTGGAGCTTTCCTCATCATAACAGTTGCTTGTAAGACTTATATTCCTAATTAGATTAATTTTAATCTATCCTTTTTTAAATTATGAAAACATTGTTTATGTTAAAATCAACTCCTAACAATATGGGCTAAAATGCTTACCCCAACGTTTTGGTAAACATTGTTATCCTTGTTTTTTTTTTTCTCTCTGTTTGTTCTCTGCTTCTTCTAGGTTGGATCTAAATTATGTGTCAAATGCTTCCTAATTGTTAGCTGAAAACACACCGGTCCGAATTGAGATTCGCACAACTCTTCGGATGGCTTCTCAGCCGGATGATGCTCTTCTCCTGGAAGCCCCAGGAAGCACGAAGCAAGAGTCAGTGTAGCACACAAAGTCAACACGCATAATAATAAGAGTCTGTTCACTCATTGTCCCAGATCACTAGCTGGAGGCAATTAAAGACTTTTTTATGTCACATATGCTTTTCCCTTGACAGAAAAAGTCCAGGCACAGAAGACTACATCAGGACGTGCAAGGGATTTTTCTTGTCGAAAAGCCGGCACATGAAATGCTTAGAGTGTTTGGGCTTCAAACACACCTTGTGTTGCTCTCTTGTGGCATGACTGTTTGCACTGCAATGCTATGCCAAAGTGCACATTAAAGTATAGAAGGTCCTATTTCGAGGAAGAGGCCGCCAAGACTCCCTCGACAACCTGCAGCGAGCCTAAGAAGCATTCAGATAATCAGAAGTATTGTAACAAAATAAATGAATGATGTAATATGTATTAGTCATAATGTGAAAGGACTGAGCAACCCAGTCAAAAGAAAAAAAATCCAGTGCTCTGTAGCTCTACTTCACAAGAAACCCCCCCAATCTGAAACAGAACACTCAAAACTAAGAAGGGAGTGGGTAGATCGGGTCTATGGTGCTTCATTCTCTAAAGAGAGAAAAGAGGGCTTGCAATTTTGGTTTAAAAAATCTGTATTTTTTTCATATGAAACAGTATACAGCGGGGGGCGGCATGGTGGAGAGTGGGTAGCACTGGTGACCTTCCTGGAAGGAGTTTGCATGTTCTCCCCGTGTTTGCGTGGGTTTCCTCCGGGTACTTCGGTTTCCCCCACAATCCCAAAAACATGTGGTTAGGTGAATTGAATAATCTAAATTCCCCTTAGGAGTGAATGTGTGACCTGTTCAGGGTGTATCCCCGCCTCTCCCCCCAAAAAGGGAATTAGTGGGTTGTAAAATGAATGAATGAAAATTTCTTAAAAACTTTTTTTTTTTTTTATATTTTTGGTATAAAATGTATTTTTTTATGTATGGGGGGGGGGGGGCATAAGAAAAAACACTGATATAACTTATGGTAATATTATGGTAAAATTATTGTCAATTTTAGTTTCTTTTTTTATTTTAATTAATTTTAGTCAAGCACGTTTACTATACAAAACATCGCAGTGAACTATGAGGGCACAAATAATAATTGTAATAACATAATCTTAATCTGGATTTGGATTTTGGGTCAAATTGCCCAGCCCTATTTCATGCTCCCAATAAGCTTTATGGAGATCCAAGCTCATTTGCTCGCAGGTCTTTCCACATGGCCAGAGGTGGTCATGGTGTTTCTTTTCTAACATATTTTTCCAAATCTAGAATACATTGTCTCTCTCTCTCTCTCCCTCTCTGTGCATGTGTTGTGTCTCTCAATAGTGGAAAAATGATTTTGCATTTGGATATAAACCATAAAAACTACATACAGTATGTGCTATCTGAATTTTTTTTATTTGGTTACTAAATGAAGAGGGAAATGATTGTGCAGTTCATACATTTTCCCAAAAAATCGTCAGATGTGAGGGTTTATATGGCAGTAACAGTTACATAGATGACTGCTACACAGAATCAGAAACACAAACGCCCGTTTCCATTTAATTTCGCTGCATCAGCAGCTCAGAACCAATGCAAATCAGCTCGCGTCAAGTTTATTGATGTATAACACTGTTAAGCGGCTGTTGGGAAGCTCGAGTGCTGAATGACTGAACGAATCATCAGCGTCTGCAAGCTTGGCCGCTTCCCTCAGACTTTCCACTGGCTGCAGATGATGCTCTTCGTCAGTCGCGCACTGCAGGTGCAATTGAGCCGGAGATGCGGCGAGCAGACTCAATTCTAGCTTCGCGTCTACGTCTCTGATTTTTTGCTTTCCTAACGCGGAGGTATTTTGTGCTTACACTTGGATTTCCCCGCAAAGCAGCCCTGTGAGGTGTTGGATTCATTACATCCCGCAGTGTCTGACCGGCGTTGCGGCGCCACTTCGGGAGCGTCGTTTGGTCAAATTGGTGGATTAATGACGAGCACTTCCATCTGCTGCCACGTCAGGTTCACACAACTGTCGAAATCTGTTATTGATCAATGGCTTGAGAAAAACTGCGATGTATAGAAACTATTGAACGAATCTCAAAACGTAAGAATGAGGCACGATTTTTTTGAGTTTTCTTGTTGAAGTTCAAAAATGGAAAAACGAAACTGAATGATTATCCGGAGAACTGTTCGTTAGAAAGGATGAGAGAGGTCTCTACTTTTAGCTTTTAAACATTTTTCTGTTGCAGTAAAATTGGAATGGCCAAGACATTTCCAATGCTGGACGTACTGGTCATCCACCAAAAGCTCCAGAGCGGTTTGGCAAACATTTGGATTGAATGATGTACCTTCTTTGCTTTATGTGGACCATATCTATATTCCTGCTGGAATTCACGCCGTATGTGATTGAAATTGTGAAGCTGTTAAAAAATTTGAAGATTTTTTTAAATTTGCCTTCCCTTTTTCGGAAACCCATTCTTTCATCAGAAAGTATTCCAATCTAAATGGAAGTAGTTGAGAAAGCCCTTTTGGAAAGGAATAGACATGGTACTTGTGAACGGGGTCCTTTTTGGTGAGTTCAGCTTTGTATCTTCACTTGTTACCAAATGCATATTGGTCTTCTGCGATTGTTCGTCTGCTCCAAATACCTTTGCAGGGGTGCATCTAAAATAGAGCAGCAGTGGAAAAGTTCTATATGTTTATTTTGTTTCAGAATAGAGTCGGGATAATTTTTCTGACTCAGATTTTTGAGTCTCGTTCAGCAAAATTAACAAATCTTTTTTGACTCATTTCATTCGAGTAAAATACCAATAAAATATTGTGTGTTACTTCCCTTAACCCTACATATATTACTATACATGTAAATGTGCATCATACTACAATAAGACAAAACCTTAATGCAAGAAGACATAAAAATAAAATACTTAGGCCTACCCTGGTCTGGTTTACCTCACCTCTGAGCTGACAAGTGACCTCTCTGACTACATTAACGAGTGCAGTCCGGGTCAGAATAAGAACTTTTTAATAGATTTGATTAAAGTTAGTTATATCTTGAGTTCTTTTGTCACATGACTGCTCCGTGATTTTTTTTTTTTTTGATGAACGGCTAAACTTGAAAAACTATGAGCATGCTCTTCTGAATGAATCTTTCTCTGACACAGTTCTTTCATCCCATGATGATGCCATTGAACACTAAAGCAGCTTTATTGTGGAGTTCTCACAAGTGTCTGCATTAGGGATTCAACGGTACACAATGCTCACTGTTCAGTGCTGATGGCTTAGCAAAGTTTTTTTTTAAACTTTCTGTGCATGGATCACATGAACAGATACATGATGGGCGTTAATAGAATTTACTTAATTTTGCAAAAATGTTTGTAGACACGTCTACAAAAATGTTTAATTTAAATTAAAACAATAAAATAAACAAAGCTAACTTCTTCAGCAGCAATTGTATTAACACAGGAAGAGGTATTTAAAATGGGCAAAAATTATGGGCAGCTAGGGGTCCTGAACCAGAAACAGCTCTCTGAAGAAGGCACAGATAAGAGCTCTTATTTCATATGTTGCCTTTAGCATAGTAACATCTGATAAAACATTGCTGGCACACATTCTTTTTCTATCTGTGTCGTATTCATCAGCAAAGCCAGCAAAAAATCTGATGCCGTCTCCACACAGCGCTAACAGTTCCTCCACTAACTCAGTGAAACACGCGAAGTCCCACGCTCCTGATTGGATATTTACACAAAGGAACAGTGCATTGATTAAATATTTGCTATGCGTTTGGATATTACATGCATTTCATTTCCTGATATCTGCCTTTTCACATGTGACACTAATAATAATTCATACAGGAGTTATTCAAATAAGGAACCAGAAAACTGCCGTTCACAAGCGCATACCGAACCGAAGAGGGTGAACCGGACAATTTGGTATAAAACCGAGTATTGTTTCTTCCCTAGTCTGCATATGTACACTGCTGTTACATATTTCCTCATGTTGCATTCCATCGCATCACACAATCACATCCCTTTTAGACCTTGTACATTACAATTTACATTACAATGCTCTTTTTTGTTACATTTAACACTTGTGTTGCCACAGGTTACCAAACATGCACTGAACACTGAACATTGCTCACTCCGATAATTGCAAATTGCCCCATAGATATCTCAGACAGATATCTCAGACAAACAGATTTACAGTTGGTCTGCAATTGCCATATTTCCTTCTGCAGTTAAATAGTGCCTTTGACTTGTCAGCAGCTTGGTAGTATAGGCTGGTGTTAATTTGTTCTTGCTACGTTGACGAAGCAGTACTGTATCTCTTAGTTTGAGTATCAGCCACGTTTCATGCTTCTTGGCATTTGAAAAAGCTTTCATTTTCTCTTTTGCCTAAGTTCGAATGGTGGTATACTCGTCAGGCAGTGAGGAGTTGATCTGTACTCACGAAGAAAGTAATGCAGCTGTTGTTTCCATGGAAACCCTCGAGCATGTACAGGTCTTACTGCTTTGGCCAATGTGCGTATGAATCTTTTGGCGCGGCATTTGCTATGTTGGAATCGCAATTTTTTTTTAACAAATTGCAATTGAACGATGGCCTGTTGTACATTTTCAAATAGTTGGGAATTCTAAAGTTGGGAAAGACTAATTGGTGAACAAATTACAATAGAGATATGGTAAGTGATAACAGTGCTCACAACTCCATACGATAAAATCGCAACAAGACCAACTGCGCTCAGATCAACAAGTTCTGTGTCTTTTGAAGGGTTAAAGTATGACATAGTGGCTTTGAGCTGTTGAAGCGCTTGGGTCTGTACATCTTTCCGTGCCCATCCAGTTCCCTTTATGATAGTTCATGTAGCGATGCATTAAATGTGGAATAAGCCTTGAATGGAACGCCAAATAAAGGAAACTCCTGATCCCACATGGATCCTTAGGTTCACTAGCCTGTAAGATGGCTGTCTCCTTTTTTAGGTCAGCTGAAATACCACTGGTAGAAAATTAGGGTTGAACTTCTTCCAGCAAGTCTAAACATCACCAAAACCCGTGCCGTGTGCCTGGTGTCATGTATCTGGATTTGAGCCTGAGGTTGTAGCGAATTATTGTCACAATTAAGAACTAACAAATAATTGTCATTTCTGTCTGAAGAGTCAACCCATGCATGAGTAGCACTTGCTGTGGCAACCAGTTTTGGGTTGTTATGCCGGTGGAGTAAAAGCACCTTCTGTCAAGCATTGCCGGTATTGTTCATGTGGCAATGTAGCAACTAGAAAGTTCTGAAAAATAATTAATAATATTTGTTCTTTGTTTTATCGATTGTTAGTTTCCTAAATAAAGTACATGTTTTCCATACCTGTTAAGTTTGAGGCAAGAACAAGGACCCAATTGTAAGTTCACAAACAGTTCTTTATTAACTCAAGAGCAGGAGGTAGCCTCAAGGCTTTTTTCACTTGATAAGTCAGTCCAGCAATCTCGGAGATAGCAGAGTACTGATATCTAGTTGCCAGGAGCTAGCTGGTCGTGGAGAGCCTCCCAGATCCAACAACCACCTATCCAGAAAAAAGAGCTCTTATCACTAATCAAGGTACAAGGGAGCACATGAGAGAAGGGAGAGACATGACAAATGACATGGCTAGAAGCTAACACTGAACACTGCCCCCCCCCCCCACACACACACACACAAAATTTTTCAAGACCATACTACTCCCATTTGATTACATTTTTGCACCATCTGACTGGACATCAGGCCTCTAAAGTTTCTTAACCTGTTATGGGTAAGGGTTAACGCAAGGCAATGAAGCAAGCGACCAAGGTTCTGGTTAGCTCTTTTGGACTAACCATTGATCTTAGGCTGGAATCCAGACAAGAGAGAGGCAGAAGCTTCTAGCTGCCGACATAGCCCCTTCTTCATCTGTGAGGTAAATTGAGTGTCTCTGTTGGATGTGAGCCTGTGTAGATTGAATGTTCAACTAGGAGGCGAACAGTCTCACTAGATGATGGGAGTTTCGTAATGGGCACAAAGTGTGTCCCCTTGGAAAATCGATCAATGATGGAAAGGACCCTTGGAAGGGGACAGACCCATGACAGTCACCTGTGATGTGGGACCTTGAGAGGCTGGAAGGTTGATTTGTCCAAAATCCCCAATGCGGGGAATCGCTCACTTTGTTTATTTTTTGACATAAACTCATGGCCAAGAGTTGGCATAGAGATGGTATGAAAGGCGCATTTCTCTGCCTTGACAAACAGATGGTTTTGCAGTAATCTTTACAGTACAAAACAGATGTGTCGGACATGAGTGAGAAGATCAGGGAAGAATATCAGGATGTAGTTTCATTTAAAAGCATTTTGCAAGACTTTGGCTTGGAGGATGTCGAAGGTGGAGTTCATGAGGGGTATGGGGTAACAATTTGTAATCATTATTTAATTGAGTCCTGGGTAGTTAATGCGCGGTCAGTACGAGCCATCCTTTTTTAACAAATAAAAAAAAAACGCGGGCTATGGGGACAACTGGACTACAATGCCAGCTTCTAGACCGGTCGAGATATATTCCTCCAGCGCCTTTTACTCAGGTTGGGAAAAAGAGTTCAGGTGTTCCCCTAGAAGGTGAAGAACTGCACAGCAGATTGATACAACAGTCGTATGGTTATCGTAAGGGAAAAAAGGCAGTGTTGAAGGAAGAACCAATCACTAAGCAACCCCGCTATACTAATGAGTGTTGGCTTTTTACCGGACAGTTGGCGAAGGTTGTTGATACAATGCTGTTTTATGAACATTTGAACCCTACAGAGTAACATTCAGCCCTACGAACATTTGAACCCTACAGAGTAACATTGAGCCCTACGAACATTTGAACCCTTCAGAGTAACATTCAGCCCTACGAACATATGAACCCTACAGAGTAACATTCAGCCCTACGAACATATGAACCCTACAGAGTAACATTGAGCCCTACGAACATATGAACCCTACAGAGTAACATTCAACCCTACGAACATTTGAACCCTACAGAGTAACATTCAGCCCTACGAACATTTGAACCCTTCAGAGTAACATTCAGCCCTACGAACATATGAACCCTACAGAGTAACATTGAGCCCTACGAACATATGAACCCTACAGAGTAACATTGAGCCCTACGAACATATGAACCCTACAGAGTAACATTCAGCCCTACGAACATATGAACCCTACAGAGTAACATTCAGCCCTACGAACATATGAACCCTACAGAGTAACATTCTGCCCTACGAACATATGAACCCTACAGAGTAACATTGAGCCCTACGAACATATGAACCCTACAGAGTAACATTCAGCCCTACGAACATATGAACCCTACAGAGTAACATTCTGCCCTACGAACATATGAACCCTACAGAGTAACATTCAGCCCTACGAACATATGAACCCTACAGAGTAACATTCAGCCCTACGAACATATGAACCCTACAGAGTAACATTCAGCCCTACGAACATTTGAACCCTACAGAGTAACATTCAGCCCTACGAACATATGAACCCTACAGAGTAACATTCAGCCCTACGAACATATGAACCCTACAGAGTAACATTCAGCCCTACGAACATATGAACCCTACAGAGTAACATTCAGCCCCACGAACATATGAACCCTACAGAGTAACATTCAGC
>SRMA01027272.1:128914-182277 GCA_007224835.1 Danionella cerebrum | reverse complement strand
CATATGAACCCTACAGAGTAACATTCAGCCCTACGAACATATGAACCCTACAGAGTAACATTCAACCCTACGAACATATGAACCCTACAGAGTAACATTCAGCCCTACGAACATATGAACCCTACAGAGTAACATTCAGCCCTACGAACATTTGAACCCTACAGAGTAACATTCAGCCCTACGAACATTTGAACCCTACAGAGTAACATTCAGCCCTACGAACATATGAACCCTACAGAGTAACATTCACAGGGTTTTTGTATGAAAATCGTGGTAAACCACAAACAGGTTGCCAATACATCAAAGAGCCACATTCACTCACACTATCACTCCTGGAGGGAATTTAGAGGAACAAATTATCCTTAAGAAGGCTGAGGCTGATTATACTAAGCATAGTAAGGGAACCACAGACCTATTTCTAATCTGCTTTTTAACCTTTTAACATTCATAGCTGAAAATAACCAAATAACCTAAAATTTCAATGGCTTTATTTATAATGGTGCACTGTGTGATAAATGGTGATCGGGGGAACATGGTGTGCTATTTGGTGGTGGTGAGGATTGTAAAGATGATCAGTCCTCTATTTCTATTTTAAAACCTTGAAATATCATTATGACGTGTTCAACAGTTTCCTTTTCCTTCCTTCCATCACATTTTCCTGTGGGATGTTTTCCTATTTTACGTTGGGAATAGTTTAGGCCTGTGTGTCTTATTCTTAATCGTGTATTTTTTGTTTCTACTTTTCTATTTCTTATTTTTGTTTGCCGTTTTTTATTCCTTGTATAAATGTCTACCTGTTTCACCTTCGTCCCATCAAATATAGTTTATTTTCCTATTTCTAATGTTTTAGACTTCTGTTTTGCTCATTTCCAAAGTTGCATTTTAATTTTGTATGGCTTGCTTGGCTGCTTCATCTGCTCTCTCATTTCCTTTAATTCCTACATGAGCAGGTACCCCAATCTCTACCTGACAAGTTTCTGAGGGTGTTTTACATCTAGTTTCCATGTCAGTTTTTCATCAAATTTACCCCTAAACATTTTATCTAATTTCTTCCCATATAATTCTAATGTATTTGTTTTATGCCTTTTTACAAAGCAAATAACTTTAATGTTTGTTTTACTTAAGTTAATTCCCAATTTGTTTTCAATTTTTCAATTATGTCAATAGCATTTTTTTCCTTTATATATTTCATTTTTTTTTCTCTTATCCAGATAGCAAACATTCAATAAAGTGGTTTTCCTATATTTTTTCTATTTTTGTGAAAATGTCACTGATCACAATATTAAACAGTGTTAGGCTACAGACACTTCCCTGTGGAGAGCCATTTTTTACTGTTTTTATACGTTTGATGTTTCTTGCTCTATTTTAACTTGAATTATTCTAATATTCAAGAATTCTGCTGTCGATTTTACTATTTTACATTTAGTCCTAATTCTTTTACTTTTAATATTACCCCTTCTATCCGAAGCAAATCATAAGCTTTTTCTATATCAAAGAATACTGATGAAACGTCTTCGTTGTTTGTTTGGCCTTTTTTTAATTTCTGATTCTAAACATACTTTTCTATCTCTTGTGCTTCTTCCTTTTGTGAAACCATTTTGATATGCTATTATTTTGTTTTATTTTTCTAGGTAATATTGGTATCTGTAATGATTTTTTCTATGATGTTTCCTATTTGAGATGTTAAAGCGATCGGTCTGTAGTTATTTGGGTCCGATTCTTCTTTTCCTGATTTTTAAATTGAAATTATAATTGAGTGTTTTCAAGATTTTGGAATTTTTCCAGTGTCCCATAATTTATTAAATAGCTGTAAAATCATTTAAACTAGCTGTAAAATCAAAAGTGCATTTGTTTCCAGCTTTGAGATGATAATGTGCTGTATTCTATCCAATCCAGGTGTGGTATTTTTAGTGTTTTGAAGTACACATCTTAACTCTCCTGCAGAAATAGATCAGTTAATTTCTAAACGTTTATGTTTAATTTCTTGTCCTGTTGCCTCATTTTCTTTTATTGTTTTTCTTTATGACTTAGATTGGCTGAATTATGTACGTTCTTAAATACTTCCAGTAGCACTTCTGCTTTTTCTTCACCATCTTTTAGTATTATTTATTATTCCATTTTAATGTTGCCATTTTATTTCTTTTATTTAAACCATTATTTTATTGTTTTCCAGATTACTTTTATTTTTTTATTTATCTTTTCTACACATTCTCATCCCATTACGTATGAGTATAAACTCCATTTTGCTTTATCAAATTTATATCTATATAGATTTTTCTCTTTTTAAATTATTTTTTTTCTTTTTTTGTCCTGCCCTGCTTAAAAGCCGGGAGGGTAGGCACTTCGTTTGAGTTGGACAGTTTTGTTATCTCCAGGGGAGTGAGCATCTGGTGTAGTATTTCCTCCTCTGGATGGGGGCCATGAATTTATGTATTTATTTTTATTCCTATTTGATTACTATGGGGTAGTGATCACTTTCCTTGTTTTGATCCCATGACTAAATGTCTTCTATATTGTTTGTTAGGCGATTTTTATTTTTATTACAATTGTATCGTGTACCACTACCATCATAAAGGCATATTAGATTTTTTCTTCCATAAATTCTTCTATGATGTCTCCACATCTATCAGTTTTTTCACTACCCCATAATGTATTATGTGCATTAAAATCACCACACCATATTATTTTACCCTGAGCTTTCTATAACCCTGATATTTCTTTGTATAAATGTATATTTATTGACTTACCTGTGTTATAATAGTTAATGATGTACATTTATTTCCCTTTTAACCATATTTAAATTATTGCAGCTTCGTGGTTCTGATTTAATTCAGTTATTTTATATGGGATGTTATCTTCTACATGTATTGCTATTCGTCCATTTCCTTCTTTTCTGTCTCATCTTGTAATTTTATATCCCTTAATCACAAAGTCTAATTTTAATTTCAACCATTTTTGAATTTTCATTTCTACCATGTTTCTAGTAAATGGTTGGTTTATTTTTCCTATTATTTATGTACTTTTTTTTTTACTCTAGTCCATTAGCTATTTTAAGTGTTATTTTGACCTTCTCCTTCTACCTGTACTTTGCTTTCATCTATGAGTGATCAATAAAACGACTGAACCTCTTCCCAGTTCAGTTCTTTTATTTCCCCCCGTTCTGACTATAATTTTGACTTGTTCTGTTTGGTTGTCTGAAATGTACAATTGATTTCTTCAGCCATGAAAGGAATTAAATTTCCCTTTTCCATAATCAGTGCATTGTCAATTTTAACCCTGTGGTTAAATTTTTCTCTTCTTCTGTCTTTTCTTTAATTTGTTTTAACTTCCTTTTACATTTTAGTACTGCATCTTTTTCACGTTTCCACGATCACCAGCACATCTGCTACACCTTGTTTTCCTTTTGCATATATCTGCTGTGTGTCCAAATGTTTGATGCTTGAAGCATCTTAAAGGTGAAGGAATGAATGGTGTTACTTGGTAGCTGAAGTGTACCTCTGTTTGGTAGGTTTTCTTCTTCAAACAGGATCAAAGCAGACAGGCTGTAGACATTTGTAGACATTTTCTACAAATCTTGTTGTTTGAAGCCGTTTAGTTTCAATTACCCTTTGAGATTTTGTTTCTCGGATGTGAGCTTGTTGCTTTTTCTTCTTGTGTTTTGTCCGTTTGTATGATTCTCATTTCTTTCACTTCACCAACTTGCTTTTTTGTCAGTAGGGTTCCATTTTTTTCAAATGTTTCTCCTTTTTGATTCAATTTAATGAACACTTTTTGATTCTTCCTGCTTTTTCATTATCTTATCATTTCATTTTCAGAACTGCCACTAAGTTTGCATTTTTCAACTTTACCTCATTTCTTTATGTTTAGTCCTACCTGTACCTCTTCATCCATATTGTCAACCTCGTTTCCTTCACCCATATTGTATCCATATTCAGCCCAGTTAGTGACAACCCGGTGTCATCGTCACTACTTTCTCCGCCACTCCGACCAGGGTACCCGTAAGAAAATTGCGCAAGCACAGGGAGAACATGCAAACTACTTCCAGGAAGGTCTCCGTCTGCCTTTCCTCCTGAGGATCCTGGGAACAGGCCTTTTATGGGAGGATCCAGGAGCAGAAGAAACCAACTCCAGGCAAGTAATGTATACACTCATGAACAGTGTGAAAATATAACATAAATATAACTCAATAATAGAATATCATTCACGCATTTGAGAGCTCTCATACATTCACTTAAATATTCTAATAATACTAATAATCTTTATCTCTTGCAGAGAACCTTACATCCCCCCATGGAGTCTAGGAGTGGATGAAGCAGCTCCTCAATAAAATGATCAAACAATTAAGCCTCTGTGTCTTCCTTGAAAGAAAAAGAGTTACTTGAGCAAAAGCTGTGTATCTTTACGTCTTCCAGCATAATTAAGTTCACGCAGTCTCTTGCACACCTTTACAAAATACGACTAAGCGATGTACAGCATTTTATTGATGAATTGTGCTTCACAAAACGCTCTAAGTGTGACTACAGATATAAATTCTTCCACGAGCAGTACCTGTTTCATTATGAAAGCAAGTTTTTTTATTGTTAGCATAATAGTTAGCATAAAGCTAACATTTGGTTTCTCATTGAAATACAGTAAAACCGACAACAAACAATCATGTTTTTGCATATGGGATGCTAGCTATTAGTTTTGTTAGATAAACATATTAAAAGTTTATGATGTGGTTGTTTTTGGAACAAAGAGGAACACTGCAGTTGCACCCCGAGATGACTGCGCCATTTTGGTACAACTGTTGAAAGGTGAAGAAAGGAGAAAAAGAAAACAGTAAGTTACTAATGCGCGGCTCAAACGTGGATAGCTAGAAGAAGTCAGCATATAAAATTAAAGTATATAAAATGTTATAAAGAATGCATAGTACCTGCAAATACGAAAGGGTTATTATTCAAAAGTTTACATCCCATTTTGTTTATGTTCCCACTCTCATCCAGCAGCCACAACGCTAAATGGAAGTGCGTTTATGCGACTTTACTGAAAGGAGGAAATGTGAAAAGGGCCATCTTTCTCTAACTATGTTCTATCAACCTTATCAAGGTGTGCACAGTTGTGTGCTTTTTAAATGTTTAATTGAATTGGCCACGGGGTGGACTTATAATATAGAAGCAACTCGAGAGTAATCAGTGGAAATAGGATGAACCTGAAGACAATTTTGAACAAAATGCGACAGGAAACTGTGTCACAGTGTGTCAATGATGAGTTCCCGTGAATCTACTCTCTTTTGATTTGAAATCTTTCTTGCAGTTGTTGCAGGCCTACTCATGCTTGGGTTGTCTGGGGCAACAAAGAAGGAAGCAGGTAATCATGTTTTGTCATTGGATACACACCCACACTGCATCTGTGTTTTCTAGCCATTTCTGATATTTGACTGCTCTCTCTCTCAGTGAAAAATAATTCAGGAGTACAGCCGGCAGGGCAGTGTGGAACCTGGGTGAAAGAAGCAGAGGGAGGCCTCTTCACTTCTCCCAATTACCCCAGCAAATATCCCCCTGAGCGAGAATGCCTCTACATTATTGAAGGTAAAAAACACCTGGCATTATAGCATAATGCTTACAAACATTCAGTTGAATTCTTATTGGAAAGATGTGTAGTTATATTTAGGTCTACATTTCACTAAACTTTGCAAGAATCTTTCTGTCAAATGTGTTCAGTTTAAACGCTGAGAAATTAAAATCAGATTGGATGCTAACAACCAAATAAATCTGACGAAGATATGCCAATTGTTTTCAGTTTCAGTTCTATATTGCTCTCCACTACATATCATACTGTTTGTTATCTTGGTGAGATGTCAAAACAAAAATGCTATGTCACTTTAAGAAATCTGCTATTAGTTTAGATCAGTTTGAACACAGATATATTAAAATCTAAATATTGGATGCTAACAGTTATCCTGAATACTACTGCTCGGATCAGATTCAAGGATGTATGCTGAGCTATTAGTAGTGTTATTTAAGTTTAAAAGTGAGTATTATAATATAGAAATGATGTTCCTTATCCCTGTTGTTCTGCATGTATTCTATTCAGCCAAGTAATTGTTGCCAGCTACAAGAAAAAAACAGATAAAATAGATGAAAACAAAAATTATACTTTAAAAATTATATTTACATCACTGCCACTCCTGTACACTATCTATAAACTGACAGCGAAGGGTGAGGAGCCTGGAACTCAACCAGGGTACTCTCTTTTTGAACTCCTGCACCCAAAAAAAGAAACCTCACTTTAAGAGCACCCAATTAGTGCACATCGCCAGATCTGGAGAATGGTTGAAATTTTTTTTCCCCAAAACTGTAAAACTCTACTTACCATTTCAAAGAGGTATTGATGAGCATATGGCAAATTAGACATCAATAAAATAGTAAATCCAAGCAATAAAGTGGTTGGGACTGCTCATATAATTAGTATATGGAGACAGAACTAAATGTGCAATGTAGGATTAACTAACAAAGGATTGCATGAATAAATAAGTAAAAAGTAAAAATACATATGTATTAAATGTAAAAAAAAGATTACAATTTTATATTTGTTTATTAAATGAAATATGAAGTTGTCTATTTATTATGTACTAGCTCCTCTGAATTTTTTTTTTTAGCAAAATTAGATTTTTATAGTTGACATAACCAATGGATTCAAACTAGAACTGTCCTCAATACCACAAAAATGAAAAGCAACTTTGCATAATAATGTGATTTGCATACACAACTGACATATTTGCAGTGAAATCTGACTCTAGCGTCGACACAAAAGCACAGCTAAAGTGATCACGGTTATTTACATAATGGGCGGCATTTACAGGTTTTATATTGAGTTTATCAGTTTCAGATCACAGTCAGTGTGTCATTATTAAAATGTAAGTAAATGCTGTAAATGCTGTTCATAAAGGGTTGTTTTTGCATTAAACTCCATAAAATTTTCATCTGCACTGATGAAATCCTAGCATTGAAGAAATTAAAAGTGCATATTCAAACTCACTACTGATAAAATATAGCTATGTTCCTTTTTAGAGAGAAAACTGCCTTAAAAAAACCTGCCTGAAGTCTGGGAAATGTGCTGAAGTCATAACTGTGGAATCATGCTAACTATCTTGCCACTGTGCTGCATGCATAAAAAAAATCATGTCATCAAAACAATCCATAGACAAAACAAAAACCCCTCTAATGGTTTCAGAATTAAGTGAATATTTCCTTACAAAGATTTTGTACAATTGTATTGTATAATTGTACTTGACCCCATTACCCGGGTCTAGATGGATTTATGATATCAAGCATCATAAATTATTGATTTGTTCCCCCTTTTGCAGCTCCCCCGAGGCAATGCATTGATCTGTTCTTTGATGAAAAGTATTCAATAGAGCCATCGTGGGAATGTAAATTTGACCATATTGAAGTCCGGGATGGACCCTTTGGCTTTTCTCCAATAATTGGACGCTACTGTGGCCAGCAGAACCCTCCATATATCAGATCAAGTGGCCGCTATCTCTGGATAAAATTTGTTGCGGATGGCGAATTGGAAGCCATGGGATTTTCTGCCAGCTACAATTTCACATCAGGTATTTACAGCTTGATCCTCATTTTTGCAGCGTATGATTCTGATTTGTACATTGCTACAGTTTGATTGAAAGAGTTTGAGGCTTTTTTTGTGTGTTTTGCAATTGTTTTGAATTTCTGATGCACTGAGAAATCTCTCTTAAAACTTCCCAGCACAATCATTTATTAGTGTGGGCTCATTCATTCATCTTCTTTTTCACCTGTTCCTTTCAGGGTCATGGGGGTCTGCTGGTGCCTCCAGCACACTTTGGGCAAGAGGTGGAGGTACACCCTGAACCTACCACTTAAACTCGGCAATGCTCTTGCACGGCCTTGTGTTTTACAACTCTTTTAATGAATTCTTGAAAGAGTGCGTAGAATCCGTTTAGTCTGCATTTGTTTAACCTTTATGACCTGCCATAGAAGCAAGTCTGCCGGAGCATAGTTTACATTTTTACCTGCTGTGGTGCCATGCTTTGGAGTACAGTGGTACCCCGAGATACGAATGCTTCGAGTTACAAAATGTTCGAGATACAAAACGAGAAAAATTTGAGATACGAACATTTACAAGCTGTTCTGCTGTATTTTCCGCTTGTTTGTATGACGTTGCGTAGCGCTTCCGGGTTTTCTCTCGTTTTCCATTTTTTTCATCTACTTATACTGTTGTTCCTGAGAGCCGTTGCACGGATTAGGTGTTTTACATGTAAAACTTGCTCCAAGATATGAAATGTTCGAGATACGCACGTCACCCTGCAACGGATTAGTTTCGTATCTCAGGGTACCACTGTATTTTAATTTGCCATACATCAATAAAACCCTTATATCCTAGATTTTATTGATATATATGGGGTTGTCTAGTCCAGGGCTGGTTTTCTAGTAGAATGCAACACATTACCTATTGCCATACTATTGATAAACGGAATAGCAAATCGACTCAATATTATAAACAATATTGTAAAATGTAACATTAGAAATGCAAGACTCTTAAACTGAAACATGGCAGTGATCACACAATGGAGTCTGATATATAGAGAATAAGGCTATTACCGTAATGCAAATAAGTTCAACTTGGGGAACTGTTTACAAACCACTGATGCTAGAGCTGTAGATCACTAGGAAAGCGATCATACTACTTCTAGTAGTTTGTTTGCACTTGCGCCTGCTTTTCTGCACAAAATGACAGCTGCTTGAAATAGGCCTATTATTAGTCTCTCAAGAAAACTGGTAGTCATATCCTGCACACAGCCTTTTTCCATGTTTTAATTGGAATAATGAAGTGAAAATTTAGATTTGCACTTGTTGACTTCACTTCTACTTAGGCATATCATTGAAATGTTCAGTTATTGGCTGTATTGTAAGGGAGGCTTGGTGATAAATCATTGTGTATAGGTTGCTGATGTGCTTAGATTATCCTCAAGAACTGCTTTGGATCTGTAAGATTTGTTACCGATATGATGCAAAGTGGCAGCTTCCTCATTCTGCATATAATTGATTTCACTTATCGTAAAATGAAATTATGCTACGCACTGCATGATTGGTTTCCCTCAAGCTTTTTATTCCTGGTCCATTTATTCACATTGACTTTCTTATCACTTGCCTAGACTTAAAATGCAATTGCTGATGTATTACTAGCAGGGTTGAGTGCCAAGAAGCTCCATGAATTAAACAATGATGGATACTGTCCAAGCCGGCAACTCTGCTCATGATCCAAATCAATATCACATGTGAATACTCACCTCATTACCCAATCACCATTTCCCTATAAAAACTACAATTTCCAACAGCCTCTTGTCCTTCGTCAATGTTTGCTCAGTGTTACTCCCTCACTGGCTTTCTCTCTCGACTGCAGTATGAGTTATTTATATACCCTGTACCACTTAATTGTTGTACGATAAGTACACCTGATATCACCCAAGACGGTGTGCTCCCTCTCTTAATGTTTGGTGGGGCATACTCACCTTCGAATATTCACTTGATGCTGTCACACAATCCTCTGGACCCACTCCTGCTTCATCGAGTGACATAGAAGCCTCTGGCAACAGGAGAAAGGAACTTTTCCAAATAAACACTGCTAACGTTATGTCAGTGGTCAGTTGTTTGTGTATGGTCACTCAGTACGCCAATGATATAGTGTTAAGTCAAAAAATAAAATTTATATCAATACATTCACAAAGAGGTGGAGCTTCAAGGCGCTTGTAGATGAATTGCACTGATTTAGAGTCGTATGAGTCAAGACATTCTATTGCGAGTCCAGAGAAAATCTTTCAGAGAAAACTTTCAGCATGAAAATCTCATCAAGACATGTTAGGAAAGAAGCACAGCATAAAATTTAGCATAATTAATGGGATAAAAGTCCTTGAATTCACTTCCCTTGATGCCCATCCCCCCCATGTGTGTAACACATGCTAACACAGGGGGTACAACAGATGAATGGAAAGCAGGGAGCCAGGAAGCATGCTGTATGTTACACTTGCTCTGTATTTTTTTTCTTCATTTTTGCTCTAGGAAACAGGCTTATTAATTGAACTGCTGAATTTGGTCCATGTTTACAGGATAGCCAGAGTTTTTCTACAGAATTTCACTGATAGGAAAGGGGGAGCCATAAATATATACATATATCTTCTTCTTTGACTTTCGACTGTTCCTAGTTTAGGGGTTGCCACAGCGAATCATCTGTTTCTTGCACCAACTACTTTCATGTCCTCTTTCAGCACATCCCTATATCTCACCTTTGGCCTTCCTCTTGACCTCTTGCCTGGCAGCTCCATCTCCAACATCCTTCTACCAGTATAACCACTATCCCTCCTCTCTAAACCATCTCAATCTGGCCTCTCTGACTTTGTCTCCAAAACAACCAACCTGAGCTGTCCCTCTGATGTGCTCGTTCCTAATCTTGTCCATCCTCGTCACTCCTAAACTGAACCTCAACATCCTCATCTCTGCTACTTCCATCTCTGCCTCTTGTCTCTTCCTCACAGTCTCCAACCCATACATCATAGCTGGTCTCACTACTGTTCTGTACACCTTTCCTTTGATTCTTGCTGACCTTCTTCTGTCACACAACACCCCTGACACTTTTCTCCATACACTCCAACCTGCCTGCACTTGTCTCTTCACCTCTTTTCCACACTCCCCGTCACACTGCACTGTTTACCCCAAAAACCTAAACTCCTGCACCTTCTTGACCTCAGCCCCCTGTAACCTCACTGTTCTATTTCCCTCCCTCTCGGAGTGACGTACTTCTCTGCCACTCCTGACATCCTCATACAGGACTGTAGCTCCTCTCTCGGAACCCTGTCTTACTCTTTTTCTAAATCCACAAAGACACAATGCAGCTCCTTCTGACCATCTCTGTACTTCTCCATTAACATTCTCAGAGCAAAAATTGCATCAGTGGTGCTCTTCCTGGGCATGAAGCCATACTGCTGCTCAAAAAGATCAACTTCCCTTCTTAGCCTAGCTTCCACTACTCTCATAAATATATCTGGCAAAATGATTTGCGGACGTAGGTGATTAGCAATCGGCAGGGTATATAAACTGTGCATAAATCGTGCACACTAAGGTACAAGAGATCTTTCTTAAAGGAGGGGGATGCCGGTACTTCTGGCAAGCCTTTGAATCAAATGGTTCCCTCAGAGTCCTTGCTTGACAATATGGGTAGAGGGGCGTTGTCTATGTCGTCACGCTGTGTCACAGCCAGAGTAATGTCACCCGAAATGAGGACTGTTTTATTTGGCTATTGTGGATTACAGCATGTATAGGATTACATGCGCATGTTTCCTATTTGATCACCTAACAGAGACGGTAGTGTTTTAGCTTATGAAGTGTTAAATAAAAATGGTTTAAAACGGGATCAATCGACTGCCACCAGTTGGTTCGGTAGAGTCTTTAAATCATTTCAGTAGTTTTTTTTTTTCACACAGAAACTTGTGGCCGCAAGTTTTTTTTTGTATGTAGTGTGAGAAAATGTGAGATATACTAAGTCTTAACTTCAAACCACTAACTTCAAGCTTTAACTTCAGCAACCAGACCCCACCTCTGTGCACTCAATTACTATTACCTTGTAGTGCCACTTCCAAGTCTGGCTATAGCCTATTTGAGCCTCCAAATATGTTATCTGAAACCAACTGGTGACATCAGACAATTTGTCTATAGTTTGTTATGGTATAAAAATAGACTTTTTTTTAAACTGCCTATAGAATGTTACTATTTACATTTTCACTAGATCTAACATCTACTGTTGGGTTGAGTCGATTCTTAAAGGATCACATGAACAGATAAATAGTGGGCATTTCTTAGAATTCACCTCGCTAAATCGAACATCAAGACACATCTACAAGAAGAGTGCTTGTGTTTCATGTGTTTCCCTTTGCTTAATTGCATCGGATAAAACATTTTCTTTACTGATCTTTGTCGTATTCATGTATTCATCGTCTCCAAACCGTGCTGACTATTCTTTCCCTGGCACAGTGAAACACTAAAGTCCCAGCCTCTTCTAGCACAGTGGATTGTAGATTTTTGATTATGTACAATAATGTAAGGATAGGATTTCAGATATTTTTAGTTTTCTATAAATATAGTATTATAAATTAGTTTTAAAGTAATTTTCACTCAACATTAATCACATCATCTGAAAACCCAGACGCATGGCATAATCCATTCCTGAAGCCATACTCTGGATGGCCCAGTGATGGAAAAGTAGAAAGATGTGCAGACTGTGTGTAATTACTTTCTGCTATCACATGGAAATAAAAAATGATTGTGTGCAGGCACTGTCTGCAGTCAGACACCGATGATGAAGCAGTTCATTTGCAGAAGTCATTTTTCCATAGAAACGTTGTCTCTTCTATGTGAATAATACTTTAACTGGGAAAGGACTTTAACAAACTCAATATTATTGTCATGAATAAACACACACATTTCTTCTTTGTTGACAGAGACAGAGACTTTGTTCTCAATCTCTCTTTCCTTGTCTTACTTCTCAACTCTACACTATCTAGAAAACTCTCACTTCCTTGTCTTCCAGGCTTAACTGTCCTTATTACCAACCCCTTCTTTTTCCTGAGATAAAGCTGTGTTAGCAGACAAGATCTGGCTGAGTTAAAGAACAGGGAGAGCTACTCCCCTCATGTGTCTATCCTCAGGCCACTGACTGTTTGAAGCCTTTGTCCCAGTGGTAAACGGACACAGCAGTAATAATAAAAACCAAAAGAACTTAAAAGGATTTCAAAGAAGCACTTTCTTGATCCAGTGGCCAATTAATAACCTTGTTTGAAGAAGCCTAATGTGTTTTTTATCCTTTTTGTTTTCAATAGCTGTGTCAAATGCAGAGAAAGGAAGTTGAATATGCCAATGGTCCAAAGACTAGTGATGTAGAGCTTGAGACCAGTCTTTCAATTTTCTGTTGTGTTGGTATCGTCTCGGCTGCCTCTGTTCTCGGTCTCGGCAGCACAGGTGTCCTAATGTTTTAAATCCAAGAACAAAAAGCAAGCCGCAGAAGCTTTCACCAAAAAAACTATAATATTGCCTAGTTCTCCTGCCTCTCTTCAAAATAAACGCAATCAGCAGCACATTTTCTCATTAATATTCTTTATATTCTCACCGACAACGTGAGCACTCTGTAACGTCGAAGTACGCGTGAGATAGAGAGAACATTTAACAAGCGTAGACGAAATCCGCCGTTATTATCTTTGCTTCACGGAGCACCAAAACTATTTTTAGAAATGTTCAATAAAGAAGAAATTTTGCCAAACTACCTTATCGGAGACTTCTGGAACAATCGATCACCAGGCATCTAGAGAGAAAGCACTGCAAGAGGCAAGAAAACCTAGATTTAACTGTTAATTCTCAAACAATGTGGTGAAAAAGCCCGAATCTGAAACTGCCATGCAACGTAAATGGGTTATAACGGAAACACTGACATGTTTGCAGTAGGCATGGAAGGTACAGAAGAAGATTTTATATAATTCTTTTTTTTTTTTTTTACATCACCTCTCTAAAATGTGTAACCTGAGAACCGTAGGATGAATTTAAATAATTGTACTTTAAATGTATCTTAAGCGCGGCACAGTGGCGCAGTGGATAGCACTGTGACCTTCCAGTTAGAAGGTTGTTGGTTTCTCTGGTCTTGGTCTTGATGCACTTCGGTCTCGGTCAAGGTGGTCTACAAGACTACTTATGACACTAGTGTCTAATGTCGTACAAATCAGGTACAGTTAGCTCAGACAAGTCCAAAGTCATGGTTAGTTCCCACCCAGATTCATTACTAACGTCCATCTAAATTCTAACTTAAACAAGCTAATGGATAGTGTGATCAAGTGTGTCTCATCTGCGAAGGACTGGCGACCTGTCCAGGGTGTACCCTGCCTTTCGCCCGATGTGAGCTGGAGATGGGTATTGCGCGTTATGTCTTTTAGTCTACAGCTGGGACAAATGTCTGTGTGTGGCCAATAGAAACGAGGCAGCGAGTCAGGTATAGAAGAAAACACACAATTGCAACGCTGCTGTATCTTTCACTCATTCAATGTCCCGCCCTGAGAGACATATATTCTACCGTGATTGGTTGTTTTGTTCAACTCTGCAAAAAACACTGTGAAGCAGTGTTGTTTTTGACAACCATCTTAGATTTAGTCTAAGTATTTTGGACTAAAATGCTTATTAGTTTTAGTCAAATTTTATCCACTTCTATTTGTGATTGTTTTAGTTGACAAAAACTCAAAAAGGTTTTTGTTTAGAGATGTTCCGATACCATTTTTCCCCTCCTGATATCGATCCCAAAACTTGGGCTCAGGGTATCGGCCGATACCGAGTACCAATCCGATACCTGGGTGTGTATCTGTATATACAGCTGTAGATACTACTAGCCCCATTAATTAATAATTAATTGACAGAATTATTTTATGCTGTGCTTCAGATAAATATATATATATTTCAGTTATTTGGAGAAGTATACGGCGAAAAATACGGTGTGACTAATAAATTTTTTTTCATCTATATATATATATATATATATATATATATATATATATATATATATATATATATATATATATATATATATAGATGAAAAAAAATTATTAGACACACTGTATTTTTCGCCGTATAAGACGCACCCAATTTTAAATGAGGAAGATTTAGAAAAAAAAGATTCTGAACCAAATACTGTAGTAAAACATTTTATATCAACTGTGTAAAAGTTAACAGCAGTTTTAAGAACAATTATATGCCAGATCGGATCTACCATATTTTGGATCAGTAAAAAAAACAACAACATGACAAACATACCGGTACGTTTTTTCTTTGCCCCCACTCATCACTCTAAAGTCCACCATTTGTTATCACCATCACTGTTCCAGTGCAACATTGCCCCCACATTAGTAATACCATAATAGCCAGTAACATTGTCACCACATTACTAATTATAGCTGGCACAATGCAGCTGCTTACTTGCTTCGTACGATCCGCGCTATGGTAGGATCGACGAGCAGAGATGGGCGATGACATCTGTCAAGTGTATTTAGTTTCGGGTATCCCACACTTGAAAAGGGACTTGAACACTTCTCCAAATAACTGAAGAATTCCACTCAACAAGTCAAGAAGTGCTTCACTCCTTTTATTTTTTTCTCATCCAAAGCAGTAGTAACAGTAGGCATAGTAGTGGTGGTAGCAGTTTTAGCAGCAGTAGCCAGTTGTAGTCGCAGCTTTAGCAGTTGCTATGGCATTAATTAGTGGCAATAGCAATAGTAGTAGCTGTGGCAGTAGCATTGAAGCAAAGTAGTAGTAGCTTTAGCAGTTAGTAGCAGGTGAAAAATCTTTAAAAGATCAAACACATGATTAGAAGCAATTCAAGCCTCAAATATAATTACAAAAACCAGATCATTTACAAACCATTATAATTTAAGATTTGATTATATTTACATTCTTTCATAGTAAATTATTATCATTTAAAATATCCATTTCAACACATAAGTGATGTGAAGTCCATGTATCTTAGTCTCTCCTTTTGGGACACACAGCACTTCCAGAGGTAAAAAAGGATGTCATCTTACCGGCTGTCATCTCAGAGCATGTATAAGTGTTCCCCGTATAGCGTTCTTACTTTTCTGTTGATTTTAGTAGAAAGAACCACTGTTTTGGCATTTTTTTTACCCCAGATGCACACAACCAGCGATCCGCGTGCGTCGCTCTATTTATACCGGCTAGGCGCAAATGGCCCTAAAATTAGTTCTGCCTGGAACCAATCAATCAAGTTCAAGTTCAAGTTCAAGTTCGTTTTATTTATATAGCGCTTTTCACAACAGACATTGTCTCAAAGCAGCTTTACAGTAAACCAACAAGTTTAAACTCAACAAAGTTAAAAGAAATTAATTACTAAGTCGTGTACATGTCCCTGATGAGCAAGCCTGGGGCGATTGTGGCAAGGAAAACTCCCTTTTGGAAGAAACCTTGAGAGGAACCGGACTCAAAATGGAAAACCCATCCTCATTTGGGTAACAACAGCAGTGTGATAAACTATGGTATAAACATATGATCTGGTAGTATGAACAGATAATGTAGTATAAACAGATGATATAATAATATAAACATAAACAGATAATATAGTATAACCAGAAGATGACTGTGTTCGGTGTAGGTCCAGGGGTGCCGGAACATCTCCAGGTGAATCTGTTTGTTAGGTTGAGGGCTGGTGGCGAGCCTCCAGGCGTTGGATCTTCTCCTGATGAGTCTGGTTGTTGGGGTGAGGAGCTGGTGGGCAGGGCCTCCGGGAGCCTCGGGATGAGTATTGGAAGAAGAGTGGAGTTGGTGGGCTGCGGTCCAGGGGGCGCCAGAACATCTCCAGGTGGATCTGGTTGTTAGGGAGAGGTGATGGTGAGCGAAGCCTCCGTGAATCTCCGGATGAGTATGGAAAAGAAGAAAAGAAGGAGGAGCAGAATTAGCGTAGCTGCTGTTCATAATATTAGTATAGTTTAATGTAATATTAATATAGTTTAATGTAATATTAATATAGTTTAATGTAAGATCGCAGTTTTTCACGGAGTTAAGTATAGGCTTTACTGAAAAGATACGTCTTTAATCTACACTTAAACTGGGCGAGTGAGTCTGAGCCACGGACGCTGTCAGGGAGGCTATTCCAGAATTTAGGGGCTAAATGTGAGAACGCTCTACCGCCTTTAGTGCTCTTTGCTATTCTAGGAACTACTAAAAGTCCAGAGTTTTGAGATCTTAAAGTGCGTGTGGGGTTGTACCGTGTTAGGAGGTTTGATAGATAACTGGGCGCTAATCCATTAAGGGCTTTATACGTCAATAGCATTATTTTGTAATCAATGCGAAATTTGACGGGTAGCCAATGTAGAGATGATAAAACTGGGGTTATATGGTCATATTTTTTTGTTCTAGTTAGAACTCTAGCTGCTGCATTCTGCACTAACTGTAACTTATTTATTAATGATACTGAACAACCGCCTAGTAATGCATTACAATAATCTAGTCTCGAGGTCATGAATGCATGGACGAGCTTCTCTGCATCAGATAACGATAACATGTTTCTAAGTTTTGAAATATTTCTGAGTTGAAAGAAGGCTGTTCTTATGGTATGACTGATGTGATTTTTAAAAGATAAGTCGCTGTCTAAGATAACTCCCAGGTTTCTTACTGTGGAACTAGCGGTTACCGTACATCCCTCTAAACTAAAATTTAAATGCTGGGTGTTCTGTGTGCTGTTCTTGTTGCCGATGAGCAAGATCTCCGTTTTATCTGGATTTAATAGAAGAAAGTTCATCAAGTTCAATCATGATGTGGCAGATACAAGATTTGATGCAACAACGTCAGCGCACACCGCCGGGTGTACAAATATGGCCGATGGCTCCGGAGCTTGGCCTCTCCTACGGCCGTGAGCGCCCTCCACTCTGCGGCGCTCTGCATTTGCCGTATAAGACACACCAACTTTTAGGGAAGAAAAAGTGTCTTATACGGCAAAAATACGGTACTTATCTTTGAAACGTGGATACAAGAGAGTGGCAACTGCATACAAGGGCTCTTCCTCGATGGTTGCGAATCGCTTGTTGAAGGCCTCTTGAAGGATGGTTTTCATTGTTTTTATACCAGTGTCCTCCTGACTCTCCCGAGCAAGTAGCCGTTTTAGAACTGTAACTGAGGGGATCACTTCCGCTACAGACGAGGTGGAGGAGCTAATCTGTTTTTCATGTTGCTTGCGTTGTTGTGCAAAATGACATGAATACAGGATTTAGAAATATTCCACTTCACAAGCATACCCTCGATTGATTCAGCTATGGATGCGTGCGAGCCGCGAAACTCGTTAGCCTGCACTTTCAAGAGTAAAAGATGATGGCGTCACTGTGTCCATCCAGTGTGCTGTCAAACTCCGTGAATAAAGACAGCGGGGTCAGGTCGCAGCTCCAGATCTGAGTAGTTAGGCTGATAGTTCGTACGTCCTTGAGTTTACATGAATTGTGTTCACGCACTGTCTCATATAATTTAGGGAGTGCTGTTCCGGAGATATATTTGCGACCAGGCAAACTGTACCAGGGCTCCAAATGTTCAATTAAGCGGTTTTCGACCACTGACAGTGGCTGGTCATCTTTTACAATAAACTCGATAATCTTGTCGGTTATCTTTATTGCTCGTTGGCTGTCTTGTGAAAACTTTTCTCTTTGTTTGAATGAAGCTTCCAATGTTGGTTGCATCTGGCGCGGCTTGTCCTTCTCATTGGTTGCTTGTGGCAACACGACACAACTTCCTGTGTTTGCATTCTGAGCAGCGAAGAAGAATTGATTTCTACTTTGCAGCGATAAGCAAAGCTAGCGGGCATAACTAGGTTATGTTTTTGAAAATGGTATCGGATCGGTGCGTGGACTCAAATACTCGCCGATACCGATGCCAGATTTTTTTGTGGTATCGGCAGCATTTCCAATACTGGTATTGGAATCGGAACAACCCTAGTCTAGTTTTAGTCGAAAAAAGTATAGTCTTTTAACAAATTAATTTAGGTCAATAAGTATCAGAGATTGCTGCTGGGCAGTGTCACACATAAGTTCTGAAAATAGCAACCGATCTATAAGTTCAACACATTGTGAGTTTGCAGGTCAGCTACTTTCACCAATAATTACAATAATAAAGGAATGGTTTTAGACATAAGGTTTCCACCCAACTGCAAATACTTTCTGATCTAATGATTGTGCATTACACAGAGATAAAGTTGATAAAGTTGGATCAATGTTCATTACTCCAAAAAAGACAAAAACAAAAACATTGTACTTCAGGAATTGTGGCTTTATTTCTCAGAATTTGCTAAAGTACAATGAACATACACAAGCCCAAAACATAACAAAAGCTAACTTTAGCCTGAAGTTAGCAACCATTTGCGGCAGGAATATGTGGAAAACTTACTAATTTATAAGCTTACTATGAAATTTATCACGAGCCGATTGTCGAGTAACATTATGACGTTATGTAGGCTATACGATATGTTAACAGCACTTGTAACTTACCTTTAAGAAAATATCCTTGAGGTGAGCCTTCAGGTGCCGCTTAGGGTTAATCGTATTTTTCCGTCTACTTTGTAACAGCATTTGTCACCGTCTTCCTTCACAATACACTCTGTTTTATTATCTGCTGGGTTATAATTAAAATACACCCATATGTCGTCTCTACGCTTGCGACCAGCAAGCCCCTGTGTTGAAACTGCCGCCATTGTGGTCCACTGTCTGTGATGAGTGACAACATTGTGACCACTTTGTGTGCTGCATGCCAGGTAATGGGCGTGCCCAAACAAGGATAGAATGCAGACAGACCACCCACTAACATTTTCATCCATTCTCATCTCGTCATGTTTTAGTCATCAAAGAGCAGTGTTTATCTCGTCACCGTCTCATTATCGTAATGAAAAAAAGTGGCGTCAACAAAATGCTTTTGTCATCGTCATCGCTGATGAAAACGTCACTGCTGTAAAGTTCTCTTCATATCAAACTTGCAAGCCACACTAACATTAAACTTTATTAAGGTGAGGGCCACAAATTATCGTTGGGCCACGAGTTTGAAACATCTGTTGTAGAGTAACTGTACATACGGGGCAGAACACAGATGGAGTATAAACTATATTTATTGAACCAATGCAGCCGCAATGCTGGTGGTAATAGGCAGTGATGGCAATCCCAGTTGTACTGTGGGTTTTGGGGAATTGTCCGCTATATCTAAAAGTGAGGCATCAGTCATGGGAACTGGAGGGTGTTCGGATGATTGGTACACAGAAGTTGAGTATCCAAGGTGTTGCATGCACCACTAGGCATGAATCAGGGAGCGCACCTGCTAGGATGCTAATAGGTGGGCTCAACTCAGGAAACAAGCCGACAGCGGAGCTTACACACCAACAGGATCCTATGAGAAGACAATGGTACTAACTAAAGTGAAAGATGAAGAAGGCCAGCGAGGGAGTCCATGAAGTAACACGGGAGAAGAATATCGACAACGAAGAGAAGAAATGTTGTGAGTTGTAGTTCGAAGGCGGTAATTGGAAGATGAAATAAGTGCAGGTGATCTTGCCCCAGCAATGCACTTGTGACTTCTGTCAAGAGCCAGTTATTAGCAGCTTAAGAAATAACCTTAAAAAAACTTAGGTATTTTAAATTGATGACTCCATTGGCATTTAAAATGACATTTCTAGAGTAAATTCAAAGCCATGAATTTAAAGAGGGGACTCTTCCTCATTGTTGCGAGTGCTCTTGTCGACATTTCCATCTGAGTTGAGCATGTTTCTGACAAAAAAATGTCTTTTTTTCTGATCTATCTTGAGTGCTTATTAAAAAAACCTCATTCTGCCTTGTCATGAAAAATCCAGATATTGCTCACACTGAAGTGTGGAGATGCCTAGAGCAGATCTAATTTTCTAAAGTAATGCCGTCAGACTGAGCTGTTTGGCACATACATATGAGCAAGGTGGAAAATAAGGAACGCCAGGTTCTGGCTCATTTTGTTTATTTCCTTCGCATCAGTTTAGAAATGGGAAGCTAGGTGCAAAATGGACTGCTTAATGGAGCACTGCGTTGATATGTTTTCTTAAAAATGCACATCCTTCGTGAATCTTTGTATTTACATGTAATACAGGCTAATGTAGAATCAACATGAAAAATCAGTGTGCACAGGCTTCATGAACTCTATACCCTTCACTGGATGGAGGTGCTATTTTTATCACAGCCACAAAGATAAAGAACTCGATGGTGTTATTTAGCTGCCTGTGTTTTATCTCCTTTTCCTGGCCTGCATTTTGACCTGAGCCAGTTATCCCCAGATCAATAAGTGAAGTGTGCTTGCAGTCAGATAGTGCGAGAGAGAGTGTGAGTGATGCGAGGAGAAGGGGGGATGGGTGATTGAAGGAGTAGTTTTGAAATAACAACTTTGTAAGTGGCTAGAGGTGTAACAGGGCTTTGCAGTATTAATGTTATCATAGAAGGGGGGCTACCACTAATAAGATATTTGCTATATTAGTTCAATCAATTGACCATTTGAAATGACTAATATCCAGTATAAGTGTATATGACGAGGGGATTATCAGCGGGAACAGGATGCAGCTAAGCTCAATTTAAGCTTCATTGCATGGTGGCGCAGTGGGTGGCACTGTGGCCTTCCCGTTAAAAAGTTGTCAGTTTGAGGTTCGCCAGTGACCTTCCTGGAAGGAGTTTGCATGTTCTCTCTGTGCTTGCGTGGGTTACCCCAGGGCACTCCGGTTTGCCCCAAAATCCCAAAAACATGCATTAGGCTAATTAAATAATCTAAATTCCCTTTAGGTGTGAGTGTGTGTTGCGCTGGAGACCCCCTATGACCCCGAAAGCGATTAAGCGGGAAAGATAATGGACTGCAAATCATCTGAAATACGATTTCTCATTTTAGTAAGAAAGTGGTGAAAATATCCAAATCACTATTTTTTCTATATTTCATTATTGAGGTGTGGAAATTTTCTGGAAAAGTTTTCCATACATTTCACGTGGCCGCCATTTTTAGAAATGAAAGAGAGGCTTCCGTGGTAACAAAGGCAAAAATAGTATGAAGAAAATCACCCTTACTGTAATCCGAGTCATTGTTTGGAATATATTTAACATTACTTTCTACACGGGCAACTTTTCAACATTTATTTACAGCGCCATGTTATCAAATAAATGCTCAAAAGGTTTGTTGTCAATGCCATGGTTTTTTATTTCGGGTTTCTTCCCACCGGAGCATCTCCTTCATTCATAAAATGGCAGCCGTGTGAAATAAGCCAATACCATTTAAAAAAAGTGCAAGATATGGAGGAAATGAGTTTTACATTACATTTGGAAAAACTGAGCATTATTTCTTTCATTCTATTATCATTAATGACACACATTATCTCTCCTTTGCTTCAGCCCCTGTCTTTTTTTATCGTGTTGTACTTTTAAGAGCCTAGCAGCTAGAAAGCCCATGCTCAATTTAACCACATACAACATTCGTCTCTTTACCCGTCTGTTCATAATGACTTGCCTACAGTGAGCTTCATTATTATTCCCTTGCTAATCCTTCCACTCATTTAACCGTAAAGTGGAACGTCCACCATAGGCTATGAGTCCAGGAGGTTAATGGTGGATCCCTGAACATGCAGAAGGAAAGCACTTACATGTCACATAAAGGTGAAGGATTTAGCTGAGATTTACTGTGTTGCCTCTAGCCTTACAGGGTTCGATCAAAATCTCTATAATTGGTGTGCATAATTCTTGTTTCTGCCAACTTGGATTTTTGCAGGGGCTTGGTGATAGCTAGTTCAGAGAGCTTGCGATTGGTTGCTGCAGGTCAAAGACCTTCATTTGAATATTTTACTCATCAAAGAAATCAAAATCTGTAAACATTTAGCACTGAAGCGTCAAACTAAAACAAAACAGAATAACATTGAAGTTTGAAACTATTAACACAGAAATGAATTATGAAATATGTTAATGTTGGGGATTTCAGAAATAGCATGTAACTGTATGATTTATGGAATTAATGCATTGATTTTTATTATACAAACCCAATGTACAGTGTCACAACTTTTTTGGAATTGAAACATGGAAAGTAATCTTCTGTAGCGCAAGTTAGAGAAACCATGTGGCGCGTTGAGAAGTGTCTCTCCATCCCTTCTCATACGCTCGGTATTCTTCATGCTAGAAACCGTGTTCTTAATACGTGAAATATCTCGAGAAACTTTCATACGTAGTGCCGTAATGTTTTCTGCATCCGTTCCTCCTCCTCCGACACATCGCTTCACTCTCAAGGTAAGGTTTCACATTTGTGAAGATATTACATATTTTGCTTGTGTTTTATTCTGTTTTATTATCATTTATTACATTAACAATGTGTAGATGTAAGGATTGAAGAAACGTTCCATTTTTTTCATCTACTTCTACTGTTGTTTCTGAGAGCCGTTGCATGGATTAGGCGTTTTACATGTAAAACTTGCCTTGAGATACGAAGGTCACCCTGGAACGGATTCATATCTCGGGGTACCACTGTATATATAAATAGAGTATAATATTTTTTCATATGACGAAAGAGCTTGCGGGTTGCTTTTTGATCTTGGATAAAAATCACTAGGGCAACTGTCCAGCTGATACGAGAACATAGAGAGCAGAGACCGAGACAATACCAAGACCACATAGAATCAAGACAATGACAAGACCGAGACCATAGAAAACTGGTCTTGAGATAGATCTTGACTAGTGTCAGGGATTCAGTTTATTCTGCAGAGACACAGCCAGTCCCCAATTAACAATCACCCATCTCTTCCAATGACACTCGATTCCATGAAGCCACCATCCAGACATAACCATCTTCCAATCATTCTCAATCCCTTAAAAAGCCCCACCATTACGCCTCTCAAACTGTCAGATCTACAGTTCACATGGACTGACACCCCAAAGTGACTGCGCTTGCCTGGTTCCACTCCTGCTTCCTGATCTCATTGCTGTGTTTCTCAGAAACCTCCACAAGATTCTGATGCCTTGGTCTTCTCCTATTCCTTACCAAATCTGTGTCTTAGTGATGTGTGATACTATAGTTTATATAAATCGCCCAAATGAGGATGGGTTCCCCTTTTGAGTCCGGTTCCTCTCAAGGTTTCTTCCAAAAGGGAGTTTTTCCTTGCCACAGTCGCCCCAGGCTTGCTCATCAGGGACATGTACACCACTTAGTAATTAATTAATTTAAACTTGTTGGTTTACTGTAAAGCTGCTTTGAGACAATGTCTGTTGTGAAAAGCGCTGTACAAATGAACGAACTTGAACTTGATGTGGGTCCGGTTTGAAGATCTATATGACTCGTATAAGCCTTATTCATCCATCCATCTTCTCCACTTATCTGGGGCCGGGTTGTGGGGCAGCAGTCTAAGCAGGGATGGCCAGACTTCACAGACACTTCTTCCAGCGCCACGGAGACTTAGTCCTTCTAGTGTGTCCTGGGTCTTCCCCATGGCCTCCACCCAGTTGGATATGTCTTGAACACCTCAAACGGGAGATGTCCAGGGGCCATCCGGAACAGATGCCCAAGCCACCTCACCTGACTCCTCTCGATGTGGAGGAGCAGCGACTGTACTCTGAGCTCCTCCCGGGTGACGAAGCTTCTCATCCTACATCTAAGGGAGTGCCCAGCCACCCTGCAGAGGAAACTCATTTCGGCCGCTTGTATCCAGGACCTTGTCCTTTCGGTCATGACCCAAAGTTCATGACCATAGGTGAAAGTAGGGACATAGATCGACCGGTAAATCACGAGCTCAGCTCCTTCTTCGGCATGATAGAACGATACAACTACTGCATCACTGCAGATGCTGCACCAATCAGTCTGTCCATCAAATGCTCCATCCTCCCCTCACTCGTAAATAAGATTTTAAATTAACGATATACGTCCTGCGGCGTGGTGTAGTGGTAGTGCGCAGGACACATATGTGCGGTTGCACAGGGCTGACGTGAGTTTGAATCCCGAGCCCGTTGTCTTTACCATCCCACCCCATTCTCTCTTCTCCTATTTTCCTGTAACTCTCAACTGTTCATTACGTTAAGAAAAAAAACAATAAAGGCTACGGCCAAAAAATAATCTTTAAATTAACGGTAGACTTTTGTACAAATTTATCCATGAGAACAATCTCATAGTTCTAATCTCATGGTCAGTCTGCCTCTTTCTCTCCTTCAAGACAGAGATACAAAGAGTGTCAGGACCTCCTCATTCATCTTCTTCCCTGCTTGTTCACTTTTAGGGTAACAGGGGTCTGCTGGTGCTACTCCAGCTCACTTCGGCCGAGAGGCAGGGGTACACTTTGCACAGGTCGCCAGTTAATCACAGATCGATTTACAATATCTAGTTTGTTAAACATTTTAAATGAACATTAGGTTACTTTTTAAAGTTACATTTAAATACTAAATATAATGGGACTTTCTTTCAACAGTTAAATTATTTTCAGTGAAATCTACAAGAAAAAAGTAACTTTCGTAAACAAGATGATCACACTCATAAATTTTAGCCTGAATATGTGCAGAAAGTGTTTCAACATTTTCTCTGTCTCCATTATAATTTCAGTGTATAGCGTTCATGTTAGCTCTGTTGTGTAAGTTATTTCTCTCTCTGGAAATCATCAATGTCTAATCATCCGCCTCTCATTCATACTTATGATGGCAGTTGGCCCAGGAAGGTCAAAACCCCATTAAATATAATACCATTTGACCCGCGCCACTGAAAAACAGTTGCTTCTTGCATTTTTATTGGGCTCCAAGGCTTCCAGTTAAAGTAAAAATCTTATGACATGTAAACCGTGCGAATTATGTATTCAACCCTATGAAGTGATTATTTATTTTAATTTTTTGCAAAATACTTTATGAATTAGAAGGGATTTCAATGTGACATGGAAGAGTTTGTCGGTTTGTTTTGCAAGTTTTTTCCAAGTGAATTTAGCCGTTTGTGATTTGTAACTGACTGCTGCCCGTTCATAAAATCTCTGCAGTCCAGAAAATCTATAATTTGATGTTTTCCCAATGGGAATAAGTTAAGAAAAATTATGCTCTCAGATCATATGAAATGCTTCAATCAAAGCATTGAACAATAAATGCCATCTATTTCTGAACCCATTTCTGTTAACATTTCTATGAACAATAGTTTCCACAGAGCAATGTGCTTTCTATTCACTTCATATTGAACTCTTTGCACATCTCTGAGCACTGGGCATCATGATCCAGTTCATACTTAACTACAGTGGTACCCCGGGATATGAAAGTAATCCATGCAAGGGTGGCTTTCGTATCTCGAAGCAAGTTTTACATGTAAAACTCTCAGAAACAACAGAATAAGTAGAAAAAATGAAAACCAGAGAAAAATCAAGAAACATTTCTTCAATCCATGAATCTACACATTTTTAATGTAATGAATGATAATAAAACAGAATAAAACACAAGCAAAATACGTAATATATGTACACAAATGTGAACCTGCATGGATCGAATAATTAATATTTAAAAACCACAGTTTTGAACAACTTTAATCTGCTGATGAACGTTTTTTTTTTCACACAAAATCTGCCTCTGATCTAAGACGCATCCATGAATTACCTTTAACTTCGGGATGAGCCCAAGAAAGTTTTCACTCTGAAAAAGGACAAGCTTTAAGCTGCACAATTGAGATTCCTCTATTGTTATCGTTTTTCCCACTGCATCTTCATCAATCGGCATGATCTTTATGGCGAAGTCTGCTCCCATCATCACGATAATATTTTACCAGAATCGCTCTTCACTGCATTCACTGCACAGCAAAATAGACCGGTTTACAGCGACTGCTGCTGCGACGTGTTTCGTTAAAGAATTTTTTGCAGAATATTGTCATTACTGACATTTCCTTTTAGTGTGTTTGATCTTGTAAAATAATTGACAATTAATGAATACTTATTTAAAAATGATTAGTCAGTAAAAATTGTTATTAAAAGATGGTTGCCTCGCTGATACACAGTTTTTAAACTTAATTAATCACATTGAAATCCTCTACTGCTGTTATTATGAGAGGTGCCTGAAATTGCAGCGCTGAAAAGAAGGAAAAGTGATTGTATTTGCTGCACGGTGTTTCCCAAAGGATATGTTCCCTCTGAATAGCCAAGGACTTTGGGAGAGTCAGCACAACTTTTCAAAGGACTGCAATCATAATTCAACTCTGATAAATGAATCGGGTGGTCTTTCTGAAGACTGGAGCGGGTTCATATAAAGAGCATGTGATAAAGGGGACACTGTTAAAGCAAACCTAGGTTGATATTTTTACAGTCTCACTGTAGCGATGGTCATTGCCCTGGAAATTGTGGCATGGAATCCCCTTCGCTTCCCCATTGACCAGAAGTTGCCATGTAGGTTGTCAGACCACCATAGAGGAACATATTTATCATATGTACCTAATTATAACACAGACATTGGGTGGGGGGGTTTATCGGTTATCGGTTTGAGGCTTGCAAGTGACTTTCCTGGAAGGAGTTTGCATGTTCTCCCCATGCGGTTTGGTTAACTGAATAATCTAAACTCCTTTAGGTGAGAATTGCTCTGCGATGGACTGGCGACCTGTCCAGGGTGTACCCCATCTCTCTTACTTTGTCCCAAAGTAAGCTGGAGCACCAGCAGACCCCATGACTAGTGATGGGTACACAGTACTTAATCAGCCCTGGTGCCTAATTATAAAAGACCGGAGTATCGATAAGCTCTTACGTTAACGGTTCTGCTGTCGGTACTGGAGGAATATAAAAAAATCCTATTTGCTATTGCTAAATAAAAAAATCCTATTTGCTATTGCCATATTTTACTTGACCCGTCTCAAGTAATTTGCGATAATATTAATTATTCACCTGCACTGCTGTTATTTGGAATCTCACACACGAAATGCACGTTCCGTAATAAAGAGAGTTTATGCACACACAGCACGAGAGCTTGCGCTTATAGAGCGGCCATGGTGGAGTCAAACAATCCTAAGTATGGTTATACTTCACCCATGCGGACGCAGACTATGCTTCTTGCAGCAAGTGCAATGAGATTTTCTCTCATAAAGGCGGAAACACAAGCAATCAGGTGTGTTACAATATCAACATATACCTCACTTAAGGTTTCTCTAAATAACTATAATAATGTTCTAAATTTCAGATAAGTTAAAAAGATTCTGCAGTTGCCTAAATCGAAATGAAAATGTATTAAAAATAATGTAATGGATTTTCTTGGGCAGAGACACAGAGAGTCTGCGCTTTTATTTGTTTCACTCGTTTCTCATTTTCATATAAATAAATATACAAATATGTTTTATTTGCTATAAAACTATACACAGAACAAGTTTTGCAACAATGAATACAACACATGCGGTTGCAATTATGAAGTAAAATGAAATGAACAAGAGTTTTCATTTCAACATAACTTTTTTTTTAACCTTGAGCAGTATTATTTTCCAATTTTTTTTTTTTTTTTTTATTAAATTTTTTCATTTCCACACCAGGTATGTGTGAGTGAGTAAGAGAGAGACAGAAAGAGCGAGAGGGGGGCGGAGACTGTGTTCTACGGATCAAATAGTCCAACGCTGTTTTTCAGATCTGCATTGACTTTAATGAAGACCAGTAGCTCCACATGGCTAGGGTCTAAGTTTGCACGCTGTGGACTGACCACATTTCCAGCTGTGCTAAAAACACACTCAGACTGGACACTTGTCGGTGGACTGAGATGCTGCAGTGCAAAGCGTGTAAGACAGGCAGAGACACGAGTCGCTTTTACCAAGCACCACGTCTGAACAAACCCCACTTTTACCAAAGTTTTTCCTCAGTGTTGGGCTGTCCTCGAGAATTCACTCTGACCATGCTCCTGTAAACAGTTTCTATTTTATTTTAGTCATTATTGTTCATTATGTGGAGTAGATAAATAACACTGTTTGTTTCTAGTAAAGTAATTAATCCCGCGAATAGTTTGATTGTCTTGCACCCCGCAGTGAGTAACTGTACATCCGCGTCCACTCTATATCTAATATTAAATATATAAAATCAGTGCTCTTTTGCCAGTAAAAATTGGGAATTCAAAACGTTATGGTCCCCAACGGCACGTCGAATCGGTTTAGTATAGATATTTGTTTTGCATTTAAAAAATATTGTTAAAATTGTTAAAAAAGTGTTGTTATTTCTCTTCTTAATGTGCTTTATTTATTTATTAAAAACAGAACGTACAGATAAGAGTACAGTGGTACCCCGAGATAATAATGCTTCGAGATACGAAAGGTCTTGCAGGAAATTTTTTGTTTCGAGATACGAACAACCACCAACAGTTCTGCTCTATTATCCGCTTGTTAGGTCTGACGCCGCGCTGCTGGGTCCTGGCGCTCCATTCTCACATTGCAGAAAGTGCAAAAAGGGGCTGATACTTTTTAAAACACTTTAAATCAGTTTTAAATCAAGCGAAACATTATGTATAGATTATAGATAATGTGCTATAACAAATGTTAGAGTCAAGGTGTTGTAAAAGAAATAACGTTTATAACGTGGAAAGTGCTGTTCTGTAGCGCAACTTAGAGAAACCCAGTGACGCGTTCTCAGAAGCATCTCTCGCCATCCCTTCTCACATGCTCGGTATTCTTTATGCTTGTGCTTGAAACCGTGTTGGTGTCAGTAATGTGTGGAATATCTCGAGAAAGTTAACTTTCATACGTAGTGCCGTAATGTTTTCTACATCCGTTCCTCCTCCTCCGACACATAGCTTCACTCTCAAAGTAAGGTTTCACATTTGTGTACATATATTACGTATTTCGCTTGTGTTTTATTCTGTTTTATTATCATTTATTACATTAACAATGTGTAGATTTAAGGATTGAAGAAACGTTACTTGATTTTTCTCTGGCTTTCCCTTTTTTATCACTTATACTGTTGTTTCTTAGGATATACTGTTACTTATACTGTTGAATTAGGCGTCTTACAAGTAAAACTTGCTTCGAGATACGAAAGCCACCCTGGAACGGATTATATTAGTATCTCAGGGGACCACTGTACCTTTAAATTACCGGATCAATAGTTGGTACTGATAAAAGTAGTAAAATCGTTAAAACTTAAACGATACCCATCCCTACCCGTGTTCCTGAAAGGAATTAGGCAGGCAAAAAGATGAATATTAGCAGTGTTTCCTTAAGTCGTCTTTATCATTAACCCTGTGGAAGCATGTGAAGTATATAAATAGTAACATACATACAGTACATTTTTGCATTGCATCAGTGTATAGGGAAGGGATAATCAACACTCAAAATGCACGGGCCAATAACCATTCAGCATGGAAATAAAAAATTAAATGATTATTAATATGTATGGCTGTAATAAATGAATGGAATTAAAGTTATTTTAGTCAGGTAATGTTAGCTTAAAAATGACGACACACAAGAAGTAGTGCCATGGATTCTTTAATTTTGTGATGTGGATCCCCTTAACTGTAACACCAATACCATAGCCCATAATTTCTGTTTTAACAGCTACTGTACATCTGATATGTTTAATTTATTTTTGATTTCTGTTATTAGCATATAGCTAGAACATGTAGAAAAACTATGTTAATGTTAGCGCTGATCACATGACACAATCGACTTTTATGTTTATTGGTTTATTGAGATAAAGCGGCCGATGGTCTGAGGGTTTGACGCTATGTCGGAATTATTCCCTCCCGCATTGGTGAAAATAGGTGATGTCGGTTGTTGTTGAGCTCGGATACTGACTCTTAGCGTCCAATGAGTGCCTAAGAGTTACCGCATCTGTCCAAATCCACAAATCCAGTCCAATGTCTGGATTATAGAGATTTGATTATGTTCGGCAGGGGCGGTGTTTTAGCTGGTGTTCCCCACAGCATAGTGCGGTAAAATGTATGCAAGCAACAAGTTTTGCTCTACAATCAAAATAAAAATGATGAAATTACAGTTTGGTTGGTGTTGAATGAATGTTACCAATGATCAGTTATGACTGGAATAAATAACAAGTAGAAGGGTTTTTATCATCACGTCTATTAACGATCTGCTTATTTTTAACTTTAGGCAAATAAATAGAAAAAAATGTAAATGCCTCTATTAAATGACTTTAATTATTTTACGATTTAACACAAGTACATTATATGTTAGTCTAATTAAAATCCACCATAAAATAAACAGTAGTTAGTTACTCAATTTTTCAGTGGAAAAGTATTTTAATTACAGTACACCCAACACTGAATGTGTTAAATATCTATTTTACTTACTATTTATTTCTTTTAGAGTCATGAGTTTCACTCTCTCTCTCTCTGTGAAGGTTTTAAATCTCATTTACAGAGAGAGGTTGAAACACACGAGTGTTTGTGTATGAAATAAATAGCAAGTATTGTGTGCAAAATACCCATTTGTGCCGCTGTAGGGTTTTCGATAACATCATCATGTCATGTTCAGGAGACTGTTTGGTCTGTGGGCTGCTGTTGATTGGTTCCTCCATCAATCTGCCTTGGGTCGACCCTTTTTGATTGATTATATACTGCAGCAGATTGCGGGAATGGACCGACTCTACTGTGTGACTGTAACATGATCTCATTAGTATGCACAGTCATATACATGTGGCTCCAGCACACAACAAGCCTCCACAGCAAGACAGCTTCTAAATTAAATCTTTATAATTTATTAGATAAAATAAAAAACTGGTGAATTATTCATTCAGGCTGTAAAAGAGCATGATTACAAGTTACGTTACAATGAATATGTTTTTGTAAGGCTTTTTAGAACCAACATGATTTGACTTAAAAAGGGATGTGAATTAATTAATGGTTAGGTTTAATTTGATAAATAGAGATTATTGTTTAACTTGTAACACAGATTTAAACAACAACCTCGCAAAAAAACTGATTTAAAGCATTTTTCGTGTTTACCATTGTCCGTCAATGGGAGAGAGGAGCCCAAGGACCCAGAACTGCTCCATGACGTCACGACTTTACAAGCGGATATCCTCCAAATTAAATGGTGGCTTGAAAGTAAAGCATGACACGGGAGTGGATTTTCACTCCTGGTTCCATCCCACTCCCACACCAAATTACTCCCACTCCCATCCAACTCCTGCAAGCTTACGAATACCTGTAGTCTTTTAGAATGGATTCCAGTTTAGACATTGGTCACACCATGTCCATCTCAGTTGAATTAACCCAAGCCCCAACCGCAGCTGAATTAACCCAACCCCCAAGTTTGCATTTTATGGCAAACATTTGTTATTTTTATGTTATAAATGCTCAGAACAGTGTGTAATAACAAAAAAAAAGTATTTGAATTTTCGTAAAGTTTCTTTTTTTGATCAACTATAAATGTACAGCAACAAGATTTTTGTGATTACAGAAATTAAACTCAACCTATTGTGAATCAACTCAAAACATTTTGTTTGAGTACAGCTTTCAGTGTCGATTTTACAGATTATTTTATTTACAAAGGTCCTAATATTGTAGAGTTCCCGTCCAGCTGAAGACAGAGCCCAATCTTGCCACAGGAGGTTTCCCCTTCACCAGAAAAATCTCTATAAATATAAATATATTACATCAGATTAGATTTGTCCAAAAGAAACTCTTGTGTTCCCTTTCAGTCGAGACGCAGACGATGTCGATGTCTCGACTATGGGTGGAGCCATCCTGAAAGGGGGGGGGACCCGAATGTTTAATGGGCAAATTAATTTGCGAGTGAAGTTGAATAGCAATCAACTGCTCTATAAGAGCAGAGCGTGCCTTCTTCCTCGGAGCGAAGGGTGGTTGCTTCTATTTCGAAGCTCATAACACGCTGAAATATCAAAGGTTGCTTACACAAAAGTTTGTGTAAAAAAATAAAATAGTATAAACACAAAAGGAAACATAAAAGACTGTATTATGGAAAAACTGACCAACAAAAGACTTCTCCAAAGGAGGAGGAATAAACTAAATTAACGAATGACCAGGCTTTGTTCACGACTTAAAAACATTCCGATTTTTATTGATTAGGGTTTAGTTCAGTACAAATCAATTTTCCATACAGTTGAAAATAACAAAGCTCAATCTAAATCAGTTAGAAATGTAAAACAATAAATTGAAAGTCTATTTAACTAAAAACTTAAAATAATTTAAATAGAGTTGAGTTACGGCTGATCTTGATGTAAGAACAGATCCCATTTGATCCGGGCGAGTACGGTGGCAAACTCAGTAGTTTCAATCGTTGAACATTCATTGCTTTATTATGTTTCATTTGAAAAGTAGAGCTGCCTGTGGTGACTCCAGGGACATGCTCACATTCCTTATCCCTTCCCTAAGTCAATTTCTTGTGGCAAAATCTTGTGTTAGATGAACAATAAATGTTTTAAATGATAATTTGTTGTGCTCTTAATTTAAAAACATATTTGCTTGTCCAAATTTAAACATCAGTAAGAAGTTTAGAATGATATTTATAATGAAGTGAGTCTTCGCTGTCATGCTCGCAGGGTGGATTAGGGGAATCAAAACCGTAATGAAAGCGGTAATGACCCCTTTAATAACATCTGTTGCAATATTCTCTAAAATATCTTTGGAAATCGTAGGAATTGATGTCTTCACATGGCAGTTATGCCCAATGGGGTGCATTCTCAGAAAAAAGGCTTGACCTACAATGCGCCTCCAACTAATCAAAATGTCCTTACGTAATTTACACTTTTGAATACAGTGGTTTATTGATCATCGTGGCACACGCCCGGCTGAGTTTCAGTGATGAATGACTTAATTCTCTGGCTTTCTTCATGATTTCATCACAAGTTATTTGATCTCTTTTAATCCCAGCAAATGTGCTGATAACGGCTTGCTCAAACGAGGCAAACGTGCCTCTCGGACAAAAAGCCAATATTAGAAAATTCTAAATGAATAAAATGGATATTGTTATCGCCTGTTCCCAGAGACTGAATCATCCGGTTCCATTAGCTTTTGCTCGTGAGATTGGTTTTGAATTAAAATTTGGAGTAGGCTGTGCTTTACATGCCGTTGGGTCATTCCTAGGTCATGTGGCACAAATAAAACTCATGTAGGCGTTTGTCTAATTCAGAATATGAATTAGATATGACAAGTATACTTTATTAAGCAAAGGAAATGTCTAAATTTAATTTAGATTGGTTAATAACATGTAAAATTGTCCTACATATTTATTCACGAAATGTGCTAATAATAAAAAAAAACAAGTAGATAATCAGAAGTTTGATTATGTAATATGAGCAAATCTTTTGAAAATAGATGTTGAAATGTAACAAATCCTGAATGTAGGAATTAAGGCTCTCAATAATCAATTAATCTCCTGCCAATAAACAAGTCATATATTTAAAAAAAAATTTTCAGAAGTCATTTATTTTTAAAAGTCTTAATTTTTTATTGTAATCACCTGTAATCCAGAATAAAACAGGTCAAAAAAGAAACCCAGAGCCAAGTATGCTCAGTAACGGGTTGCGGACCCCGGTGTGAAATGCCCTTAAGTAACAAGAAGAGGCAGAGGCCATGTTTTGAGGACCCTCCACCTTTGATCTGAACACCGCCATCTTCATTTTGTGTTCAAATAAGAGCCTGCTCCCTTTGAGGTATTTTGAGTGGGGAGGAAAGGAGACTTTCAAAGACACCTTGAATTTCCAAATGATCTGAGTTAATGTGCACTTCAAAGTGATGTCGTCTGGTCAGGGCAACCATCACATATTTTCCTAGAGTTTCTAGAATTGCTGTAATTGGACTCCAAATGTTGAGCTGAAGATCAGTGCTGTTGGAAAAGGCAGGGACTCACACGGCAAGAGGAACCTCAAACTAGCAGTTTTATTCTGAAACTAGTGTTCCTACAAATTAATATTTATATTTGCCAACAAAACAAATACATTTGTGTCCGAAATATAATTTGGCCGATGAGGAGCGGTATGTTCCATGTGGGTTGTAAATCAGCCGACCAATGACAGAGACACACCTGCTACTGCAGACCACCTACAGACTGAAAAATGTTTCAAATAATACAAAAAAAAAAAAATCGGTTGCAAATAATCTATTTGCTTTCAAAGTTGTTAAAATATACTTTAATTCATTTATTTACATTCAAAGCCCTTTTTTGCATGAAGACGTTCGGCAGAAATCTCGCTTACATTTATGTATTTAAAAGAAAGCATACCGATTTTTACAATTGAAAGGATTAACACATTTTTGTTAGTTCTTGACTGAACCCACGACCTTTGTGTCGTTATAGCCACAGGAAATGTTGTGCATAGAACATTAGTATGCGTTATTTGTCTTTGTGGAAAGAAAGTACTCAAAAATTTGAATAACCATTTAGAACACTTTACATACAGTAAATGTTTAAGCATTTAAATACATATCAAATCAAAATATTTTGATTTGTTTAATGATGAGAACTTAAAAATGTTGACAAATGCAATAAAAAACCTAAATAAAAATGCTTTCATTCAACCTACAGCTCAACAAAGTTTCTGGAGACATGACCCCTTTCCACTCGACATTTGTGTTTGTCGGTAAGATGCAGAGGTCAGATTTACAGACATATGAATCCCTCAGAGTAGCTATCAAAGTCTTCTTTGTTTAATATACTTTTCAAAACATTTCTTCTTCTTATGAACTTTCTGAAATGTGTAAGAAATGTAAAAGCGACTTCTATAGTTAACCAATTCGAAGTTGCCTTTTTTACATAAACTTCTATCACTTATTTATTGTGCGCTAATCATCAGAGAAATGTTTCTTCTCCGACGGACCCAAGTATGTGTGCGTTAATGCTTTGTTGAACCAGGAATAAATGCAACGGAATCAAATGCTTAAATTTGAGGAAAATCCAAACACAAAGTTAAATCCAAACACAAAGCTGCCTTGCGGATTTTAATCTAATTGAGATTTTGTGGAGATAGATAAAGCACTAAATCCAGAAGAGCTGATGAAATGTTTCTAGATGTTGTCGACGTTGCATATCTAATGACTTATGATTGTAAACATGGATCTCTGCTATTTTACATTTACTCTTTATTTCACTGTATTTCTCTCTCATGCTTGCTCTTTTGCTAAACTCTCTAAGCTATTGATTAGTTGCTATTATTTTTTAAATGCACAGGATGAGGGCTATTAAAAAAGTATTTTGCAGCAGGGCACTTAACTTTTTATGTGTTGGTGTCGCAAGCTGTTTTAACTTCTTGCTTTCTGACGTTTTCTTGCTAGATCCTGAGAATTTCAAAATATGGTTGAATCCTTTAGTAGTGAAATAAAAAATAATTCCGTTAATGAGCAATTTAGCTTGTAAAACCAACACAGAGGCAGATATAATACACTTTGAGGTGTATCATTGAAAAAATGGATAATTAACTTGGTCTCGTAACGGTTTTCTTATCAGTATTTAGCCTCGTATGGTGCTTTCACACCTGAGGATTGTAACAGTTGTTGAATTAGACGTGTGAAAGCACCTTTACTCGGCAAACAGTTTTAATCAATCTGCTAAGACATGGTTGACTGATCTGACATCGCTTAATGTTAGATGATTGCTTATTTTGTTTTGTTTTAATTATTTGTCTTTTGTGACATTTAGGGTAATGTCACATGTATTCTGCTGGGTTTTTACCCAGAGCAAGTTTATTGGGACGATGAGGGAAGAATTATTCTAAACAAAAGAACATGTTTTCCTCCACACAAAGAGTTTGCTATATATTTCTGTTTTAAGCTGTAATAGATCACCCCCCTCCCCCCACTTCAACACAAAGATTGGCCATGAATCCATCAACTGTCTTTGTCAACAGCATGAGAGCCATCCTGGGTAAAAGGTTCAAGCATCTCCAATAATGGCTGTCACTTACAGAGTTATGTCGGCAGTGGCCCGGTTCTGAGTGATGGCTGTTTGGAGCTGGAAAGACATAAAAAAAAACGGGACTTGAGGGTGAAGTTGGTGGTGGAATTGCTCTGATCCCACTCTGAACCATCTGGAATGATGCTTTGTACTAGGCCGTTTGCTTATCCTGTGCATGTACAGTGGTACCCCAAGATATGAAATGAATCCGTTCCAGGGTGGCGTTCGTATCTCGAAGCAAGATTTACATGTAAAACGCCTAATCCGTGAAACGGCTCTCAGAAACAACAGAATAAGTAGATGAAAAAAATGGAAAACTAGAGAAAAAATCAAGTAACATTTCTTCAATCCTTAAATCTACACATTGTTAATGTAATAAATGATAAACATTAGACTTTCATATATTTCAGATTCATTTAAAGACAACTGAAATAGTTCAAGCCTTTTATTTTAATACTCATTTTAAGCTCCTCCAGAGTGTTGGGTCTTGCGTCTCTCAACTTTCGCTTTACAATATCCCACAGATTCTCTACGGGGTTCAGGTCAGGAGAGTTGAGCACCAGTAATACCATGGTCATTAAACCATTTACTAGTGGTTTTGGCACTGTGAGCCGGTGCCAGGTCGTGCTGAAAAAAGCTTTTCAGCAGATGGATGCATAAAGTGCTCCAAAATCTCCTGATAGCTTGCTGCATTGACTCCGCCCTTGATAAAACACAGTGGACCAACACCAGCAGCTGACATGGCACCCCAGACCATCACTGACTGTGGGTACTTGACACTGGACTTCAGGCATTTCCCTCTCCCCAGTCTTCCTCCAGACTCTGGCACCTTGATTTCCGAATGACATGCAGAATTTGATCAACAGTCCAGTTCTGCTTCTCTGTAGCCCAGGTCCGGTGCTTCTGCCGCTGTTTCTGGTTCAAAAGTGGCTTGTTCTGGAGAATGCGGCACCTGTAGCTCATTTCCTGCACACGCCTGTATACGGTGGCTCTGGATGTTTCTACTCCAGACTCATCCACTGCTTCCGCAGGTCCCCAATGTCTGGAGTCGCTCCTTCTCCACAATCTTCCGGTTACCTCTTCTCATTGTAGTTGAACGCCCAGAATGGCAGAACACCCATAATTACAAGTCCAGCTTTGCACCCCAATACTGATTGATCTGGCATATATCAACAGGATTGAATACATGCCTTTTTTGGTAGATAATGCTAAAGCCCATTTATTGAAAAAAAAGTTTATGTATATCCTTTCTTTGTGGACATATGCTATACATAAATGGAGAGCGCCCAGAAAAGGGATGATGCATGTATATGAGTAAGTGCAGGGAGCCTCCAGCATTAAATATATGCAGTAGTGTATTTAAAAGCCGTTCTGTTCTTTGGGATTGGCAGTAACACAGCATTCACAAACTAAAACACACACTTCTGAGAGGCTGTCGGGACACACAGGAAAGTGACGGGTATTTACATGAAGTGCACTAATAACATCATAATGTGTTTCTGCTGCAGAATGAGCCGTGGCAGCACTTCATGTCGATGAGGACTCTCCCAGGAACTGATCCAACAGACTGTTTTTGAAAGCAGGAAAGCTGACAGGCTCCAAATCTCTGAGCTTATTAACCAAAATGACTAGCTTTTGAGGGAAAATGAGGCAGGAATGGATTGTATAAACACAATTGTTTAGCAGATAACTGTTTTGGGATGAAACATAATTTTGCAATGAAAGCAATATTGGGTGGAGTGGAATAGTTTTGCAGTAGAATGCCATTCAGAAAAAATGCAACGGTTGCTAGAAAAGTGCCGGTTTAGTATAAACTTACATGCTGTACATGCTGAAATGCTTTTTCGTTTTTGTGCTTTCTTCAGCATTTTTTAGATATTTCAAGCATTTGCGTTTAACTATTAATACTTGGACATTTGGCAGATGATTTTATCCCAAGCTTCTGATTTTGCATTGAATAAACATATTTTGATCAGCAATTCATACCAAAACCAAGGTGTTGCTAGCACCACTGAGCTATGCTACTGCACAACTAAACCCTTCTGACACTCAGTGGATTGGGGTTAAGTTAACTGCTTTCAAATAAAGTCAGCTCAATTCAGCTTCATTGCTATAGCACTTTAAACACTGCAATGCTCACCAAAGTAATCACAATAAAAATAATTTACAGTTCAATATGCCCATTACATAAGACAAGATCAACATATGATGAGTTTGGTTCCGAAATGCATTAAACACCAAACACCAGTGTTTTTTTTTTCAGATTTGAAAAGCCCATAATCATTTATTCATTCATTTTCCAACCCTTTCGTGGTCACGGGGGTCTGCTGGTGCCAATCTCCAGCACACATTGGGCGAGAGGCGGGGGTACACCCTGGACCGGTCATCAGTCCATCACGGGCAACAAATCATTTTAATCGGATTACCCGGAGGAAACCCACGGAAACACTGGGAGAACATTCAAACTCCTCCCAGGAAGGTTACTGGCGAGCCTCAAACTGACAAACCGACAACAGTTTTTCCAAACTGTGATAAACCCCAGTCTAGCTTTTTCACAAAGCGCCATAACTCCATTAGACCAAGCACAGCCCAAAGAAGATGGGGTGCTGAGGAGGTGGGAAAATGCCAGCTGTCATCTGCAGCAAAAGTTTTTAATCATTGTATCATCATTCCATGAAGACAAAACACAAACAGGCCATTTTATAGCGCAGGCAATGAAGTCTGGTGGAGACATCCAAAATTCAGCAGCACGCAAAAAGAAAGTGGACTCACTTAATCGGGCAGCGGATACCTCAGCGGTGCGAAGCAGTCCATTATCTGTGTGTGGGTTCTGAAATTGTTTGACCAATCTATTCACTTGATTCAATGTGAGTATTTGTTATCATACAGTGGTACCTCGAGATATGAATGCTTCGAGTTACGAAAGGTCTCGCAGGAAATATTTTGCTTCGAGATTTTAAAAAAATTCCAAGATACGAAAAACACAAACAGTTCTGCTCTATTATCCACTTGTTAAGTCTGACGTTGTGTTGTGCTTCAGGGTCCTTGCGCTCCATTCTGATACTCTTTAAATTAGTTTTAAATCGACCGAAACATTATGTGTAGATTACTAATTTTGTGCTATAACAAAAGTTAGAGTCAAGGTGTTGTAAACGAAATAACGTTTATAACGTGGAAAGTGCTGTTCTGTAGCGCAAAACATAATAAAACACAAGCAAAATACGTAATACGTACACAAATGTGAAACCTTACCTTGAGAGTGAAGCGATGTGTCGGAGGAGGAGGAACGGATGCAGAAAACATTACGGCACTACGTATGAAAGTTAACTTTCTCGAGATATTCCACACATTACTGACACCAACACGGTTTCAAGCAATATACGTTATTTCTTTTATGACACCAAGATTCTAACATTTGTTATAGTACATTATTATTAATCTATACGTAATGTTTCTCTCTGTTGTTGAAGTGTTTTGAAGAGCATCAGAACCTTTTTGCATTCGGAGATAGGAGCGCAAGAACCCGGAAGCGCAGCGCAATGTCATACAAACAAGTGGAAAATACAGCAGAACAGCTTGTAAATGTTCGTATCTCGAACATTTTGTAACTCGAAGCATTCGTATCTCAGGGTACCACTGTATATTGAATGGATTCATGAAAAAAAAATACCTTGGAAAAAAAAGAGTTATTGCATTTTGGGGGGAAAATTTTAAATTTTACTTTTGAATGACTTTGAAATGTTTATGAAAGTTTGGAACAGAAATTTTAGAATTTAGTCTTTTTAGAAATCTTTAAAAGATAACAGTGTACACCAACTCAAAGGTATTTTAAACAAAGTGGACTGAAATTTCTGTGTTTACCCAGCTGCTTGTGTGGTGCTACGGTGGCGTGGTGGGTAGCACTTTGGCCTTTCAGTTAGAAGGGTTCTGGTTTGAGGCTTGCTGGGAAGAGTATGCAGACAATGGAATATTGTAAAATTCTCTTAGGAGTGAATGTGTGTGTTACCGTGTGATTGACTTGTGACCTGTCCACCTCATGCACTCAAGATAGGGACCCAGAAATGGAACAGGCAGATAGGAAAGATAAAAAATCACATTGAAAAATGTATTAAAAAACTTTAGGAGGAAGATTTAAAATGGTGCTTTAACAGTATGAAAAACACCTTTTGAGTGGAGTGGGTTTTAAAATAGTTTTTTTTTTAATTGCACAGTGAAGATTCGGACAGGAAAGCAGTGCGGGTGGGGAATAGGCCTCTGAATATACTGTACATTTGTTTACTGACCAATATTGTTGCCTTTTTATCTATTAAAGGGCTGTTATTCGTGTTGCCTTTCTCTGCAAACTTTGGCAGAACTCAAAGGTCTTGTCCATCTCTGGAGATTTTGGTTGTAAATGTTGGAATATGGAGAGTTAGTTAAATACAACAATGGGGGTTTTAGCATGGGGGATATGCCAGATGCCGTTTCCACTGTAAATGTCACACAGCTTTGGGGTTATGCCACTGTGATATAAATCTAAGCCAGCCAAATCTGTCTTAAATCATACACTTGTTTATGTTTCTTCTTTAGTTTACAATAAATATATTAGTATTTGTGGAGAAGCTTTTATTTCCCCATAAAGTCATCTATAGCCCTATTTGGACAGGATTATCCGTTCATCTCATACGCTGATTCAGACAGGACTAGCAAGTCCGTGACTTACAGAGACTGAGTTTGGCATGTGATCGCATTGCGTGGACTACACTCAGTCATGTGTTACATATATATTATAACATATTAATCATACTGCTGAAATTAAAATAATCTGAAATGTATATCATACATGAAACTGATATTAATCTAGACATCTTTCAGTTTAGCTCTTAGTGATTGTTCTTTTTTTTAAGTCGTTAAAGGGTTTCATCATCATCCATTGGTGTCTCCCACCACCAGAATTCTCAGATACGAAGTCGTGATTTTGAAATTTAAAGTCGTAATTCTGACATATAAAGTCTCAACTAAAAGAATTAAATTCAGAATTCTCTGATATACAGTCAGATCACTTGATCTCGGTCTGATTACTGCATAACATTCTCTCCAGAGTCGAGATATTTAATATTTAAATATTGTGCGATCAATAAAACAAGATTTCTCTATTACTCAATGATTTTGACTTATTTTATCTTCAGTGGGGGAAACAGGCCTCCATACATAGTCATAAAGTAGCATTTGGAACAAGGAATTAATGAGAAACTTTAATAATATTTTTCGTCAATAGCTACATGCGCTCAGTTTCAAATATGAGCAACTTTTTCCTCAGACATCTGCACTTTAAGTGTGTTCTCCACTGCCATTCAATAAGTATACACACACACACACACACACACACACACACACACACACACGCACACACAGCTTGTCCTCTCAGATACATTCGAGTGTCACCTCAGTATGAAGTATCGGGTAACATATGCTCTCCAGCTGAAAAACAAGGTGCTCCCTAGTTAGCTGCAACGTGAGCAGATTGGTCTCGAGTTAAAAGAGCAAGCTGGCATCTAAATGAACCTGGGGGGGGGGGGCAAGGTCTGTGGCATCAGTGGTAATGAGGCAGCAGCAGGGACAGGACAAACCCTGCAGGGTGACCATAACACAGGCATGCAAGCCAATCTTCAAAACTGTTTTAGGATGCCCATGCCTGCTGCAGATCTGAGGTCAAGTAAATGTCATTGAATTTTGAAGTTGACCAATTTAAAATTGCCATTGCCTGAAAAATGTGATCTATACTGGGTGCCCTAATTCACCTACTGCTCAACTCAGAGCGGACAGACAAAATACTGCGTTTGAATTGCTGTAAACATTGTAATTTGACACAAATATCACCATGGACAACTGCAATAGTGCTGCCGTAATTGTAAAGCATTCCAATGCAGTGTGGATAAAGTATAAAATAGATTTCATCAATTTTTTTTCTAAAATAGATGCTTGGTGAACGTACAACTAGAAAAGAGTTACTGTTGAACGATCATTTGTGACAACATTCAGGATCAACACTGTTTGTGTACAATGAACATAAACATACAAAACCATTGAACATGCTACACAGACTGGTCTAATATAAACTCACAATGCTAAAAAGGATTACCTGGCTAACCTTTGTACCTGCTTTTGCTTAAAAAAAGCAAGATTTAACTGACACGTGTTTCTGTGTTTAAAAGACAGTGTTTCTGCTGTTATTGTGTTAATCAAGATTTTGGTCAGTAAATTTTGCTGGTTGATTCACCAATAAAAAAAATGTAGATGGCTTAGTTTTCTTATTTGGATTTTTGAGAGTGCTCATTATGTTGGCTTGTCTGGTTACCATAGCAACTATTTTGTCATAACTTCCTAATCTCAGCTCAGGAAAAACATAGAGACGTGGGGGTTGGCTCATTTTAGTCTCTTTATTGGTTCGCATGCAAGCTTTAGCCATCTAATTTATTATTGTTCTAGTCTCTTGTAAAGTAAAGTATGTGATTGATAAGTCTTATACTGAATAATCTTGACTATGAAGTGCTTTGAAATGCTTTTAAAGTTTCTATACCAAGGTGCGATGACACCTATTGTTTTTGGTGGGATTCTTCTTCTTCTTATTCTTCCGCCGTTGAAGTCAATTGTAGCCCTATGTCCCGCTTGCAGGAAAGGTATGAAATTTGGCACACTGATACAGTTGGCCATTATGAGTAATCTGACCCAATCTGGACCATTTAACTCAAACTCGATAGTGCCACCACTAGTCCAAAGTTTCACCTCTGTTAAAGCCAATAACTCAAGAACTGTATGCTCTAGAACCAAATCCGTTTGCTACTGATTCCACAGCCCATGGTTATTCCAACGAACCCCATGATGTCATGTTCCAAAAACTCCTTCTAGACTTTTCAATTCCCATGAAATTTGTGCTATATCATCTACAGACCCTGTTGACCAAAATTTATTGAAATATATTAATTTGTTCCCATTGTTTTAGGGAAATTAATTAGTAAAAAAACTGTAAAACTCTATTAAACCTATCAGTGTATTGAGACCAAACTTGGCCAGTGTTATAGGAGCCATGTCTTGATGTTGCCTGTTGAATTTCAACTTAGTGCCCCCTAGGGGTCAGGAGAAAGAAAAAAAATTGGCTTCTAACTCCATATCACTTTGTGCAAAGATCCCAAGGTGTTCAGGGCATCTTACCAAGTCGGAACATGTGCATGTTTACCAGGTCAGCCATTTAGTTTTTTGTCAAAATTTTTTATTTTTTTTTTCCAAATACATCAATATATATTTACAAAATTTGACATGCACATTTGTCACTATGTGTTAATAGACATTGAAAACTTTGAAAGCTCCACCTTGTGGTCTGAAGTCATTTTGAAAATTGATAATAACTTTTGAACTGCGTTGTATGGTAAACAAAGAAAAATGCCTTTTCTTCTGGTTTCTTGGCTCATGCCAATCCCTACGAGTCCCATTATATTATACCTTGTTCCAATCATCCAATTAGCAGCCATTTTTAATAACAGGATGTGCAACTTTTTCAATTGAATCGCACCTTTATTTGTCACATACACTGTTACTTGCAGTGACATAGGACCCCTCTGGCCACAGACATAGACAGGATGGGGATGGGCCAGTCTTGAGAGGTATTTTTTGAGAAAGAAACAGAGAAATGGGTATACACTGGGTGGGTTTGAAAATGAATGACTGAATGAATAATAACCATGATCTGAGTTTGTCTGCTGAGTTTCTGTTCAGTGCCCCCTAGTGGTCCAGAGGTATGAATGCCATTTTTGGCTTCTAACTCATCACTTTTTCCGAAATCATAAAGTTAATACGTTGAGATACTAAATTAATCCATAACCTGAATTTTTCATATTTCGAAGCAAGTTTTACATGTAAAAAGCCCAATCCATGCAACGACTCTCAGAAACAACAGTGTAAGAATCAAGTGACCTTTCTTCAATACTTAAATGTACACATTTTTTAAGTAATAAGTGGTAATAAAACAGAATAAAATAAAATAATATGTACACAATGTGAAACCTTACCTTGCGAGTGAGGCAATGTGGTAAAGTGTCAGCAAGGGTGGTTGTGGTGGAGAACAGGGGGGAATAAAACATTACGGCACTACGTACAAAACTAATCTTTATCGAAATATTTCTCGAATTACGAACACCAACATGAAACCAAACGCATGCGTATACAGTACTGAAAGCGTGTGTGAAGGGATGGAGAGGGAGCTTCTGAGAAGGCATTATGGGTATGATCTGTGCTATAACAAATGTTAGAGTCGAGGTGTCCTAAAAGAAATAACGTTTACAAAGTGGTAACTGTCGTTTGGAAACGAAAGCTAAGGGGAAGACACCGTTGTTTCACACAGGGTTTCTCTAGAACAGCAATTTCAACTTTTAAACGTTATTTCTTTTAGGATACCTTGACCCATTGTTGGTAATTTATACATAATGTTTCGCTTGATTTAAAACTGTTTTAATGGATTTTTGGTGTGATAATGATCAAAGTTTCAGCACCTTTTACCATTGTCTGTCAATGGGAGAGTGGAGAGACAAGCTCAGGTCCCGGAAGCTCAGCGCATTGTCACACTTAACAAGCGGATAGCCAATTGTGTTTTTCGTATCTTGTAATTTTTTTGTATCCTAAAGCAAAATATTTTTCGAGAGACCCTTCGTATCATGGTTGAAGCATTCCTATCTCGAGGTACCACTGTATTATTATCATTTATTTGCTGTGAGGAAGGTTAATAGGATTAAACCAAGAACCATCTTGGCTAGAAGCATACGATAATTATAGAGTTTCTTCTGTGAGTTTAAATGTCAACAAATGAAAAACCTTTTAAACTGTCTCAAGTCTCCAAAACGAATATATAGTTGTTATATGTTTACTGGAAAATGGCATTTAATCTGTGTTTAGAAGTAGCTTGGCTACAAAGATAATTGCTAAGGAAGTTCCCCAATTACTTTAATCTCTCCAGCCGCGAGCTAAAGTGATCTGGAATTTGGAAACACAATAGAGAGCATGTGAAGGATTTGTGCAGTCTCTATAGGAAACCGCATAGAAAGCAGGAGGTCACGTACTGTGCTGAAGCTGGAAGCTCTTCTTTAGCTGGACTTAATGTGGATCAATAACAGGATACTGAGAGTTGTGTACTATTGTTCCACCTCTTTTATCCGATAGACTATGCACGGTTGAACAGTTGCTTTCTTCAGTGCCTGAATGGAATCATATTATGCTGTAGATGGAATATAGATTCAAGTCACTACATCATTTCTTTAGGTTTCAAATTTAACCTCTTTGAATTTAATTGCGTTCCTTTTAATACTGTTATGGATGTCTCTTCTCTTGTTGATGGATTGATCCCTCTGTCTGTCCATCCATCCGCCCATACTCCAATCCATCCAAAATGCACACAATTCCCAGCAAGTTAATGATTTTGTAAATTGTAAAAAGGAAAAATCCCTGCTGTGTACAGCTTTTACTCTGAAGATCCTGCTGTGAATGTGTAACACCACACCAGCAGAGGGCTCTCTCTCCGGAGTTCTAGCCCTTGCTGCATCACTTCCTGTGTTGCATGCCAAGCGGCCTTTGTCTGACTTACCTGCCTGTTTACTGTGACCTGCTTTGCCTGGACTTGTAGAGTACCGTATTTTTCGCAGTATAAGTGCGTCGGCCTAGCTCCTGTTATGGTAAAGAGACCGTTTGAGAGAGAACACAGCAAATGCGGCTATTTATTGTAAAGATTTATCAGTCTCAACGCATATCCTACACACGTGTTATCCGCATTGGAAGAAGAAGCTCGAGCCTCCTCAAGGGGCGTGACTGAAGTATGACGTGCTCTTAAAAGTTTCTCAAATTACATTTCTCTAAATGACCACTAGATGGTAGTATTATATAGAAAAATTCCCATCACACTCCGGAGCCGCGGCCATATTTGTTTACCCGGCGGTGCGCGCTGACGTCATCGCCCATCTCTGCTCATCGATCCTACCATGTAGGACTCCGTGAAGGAGGACATTGCTATAAAATCATTTAAGAAGTGTGGCATTAGTAATGCCTTGGATGGAATAGAAGACAACATCTTATTTGACACCAGTGAGGAAGAAAGTGATGACAATGACTGCGTGAATCTGTCCTTCCTTATTTCTGAAAGCAGTGACGAAGAGGAATTATTGGGGTTCGAATAAAAACATTACAGCCTTTTTTTTTTGTTACTTTTACTGTTTACTGACTGTTCATGTTGGGCATATAATTGTTCTGCTGTTAACTTTTACACAGTTGTTATAAAATATTTTACTACAGTATTTGGTTCAGAATCTTTTTTTTCTAGATGTTCCTCATTTAAAATTGCATCTTATATGCCTGTGCGTCTTATACAGCGAAAAATACGGTACCCCTTTGAATTTTGTTATTGTTCTGATCCTTTCCTCCTCCCGACCTTCCTGAACGGTGTTCGTGTGAGTGTTTGCCGGCACATGTGCTGCCACACAGCGCCGCCATTTTGAACTCTGCTCCTTTTCCTACTGTGCGCTTCAGCACATAGATTCCCCTAAGCTTTTTGCCTCAGCGTTTAAAAAAAATGGCAAATACAAGATTTTATTTGCTATCTGTAATCAGCCTTCATTAAGATAGATCTGAAGCCTTTGTGTACTTAAACTATTAAAATGTATTTGATGCATAATTAAACACATATATTTTTTAATGCAAAAATGTGGTGATCAGTAGTGTTGTGGTTCTATGGTCTTTGTCTTGTCACGGTCTCGACTCTCTGTGATCCCGACTGGCTCTGGTCTCGGCTACGAAAGTCGCAAGCGCGTACATGAACTAAAACCATATAATTGGCTATTTTTTCGTGCATCTTCAAATAAACCCAATCAGCAGCATTAACATTCCTTATTTTGTCACTGACAACTTGAGCTCTCTGTAAAGGAGTGATAAATAGACTAATAAACTAAATAAAATCTAATAAACGTCAAGCTCTGCTTTTGGAAGTCTTTTGTAACAATCGTTCACCAGGCATTTAAAGAGAAAGCATCACGAAAGGCAAGAAAACCTTTCTCCAGATTTAACTGTTAATTCTCAAACAATGAGGTGAAGATGCCCAAATCTGAAAAAAGCCATACGACATATATGGGTTATAACGGAAACACTGAAATGTACGCAGTTGGCACGCAAACATTTTTTTTTATCACCTCTCTAAAATATATTATTTCGGAATGTAGGATGAAACGAATAAAGCCATACTAAAAAATAATTTTACTTTAAATGTATCTTAATATGGATGTCTTCCTGGCATATTCAAAGTAAAATGGTCATAGGTGAGAACTGTTGATAATATTATTAATAATTACTTAATTGAGGGATTGTTGCTTAGTAAACAAAATAATAGAAAAACAATACAGCAAAAATGACATCAACCTCTATTGTTTGCAATAAAGAAAAGTCACTTTTTTCGGCCTTGGTCTTGATTCTCTCCAGTCTCGGCTGGGTCTTGGTCTCGGTCAAGGCAATCTTGACTACAAGACTACTGATAAGGAATGTGATGTAGCATTTGCAGTTGCTTTTTTGCCTTTGACCCATGGGACAGTCAATTAATAACTCTGTTTATATTGAGGAAATGCAACCTTGAGTGTGGAAATGTTATGTAATGTACCTGTTGGTTTCTGAAAGCTAATGTTTACATTTGAATCTATAAAAACCAAGCACCTTACAACAAAGGGCCTATCCACTTTTAGAAATCTCTGGAGCACACATGCATCTGTTACGAACACTGTGCTTTGGGAATTTGAGCAATTCGAAAGCATAAAACGGATTGAAATTTGATTATGAGACATTTGCAACCGATTTCTAATCCAGTAACTTTCAAAGAGGTTGTTTACATGTCCAAAAATCACTTTTTAAATCCCTTCTAAACTCCACTGGAATGTGAGATAAGGCAAAGAAAGAGATGGAGAGGAGAACAGAAAAGGAGAGGAAGTGATGTGATTGCAGCACACTGCTCACCAAGGTCGCCTATAATGGATGACTGCCCACTCCAAGCCTCTTACTCTGTATTCAATCAGACCACCAATCAATTATAAGCATACCACAAATGCCTGCCTGGCCTTTATCACAATACAGTCAGAGCTGCAGCATGCCTGCTCCAGGGAAGAGAGTCAGTGGACGCTTCGAGTTGCTGATGTCTCTCACTCCCTAATGCTTTCTATTCAGGGTTTTGCTTAGAGAGCATCTGCTTCAGAAGTGGTTTGAACTCTGGATGGTTGCTGTGCCTTTTGGAGGGCTCTGTGATTGCTCTTCGTGGGCCAACTGTTTGTGCAAGCCAGAAAATATTTGTTTAGTTCTGCCTGAATGAGATTGCAAAAAAAAATGATATCATTTAACGTGGACATGAAGGATATTCACTTCAATTTAAAAATATGATTTCAACTTGAAACAAAAACAAAGATTGCACATGCCATTTGTGTCAAATGCACAAAAGGGACTCAGGATCAATTGCAACTCTGTATATTTGTTCTCATTCAAAGCACTTTCCTCCCCTAAGCGACATAAATTCATAGCCATCTATTTGTGTGATTGAGGAGATCTGTGTGATTGAGGTCTAAGCATTCAAGCTAAATACAATGCATCCGGAAAGTATTCATAGCGCCTCACTTTATCCACATTTATTTCCTCAAACTTCTACACACAATACCCCATAATGACGATGTGGAAAAAGATTTTTTGAAATTGTTGCACATTAATAAAAAAAACAAAACCTGAAAAAAATCACATGTACATAAGTATTCCCAGCCTTTGCCGTGAATCTCTAAAAGGAGTTTCCACTGATCATTCTTGAGATGTTTCAGAGAGAGTTGAGAGTTTACCTGTGGTAAATTCAGTTCATTGGACATGATTTGAAAAGGCATACACCTGTTTATATAAGGTCGCAGGCAGGGCTGCAACAAACGATTATTTTGGTAATCGATTAATCTATCGATTATTGGACCGATTAATCGATTAGTCATCGATTATTTCAATGATTAATCAGCAGCCTTTGAGCAATTATTCTGCTTTTTCAACTAGTTAAAATAATGATTTACAAATATTCTAAACTAATAAATAAAATAAGAAAATCACCTCATCTTTTGAAATAGTTGTTTTAATGAACTTTGAGCCGACTAAACATGTCATTCTCTTTAAGTTTTCTGATTCTGTTACACTCAAATTACACACAAATGCTCTCTAAGCATTGTTTACATGTTTTATTCTAATTCAATAGAAAAAAATAAATAATCAGCTGCATTACAGACAAAAAGAAAGTTGAATGTGAACATATCTTGACAGCAGCATTAATAATTGTTGGTTTACCACTCGTTTTAGTTCATCAAAAGTAATATCCCAGGGAAATACACAGTTATGAAACTAGATATTTGGAGGGTGATGATCTAATAATTCTTAGAAAATCTGGCAACATTTCAAAATGTAAGAAACTAAAGATAATTTTAGAAGCAGCATAAGATAATAAATGGTGTGAGAAAGAAACGCTTTGGTGTGCGTCTCCATTTTATTTCTATTTTTGACTCTTAAAGCTATTGAAATGAACATTCCCCATTGTGGGACAAGTTTTTTTCCCATAATGTGAATGGATCTATAAAGCTTTTTATTTTATATCAACGATTTTTTACTTTGTTTAATCCTTCTTTTTACGTTAAATGTTAATTACTCTATTGAATACGCAAATAAAATATAAACATCTAAAGTTTGTGTAATGCTGTACATTCATAAATTATTACAATATTCACTGCTGTAAGCAACTTGCTTTAAGCATTTACATTCTTTTTTTTATATTTATATTTATGAACAATGTGTTACAAGTAAATTTGACATCTACGCGGCATATAAGCAAAATAAAAATCAAAACGTCTTCACGAGTAAACATTTTATTTGAACTCTCATTAGTTTAGTCTGTGTAATCACGTGATTGAATGCGCGTTCACACAGAGAGGAGTCGAAATCTGCGGGGGAGTCGAAAAATGGCACAACTCCCGTGAAAAGCAGGTTCCGCCTTGCATGTATTGCACACGACAGCATTTTTGATTGTTGACAATGTCGACTAATCCTTTCAGCCCTAGTCGCAGGTTTGACAGTGCATGTCAAAGCTGCATCAACAAAGTATTGAGCAAAGGCTGTGAATACTTATGTACATGTCATTTTTCAGGTTTTGTATTTTTAATAAAGTTGCAACAATTTAAAAAAAAAATTCTTCACATTGTCATTACTGTCATACAATTTTCATGAATCTCCTGAATTTAGTTGTTTAGCTGCCCGGAACATGAGCGAACATTTGGATCTATACATGTTTGCTGCAACATTTTATCCCATGTTTTGCAGAAAGCATCTTTTTAAAATCCAGTACCAGAAGGAGTCAAGACTAATGATTGTATTCCTCCTTCTGCTATGTCTCAATTCCATGTGGGATTGTTTATATTACAGTACTTGCTCAACATAGACATAACTGTTTACTTACGAGAGCTCACGTTACACACTAAAAAAAAAAGTCCACTGTACATTTTAACAAACATTGTGGGTATTCACATGTTCCTCAAAACACAAGATTGTACGTCATAAGCACACATTTTTACCCTTGGAGCAAACTAGAAATTGGTCTGAGTAAAACACGAGTACAGTGGTAGCCCGAAATATGAAATTAATCTGTTCCAGGGTGGCTTTCGTAACTCAAACATTTCACATCGCGACATATAAAACGCCTAATCCGTGCAACGGCGCTCAGAAACATCAGTATAAATTGATTTAACAAAAAAGGAAAACAAACACAGCTTCAAGCGTAGACAGTACCGCGTGTACTGGAGAAAGCGCTTCTGAGAACACGTCACTGGGTTTCTCTAACTTGCGCTACAGGGCAGCACTTTCCACATTATAAACATTATTTCTTTTACGACAACTTGACTCTAACATTTGTTATAGAACATTATTGGTAATCTATACATAATGTTTCGCTTGATTTAAAGTGTTTTAAAGCATATCAGTGCCTTTTAGCACTGTCTGCAATGGGAGAAACTAAGGAGCGCAAGGACCCGGAAGCGCAGCGCGGCGTCAGCTAAAGAGCGGAACCCCTGTGGTGCTCTGTGTTGCCTCATTCGAATGCCATGACAATATTTAAGTGGTTTAAAGTCACTACTTATAATAGATTTCAAGTAAAATGTTTGTTTCGCACTAATTACAATTATAAGTTCATTATGGACTTTAAGCTTACATTTACCCACTTTTTAATCATCAATATTTGCCTTGTAATTTCCTTACAGTCAACATAAAATATTCCGCATTTCTATAAGTATAATGAACTGTCAGAAATGTAAATGGAAACCAGTGGAATCCTGAGCCACGAATCCTGCACTGAATGTGGATTTGATCAGAAGTTATTGATGTGTTAATGCATGAGACACTCTTTTGATCTAAATCAAACTTTACTGAAGAAGATGCCCATGCCAGACTGCACGTTCAACTTTTGATCAACACTGGAAGGACTGTTAAACAAGATTCATCTTCTCTCCCTAAACTGTGAATCAACTTGATCATCACGTTCCTCTGCAGAGAATTACAGTCCAGAGACCTTGATATTGACTTCTAAAAAGATACAGTGAAATTAAGTAAGAAATTTTTCTGTTCACTCAAACTCATATTTTCTCATAATTCTTGATTCTTTGATTCAGTTTTAAAGGGGTCATGACATGGTGAGCCTTTTATTGGCTTTTATGGTGATTTTATAAGATTAAATCAAAAATCCAGAACATTAAACAAGTTTGTTTCTTTTAAAAACATTATTCAGCGCCTTTGACGACATCACACGAGTTCCAATGAAACGTCACAGCCGGACATGAAAGAGCCAATATCTCTCCCCTGGAGGAGATGCGCTGTCCACAAAGCAACGCCTTCTCTCGTGATGTCCGGAAACAAACGTATGCACGAGTCAGAAAGAGTGAAAGACAAAGCATTTACCCGCTAAGTATAGTTCTTTTGCTAAGTACCATAATTTTCACCATATAAGACGCACCCAATTTTAAATAAGGAAGATCTAGAAAAAAATTCCGGGGCAGCCCGGACGACCTTCGTGAAGAGGGAGAGGGCCAGGCCGAAGGGCAGGACACAGTACTGATAGGCTTGGCCTTCATAACAGAACCTGAGAAAGGGTCTGTGATGCTGCGCAACAGCCACATGGAAGTACACGTCCTTCAGGTCTATAGTGGCAAACCAATCCCCAGGACGAACACACGGCAGAAGGCTGCGGATCGTCAACATCTTGAATCGGAGCTTGGCCAGGCGCCGATTTGGTCGCAACCCGCCTGATCTTTTGGCGACCAGAAAGTACCGGCTGTAGTAGCGGCTTTCTGCATCGGCTGGAGGGACCGGCTCGACTGCACCTTTCTTAAAAAAGGCAGCGATCTCCTCTCACAGGAGTGAGGCGCCTGACTGGGGGACAGGGGTCTCTAAAACGCCGCAAAACCTGGGGGGTTTCATGAAATGAATTGTGTGATCCTGCGACGGACGTGCCGATGAACCCCGTGGCGGAGCCGCATGGATGCGGACTTGGTGGCGGAATCACCAGGGCGGAGCCCTGGGGACAAGTCTGTGGCATATAGGGGGCCGGAGCCGCCGCATCCACTGACAGGGCCTTCGGCGCGCACCGGTGTTGGGGCCCTCATCAAAGTATGAGGAGGGTGTGTCCCCGACTGGGGGGCGGGCGCATCCAGTATACTCGGGAAGGGAGTGAGATCTGCCCTTAACACGATGGGCACTGCCAACCCGGAGGTTGGCAGCGAGGTGCATGTGGTGGCCCTGGCAGATCTCACATCTTACCAAGTTGCCAACCTCAGGGGCGCTTCTTACGGGAAGAAGACCTTGTCTGCCGTCGAGAACCCTCTGAGGTTGACAGTGCTCTCCGCCGTGCAGGGGTCCCCCAATGGCTTTTGG
>SRMA01027272.1:0-123801 GCA_007224835.1 Danionella cerebrum | reverse complement strand
CCATCACCTCCTCATCACCTCTGTTGCCCTCGCCAACATACCCATTGAAATCTGCTCCCACTACTACTCTCTCCCCTCTGGGAACACTCTCAATCACCTCATCCAACTCACTCCAAAATCTCTCCTTCTCTTCCAACTTACAGCCTACTTGTGGAGCATAACCACTCACTACATTCAACATCACCCCTTCAATTTCTAACTTCAAACTGACCACCCTGTCTGACCCTCTTTTCACCTCTAAAACATTCCTCACAAACTCCTCCTTCAGGATCACTCCTACCCCATTTCTCTTCCTATCCACACCATAGTAAAACAGTTTGTATCCCCCTCCAATACTACGTGCTTTGCTACCCTTCCACCTGGTCTCCTGCACGCACAGAATATCTACCTTCCTTCTCTACATTATGTCCGCCAGCTCCCTACCCTTCCCTGTCATTGTACCAACGTTAAGAGTCCCTATTCTCAGATCTATACTCCTGGCTTTCCTCTTCTCTTTCTGTCGACGAATCCTTCTCCCTCCTCTCCTTCTTCGACAAACAGTAGTCCAATTTCCACCGGCACCCTGTAAGTCAACAGCACCGGAGGTGGTCGTTGTTAACCCGGGCCTCGACCGATCCGGTATGGAAATCGACTTGGTGACTCGCATATTTGGTTTTTGGCATATTTTACGCCGGATGCCCTTCCTGACGCAACCCTCTCTATTTATCCGGGCTTGGGACCGGCACAGAAGTCACTGGCTTGCAACCCCTGTGGCTAGATTTACCTGCACACACAGATATCCGCCAAAACTAAAAAAGCCCCACTCCAACTTCCAAAAACTTTCAGCTTCGATATTTATGCATCTTTTGGGTCTATTGAGATTATAGTAGTTACTCAATGATAAAATGAATCCTCAAAAATATAACTTGCCTAATAACTCTGCACACAGAGCAGTCATGTAATAAGTTTTTAAAAGCTTTTAAATTATGTGAAAATTGGCACAGAGTAAGTGAAATGAAGGATTGATTTAGATGCTTTCTGTTTTGAATACTGCCTCATGTCAACCTCATTGTTTTAGAGTTTTCTTGAAAAAAATGACAGGATTGTATAATATATTAACTAAAGATAAGATTGTTTTAGGACTATTAATTGTATCCTCTGATGACACAAATACGTTTTTAAAAGTGCGTTTCCAATTCAAGTAAAAAATGTTGTCTTTTGTTTGGATTTAGATCAACAGCGGTTATGAAAAACATTAAAGTAAGACATACATGAGCTTCTGAAGCAGTTTTTATTGGAGACAAAGTGTAAAAAAAATACTACTTTGTTTTGATGTATTGTGTACAAAGCCTAGAACAACGCAAAAATAATCGAGCACAGAATCAGAAATCGAGAGAGCTAAAATAAAAAACTAAACTGTGGGAATCGCGAGCATATAAAGTGTTATGGAGCGCGAACTCTTAAGCACTCTCTTTAAATGAAAAGAGAGTGCTTAAGAGTTCGCTCTCTTTTTGAAACTTAAGCAAGCTCTCATTTTTTATTACTAACCGGAATACGTCAAGAGTGTCAGGCATGACTAGATGATCGCTGATCAAATGTTTTTTTTTCTTTCACAGAACAACACAGGCATACAAATAACACATAGATTAAAATTGAACATAAAAATATGAAACAAAAAAAAGTTTAGAAACATCAAATAAATATACACAAGCAAGCCAAACCAAAAATCTTCATCTGCAACTGTAAGGAAAAAAAACTGTAAAGGAAAAAAGACCAAAAAATAACAACTTAGTCGTCTGGTCACTCATGTGATCTTGCTAATGTTATTAACACTGATATTTAGAAAACCTTTAACTGAGGCTTGTTTTCTCCACTTGATTTTTTGAATGTGACATTTACCCAATGTTAATACAATATAAACCACAATCTGACTTTCCTAATAATCAGTGGTGGGCAGTAATAAAGTAAATGTAATTCGTTACTGTACATAAGTAGCTTTTTCACATATCTGTACTTTATTTGGAGAGACTTTTTACTTTAACTTCACTACATTTCAAAATAAAATCTATTACTTTTTATTCAACTACATTTGGTGAAATAAGTCGTTCCTTTTTATTTATGAGTGGATAAAAAAACTTCATGTGCGAACCACAAATCAGGATACAGCGTGCTCAGATTTGAGTTGTTTTGGTTGCCGCTGGGTGGCCTTAGTGCAAATGCAGTTCAGTGTCGGTTCAACAGCAATAAAAAAAACGATGGAAGAGACTTCCTGTTACGGTAATCTGATACAACCAGGTTATATTTATGCACAGAGACATTACAGGCCTCTAGACACTGATACTAATTGAGATTGGCATGAATCTTCGGGTGGCTTCTCAGCAGGGTGCTCTTTGTCTGAGTTAAGGAAACATTGATGCAATGACACTGACTGCAAGAAGATGGCATTTGCAGTACAACAGAAACTCACCACAGAGAAGAAATCAAAGAACAAATAAAAAAATCCTGGATGTCAAGCGCTTTATTCTGTTGGTGGCTGATCACAGGGAGCTGTTTGAGAAAAATGTGGAGAAAAGAGGAATTTTGGCACTGTTTCTTTCCTGTTTCCTGTATGAAGTCGCTATGAAAATGTGGGATGAGCGCCACCAAGCAGCTCGTTTAAGTCCTACTCACATCATCAAAAAAGGCAGCTTTCATTGGTTGCTCTTGTGAAAAATAGATCCCACATAGCACTCAGAATCACTTTGTTTTCATTCGCAGCTCTCGTTCGGTCTAATAAGTGATGTCCCGTTGGCGCCTCTGGCTTAATATCGAGGTCTGCTCTGAAGTCGTGTTATTTCTTTTGGTTCTAAAAGAAATGAAAGGTTTTGGGCTCATGATCATTTAAATAATCAACTTCACAAGAGTCAAAGTCTTTTCACATTTTGTTTAAGCAAGAGTTTTAACAAAAATGATAATGGTATATTATAGCCATAATAAATCGTGATTTGTGTTCACGATTCACGAACGAATCGATTCTTTTAAACGGCTTATTAATATGGACGATGGGAGCTGAGTCGTGTTTGGTCGGGAGTCGTTCTCCTCTGGGGGGAGGGGGGATGAATGTATATCTCTATGAGCAGGTAACTGGAACAGTGGAAACCACATAGCAGACACTGTCACTGAGGTGTGGGCGTACTTTGAAGAACCCCTTGTTCCTAAGAATGAAGATATTTTGAAGCGGTGGGAAAGTCGGGTAGCTGTGTATCCAAGGCTTAGCAAACTAGCGGCTAAGAAGCTTTGTGTTGAGGCCACATCAGTGCCTTCAGAAAGAATTTTCTCCAAATCTTACAAATACTCACAGAGAGGAGAAATCACCTCAAGCATTCCAAAGTGAGAGCTCTTGTGTTTCTCAATTCGAATTTGCAGAAAGAAAGTAAGGAAAGAAGCTGGAAAGACTGGAACTGTTATCATTTTGGAAATAGTAGCAGGTAATTTATTTTGTTTAGACTTATTTTGTTATTTGAGTTTGTATAGTTTTAAAATATTTTTATTAGATTTTCAGTATTGTTAAAAATGTACTTGTGTGGAAATTTTGCGTGAAACTTTATTGAAGCCTGCTTTGTTCTTTGTGAATTTGTAAGTTTTTAGGCGTTGCATTAAATAACAAGTCAAAGCAGTTTTACACCCATACATTTAATTCAAAGAGTAAATAGTGATCTCACTGTCAACTCAGTGATATAGCAGTGAAATATTTATAAAGAATCCATATCAGACTTTAACATCTTCTGTCCACATGTGTCAAATCAAGCAATAATCAATATTTCAAAATCAAATATTGGTAAAAGAAATCTCAGCCCATCATTCCTGTGATTATTTCCAAAATTTAAAAAAAATTAACCCGCATGCTGGTTTCTTAAAAGTAAAAAAAAAAGTAAAAAGGAGCCAAATGAGCCAGTTTTTTGAACGGCTCTTTGAAGTGAATGGATCCCAAAGATCCGGCTCCCTCGAAAGAGCCATAAATCCCATCATTAATCATGGTACTTTGTAAATTTTAAGGCAAAAACTTTTGTACTTGATCTTTTAGAAGCGTCATCTGATGTTTTATGCAAGTGTAGCTTAGGAGTTGTCCTCTATTTACTAGAGATGGATCGTTCTTGAACTATTTGTTTATTTTAAACAAATCTTTGATCTGACTCCAGAGGAATGAATCAGGGAGGGATTTGTTTAGTGGAGTATTTGCAGTGCAGTATGGTTTTTTTAAGTGTAGTCCATTGACGAAAGCACAAAAGGATTTGGAGGACTCGAAGAAAGAAATAATCTTTTCGGTTTCCGGCTCATACTGCATTGGTTAATATTACGAAGTGGTCACGTGATAAAAGAGCGGGAAAATAACAAACGTTAAACAAATTGATTAAATCAATTCTCATTCAAACCCAGATCAAACTCAGTAGTGTGATCTAACGTAGGAGACTTGTCAGATCAAAAGTGAGGTGAACCAGATAGGCTTAAGTATTTTTTAAATTTAACTTAATTAGTTTTTGTCTTATTTGCAGTCTGATTCACATTTACATATATAGTAGATGGGTTAGGGAAGTAAGAGACATTTTATTGATATTTTAGTAAAATTAACGAAATTTTACTGAACGAAATTTTTGCTGAACAAAACTCAAAGATCTGAAACGGTGAAATGATCGCCATCACTACTGTCTACTGCAAAACAAAATAACGGGGAATATTCAAATTTTCATGATAATCTAATAATGATTTAATAAAAATATGTAAACAGAATGACTTACGTTTCCTTCAGTCTCCATGATGAATTTCAGAATAAATGCTTGCAGTTGGATCGGCGGTCATTTCGTTGAACTCGCAAAACAGAGAGCGAGGTAATTTAAATATAAGGTGAAGGTGCTGCGGTATCAAAGCAGTGCTAATGAATTTGTGCTATTTAACACTTTATATCAGGGTTCTCAAACTAGCGGCCCGCGGAATGATAATTTGTGGCTACCGCCTTAATATGAACATTTAATGTTGGTGCGGCTCACAAGTTCGATATTAACGGAACTTTACAGTGTTTTATGCAGAGCTGAACGAAATAAATAATATGTCTCTCAGGGCGGGACATCGAATGAGTGAAAGTGACTGGCTAGCTGCCTCATTTCTATTGGGCACACGCAGACATTTGTCCCAGTCGTAGACCGTAGGATGTCTATGACTTCCTGACGATGCGCTGTGCTTCCGGGTTCTGGCTCTCCACTCTACCAGTGACATACAATGATAAAACGCACTAAAACTTTGATCAGTATCACTCTAAAAACACTTTAAATCAGTTCTGCTGCCTGCGACATGGGGGCGCTAATCATGTGAGACACACTTGAGTCAGACGTGTAATTATAACTTAGATTGGAAATGTTAAAATTGTAAAACATATTTTAATGGTGATTTTTTTGAGCTAAAGGACAAACAACGGAATTTTTGTGTAATGGTTTTGTTGTAATAAACCCGGATTCTGTATCTAGCTGTTAATTGAGTTTGAGACTCCCTTCTTTATATGTTCGCGATTCCCGCTCTTTATCACTCGCTTTTTGTTTTAGTGCTCTCCATTCCCAGTCTTGTGCTCAATTATAATTAAATTTGTCCTGACTCTGGGCTACAATGCTAAATGGTGGCCCCATCAGCTCACTTCTGGTAAGGGGTCATGAACACATAAATTAAAAAGCGATGGATTGACACTGAGCTTTTGAACAAACAGCTTTTATTGGAGTCCAAGTGTAAAAATTGCTGTTGTATCACCTAGTTTGTGATGTGAGTGTCGTACCTTGGCTTGTTCTTCTGTGTGTACTTTCCTTTATTTTCTGTCCAGTTCCTGTCTCTCTCTCCATGCATGTGTCGCACGTATTCATTGTTTCTGATTTGATTTCCACTTCCTCTATCTCTCTCATCTGGTTCCTTGCATACCTTGATTGCCCCTCCACAGGCTCATTTGATCTGTGTATAAAGATCATGTGTCTGCATTCTTTCAGCTGCTTTATCAGTGCTTAAGCTACATGCTAATATTCCCAGTTTTGTCAATCGGTATTTTTCAGTCTTCTTAATTACATTATCATGAGCTCAGTCCTTTATTTAATCAGGTTTACCTCATTGCAGGTATGTTATGTTTGAACATTTATTTGTGTTTAATGAACCTGTTGAAGTTCCTCTCTGCACTTGAGTTCATTCCTTGTCAGAATAGTGACAGTAAGACCTAGCTCATGTCCTTTGCTGCAGCTGCTTACTTGTAAATCAACAAAAAAATTCAGATGACACAAAAAAAGATTGGCAACAAACTAACTAAGCATTATGAAGGTTACATGATGATGCCATGTGCTTTTTGCCCTCTCTGTGTGCTATGCTTGTGATACCTACCACTGCTTCACCTTCCTTTTGTCGGTTTATGTTCATTCATTAGTCTGAATTAGAGATTTAGAATCACGGTTGTTTTTGTTTTAGACTCTATCTTTTGCTCTAGCCCTCGAAGAGGTCTATGATTGGGATGCTGGCATTAGTACACATTGGGCGAGTTTCTGCTGACTTCAAGGTTTGTTGTAAAAAGTTTAGAGTTGAAGTTGTTTTCAACCCTGTGTTGATAAGGTTTGGAACGAAGAACAGTGGTACCCCGAGATACGAAAGCTTCGAGTTACGAAATGTTCGTGATACGAAAAACACCAACAGTTCTGCTCTATTATCCGCTTGTTAAGTCTGATGTCGTGCTGCTCTTCTTTGGTGCTCCTTTCTCCCATTGCAGACAGTGCTAAAGGGGGCTGATACGCTTTAAAACACTTTAAATCTGTTTTAAATCGAGTGAAACATTATGTTTAGATTACCAATAATGTTCTATAACAAATGTTAGAGTTAAGGTGTCGTAAAAGAAATAACGTTTATAACGTGCTGTAATATAAAACAGTTAATTCTGCAGGAATTTTAATTGATTACCTGAGTTGCGATGACCTGCTTTGGGGAATTGAACCAAAGAGTCGATTGGCAGTCGACTCTTAAGACTCGGAATCAAATGAGATCGGTTCAGACCGCAACTTCAAGCTTCGTTAGATTTACTGTCCACCAGTAATTCACATTCGGCAATCAATATTGATCTTTAATCAAATATGACTCGTGTCCCAAAGACACTAATACTCAAGTTAGAGCTAGTAGCAATAGATCGACTATCTCAGGGAGCGATTGAGCATGCATAAACCACAGACCAAGTAACAAGTTTAACAAGTTTATTAACTAATCTAAAACACACAAACTAACTACTAAAGCTATATAGATGAACACACACACACACATTCACACTGAGAGAAGGAATGATTTGCAACTGTATTCTGAAATCTAATATCAAATAGCATAAACTGATAACCATTAACTATGAGCCTCAGCAAACGTTTGTCTGTAAGGACAAGAAAATGGGATTCAGCTATGAATCGTTTTGCACAAAGTCAGCGAGATATTTAATGCGCTTTCTACCGTGTCCTGGAAGTTCTTTGGGTCGGGTGAAGCTTCCTTCGGTTGCGTTGTCCGTGCAGAGCGATGGCTGATTCGGTATTAGGGTCCAAGTGATGGGTAGTTGTGAGAAAAGAGTCACTGAGAGTTCGCAAGAGTTTGTTCCGAGCAAAAATCAAGTTGGGATTCGCGATGAATCGAAACTGGCACTTCAAAGTTCTGTTGCAGGGTTCACTGTGTTGTAGGCTCGGAGCGCGTCAGAGTTCTGGTCGCGGGAGTTGGCTGTCTCGTACCGCTGTAACACTCCAAGGTTCCGCGTAACTCGTATGACTTTCGTGGACCAGACTTCTCTCCGGACCGGACTTCTCTTCTCTTCCTGACTTCTCTTCTCTGGACCGCACTTCTCTTCTCTTCTCTGCACTTCACTTCTCTTCTCTGCCTTTCTCCATTGCGCGGCAGAATTTGAACCAAGGAGGCAGGGCTCTGCCCCGCCAGGTTTAACCAATGAGATCACTCTGAAACCGGAGCTGTAGTGACGTTGCAACATGAGCACCGGGTTGGGACGGTCTGTATCAGAATCAATCAGTTCATATAAGTGATCATATCTAATCAAGAGAATACCGAGAACATTTCTATGAGAGGCCATCATTTCAGAACTGATATTTCAAGCAGAATGATACCAAACATGGCTAGTTTAACACTTGTACTCACTCATTCACTCATTCATTCGTCTTTGTTAACTATTCAAGTCTAAGCACACATTATCAGTTATGCAGTAAAGATTAACGAAGCATTGTAAGGTTATATTCAAGTAGATTTAGTCTTTTTCTCCTTAAAGATGCAGTTAGAGGAATTAAAAGAGTTCCTGAGTGTTTAGAGGGGAAATTCCTGTAGAAAGACTCCAGCATACTGAGGGCCTCCAGGGGGGGTTGATTTACGGTTCCCCTTTTGCCCTTCTATGAGCCATGTGTTCCATAGGTAAGGTTGGTATGTCTCTGAGTCCAACTGTGATCCTCCAGGGGGGTTGATTTATCCCTAAGGAGTAAACCTAAACAGTGTCCTGATCTCCAGGGCCTCCGGGAGGGGTTGATCGATATGGCGCCAGGGGTCCGTAATAGTTAGGGAGTACGTCTGCGGCTCCAACCATTTAGCGGGAGATGCATATCGTAAATTCCTGGCCTCCCAAGCTGATCACCAGGCTCTCAGCTTGTTGATAAAGAGGACTAATCCTTACAGTGCTGTTCTGTAGCGCAACTTAGAGAAACCCATTGACGCTCTTTCTCCCTTCTCACACCCTCGGTACTGTCTATGCTTCGGCTTGAAACTGTGTAAGTGTTTGGAATTCATGAAATATTTCGAGAAAGTTAACTTTCATACGTAGTGACGTAATGTTTCCTGCCACCCGTTCCACCTGTTTCACATTTGTGGACATATTACGTATTTTGCTTGTGTTTTATTCTGTTTTATTATTATTTATTGAATTGAAGATTTAAAGATTCAAGAAACGTTACTCGATTTTTCTCTGGTTTTCCTTTTTTTATCAACTTATACTGTTGTTTCTGTTGTTTTCTTTCGTGCATCAACAAGCTCTAACTACATCTTTCCAGAATCATATTTGGGATGAAGCTTCGTCACAGACCTCTAAAAATATTGTATGGAAAGAATTTGCCTGTAAAGAGCAGATTTATTAGTTCAGTGTGTAGAGTTTTACTGCCCGTATTGGAAAGCATTTAGGAACACAAAAGCTTGGAACTCAGAGAGGTGGATAGCATCGATCACGGCCACTCAATATGTGTCCTGAAGTACACTTCAGGAAATAGGAATGCCAAACTGTGGCCCCGTCAGCTCACTTCTGCTAATTTAACAGCAAGATCAATAACTTGGAGGACATCTATTTACTTCAGATGAAGATTTCCAGTGTAGCTCTGAATACAATAACCGTAGAACTCACTGACTTTTGCTACATGAGACTAATTTTGTGAATCACACAGAAAGGGTTTTAATGCAAACACCCAGGGGTGGCTTTATTTGCAAGAGGTGCTCCATGAATCAAGTGGTGACAGGTGGCAAACAGGCTCGGGATCTTCAGTGGTGAGGTTTTAGTGCTGTTGTTTGTGATGCTTTCTTTTCTTCCCAAGTGGACTCACCAGTGGAATCAGGCGGTCCAGGCTTAACTACTTTCTGTGCTGGCGAGACAGAGGGAAATCGTAATACTCAGCTTCCTCAAGGAGTGTAATGCTCGTCGTCTCAGATCTCCTTTTATCCCCCTCCTGCTAAGTGAACCCCGTTGTGCCTGGGCCACACTGATTGCGTCCTCTGATTGCGCTGATTGGAATGGACACCGTCACAAGCCTTAGAGTGAATAAATAAGCCTAAATAAGCTATTGATTGGTAAATATTCTGTCAACAATCCCCTAGTTTAGAATTTTTCAATACATTTTGCTTTGCCAATGTCTGTCTTATGTATAGCCACAAGTAAGATAAGCCATAGATGAGTTTTTGTTTTAAAATTGTACTCCGCTTAAATCTGAATTGAGCCGTTTCGGAGCCATATGGAGAGGAGGGAAAAGTCTGGGAACGGCTTGGAGAAGGACGTGTGAAAAATTCTAAAAGAACTCCAGGCCCTGGTGTATGGTCAATGGGGAAACTGCCCCCAGAATATGGGAGAGATGAAAGGGCCAATTTTAGAAGCCAGCATCAGAAGCAGAGGTAGTTTTCTCCTTCGCTGCTGGCGGCTGTGCATGCTGGGAAGTGTAGTTCTTACAACACGTGGAGTAGGTGACGCCTGAGTCGGAACTCGGGGAAGCTGCTTGTTTTTGTAGGTAAAGCAAACTAAATCAGCCCTCCTCAGTTTCCTAAGAGGATGTAGAGCCATCCTAGCAAGTGCTTTCCAGAGCCTCTGTATTGTCCAAGATTCCACCATCCGAGGGAAGGAACGGGTAGATCTGTATGAAGAGGGTGAAGAAGGAGCTGCTGCGAGTTCAGGTGGAGGTGGGTTTTGGGTTCTGGCTAAAGGTGCCGGTGTCTTCAAGGGTCTTCCTCGGGTGTTTCTTGAGCTGAGTTCTGCTTGAAAACTGGAAGTGCCCGAGTGGGTGAGTTGCGGGCCCGGGCAGCCAGGTGACTTTGGATTGGAAGGCATGCTAATGATCAAGACAATTTGATTACTGAGTGAGAGCTATGACTTACGTCGAAGCTCGGACAATTTCAACTGGAGACCAGGTAAGGCTAGCTTAAATATTACCCTGGCTTAATGGATAGATTGGTGACGGGTGAAGTTCCCTGATTCCCTGGGTAAAAACGTTAGGTATAGTAAAAATAGTAAAAAGAAGATATAAACCACTATCGCCAGATGATGATTTCTGTGGGTTGGCACAACGGCTGACACTGTGTTTTAAAAGCAATTTCTACATTGATAGATCTATCCACAAAGCTGACCTTGCAAGTTTTCTAGATGCTTTGAAAGTGATGGTATGGTATGCTTGTACATGATTGTACCAAATCCAGATTGATGAATTAGAATTGTGTCTTTTTATTCAATTTATCCAATGCCAATTCCTCTTTTCCTCTATCATGGTGGGCTGCTCTTGATTTCTTGTGGTCCCAACAACAATTACAAAACCATAGTGTTGCATTGGAACATTAGCAGAGGTCTTCCACTATCTATCCCAACAAAAATACTTCAACGCATGAAAGAAAGACTTACTGTTATGGTTTAGAACAAAGCTGGACCCAAACAATAGAACCCAAACAAGATCATGTGGAAAAATAAGATCAGGTTTATTAACACAAAATTTATAATCAGGCGGGCGGAAGCACTGTGGCATTCCAGTTAGAAAGTTGCTGGTTCGATGCACGCCGGTAACCTTCGTGGAAGGAGTTTGCATGTTCTCTCAGGGCTTTCGTGGGTTTCCTCCGTGTACTCCGGTTTCCCCCACAATCCCAAAAACATGCGGTTAGGTTAATTCAATATTCTAAATTCCCCTTAGGTGTGAAGGTGTGAGTGAATGTTGTGAAAAAGAAGTTCAGCTGCATGAACACCAGTCATTGATTCGACTGGATCAGTTCAAGGGAACAGAGCGCTCTCTCTCATCTGTCAACCAGAGCATCCTGAAATTTGAAGCTCTTTAGACTATTTTTATATATGTTATTGTGTGATTGAGATGATCTGCAGGCCAGTTACCATGTATTTTCTTTCTGTCAAAGAGCCGGATGCTGCTTCTTCATCTTCTCAGAAATCCATACGTCTTGACATTGTAAGTGTTTGCCTTGGTGTTTTCTTACAAGACTCACAGTTCAACGATCTCCTGGCAGGCACAATTTGTGAAGCTGAAGAAATATAAATCTCCTCTAGGTTACTGTGTGTAAATACTGTAAGCTTCTAAAGATTAGAGTCTAAGCCAGGGTTTTCAAACCAATGCGGCACATGAGCACTTGGGGAATCTCAAAGAGTTCTCATAAAAATGCTCATCTATTGATGACAGACATACTCATTCTATATACATACTCATTCCTCTTAGCCAGATTATAGCTTCTTAGGATTCGGATGATGCCGTTTACAGAGGTCATGCTTTCAATGGGAGAGGATTTACAGCTTGCATATTGTCTTCTCACAGTGCTTTAGAAGTGTGAAGAAATCTAGGGGATTTATGTTGGGTGTGAGAAGTCCCTAGTAAATCATGACAGAAGTCTGTGTGCCCCCCCCCCCCCATTCACTTTCCTCATTTGCAATCTAATATGCTGTGTTTTCCATTTGAAACTGAATTATGGAAATTCCCCAGTTGTTCAGGAGGGGGGTGGATTAGGGTTTTTTTTTATCTAAGAAGGAAATTTGTTTAAAAAAAGTTCCAACCATCATTTACAATCTTTTCTTAATGGTATTATCATATATGTCCTTAAAAAACGACAAAACGTTTAGAAACATTGCTGACTATTTCATATTTTCAATGTCATGTGTCCAGTGTGTTTCCATGCTGTAGCCCTCATGATGATGGATGCCTCTGATAACCTTTAGAGGATCATGTATTACACATGGCTATGAATGACGACTGATCCCATGGGTCGGCTGGACCGTGTGGGTTAAGTGATGCCAAATCATAAATCAGTCCAGCACACAGCTCTGTTGACCTGAAGGTCATAGTTTCATTAACTTCCTGCCACTCTAAATTTCCAGCCACTGCTACCCACAAATACAGTGGCTGGCTCACACTTGCACTACGCTCACACATCACATGCATGCTTCCAGTATTTATTTATTGCCTGCATCACATTGATTCCTGAAGCAGTAATATTGGTACTGATTTGCTGTTTCATTAAATTCTGTTGATGGATAGCAATTTACCCCAGGTTCCCTCCAAGATTCTGTTTCAGAAAACTAAATATAATTAAAGCTGCAAGCAGCGATCAAGGACTCGAGCACCTCAGGCACTATTGCCTCTCAGTGGTGATACGATCTACGACCGATCCTTATTTAGAGGACATATTCAAGCGAGAACTGTTAAAAATTTTAACATGCATGCCAATTTTGAGGTAGATCAGACATTGTATGGCTGAGTTACATCAACTTCCTGTTTACAGAGAAATATCGACTTTGATAAACTGTGGGCTTGGCGGGTATCCAAAGTCAAAAAAGCTTCGCAATTTAACATCCCAAATACCTACTACAGATGGAGTTTGGAGGTGAACTACGAAAAAAAAACTACGACATGAGAACAATTGACAATTTAAGAGGTTTTTGCGCAATAGCCGACTTCCTGGCATTTTGGAAATGGCCAAAATTGGACTTTTTAAAAGTCTTGGCACGATACACCTGTGGGCAAATTTTGTGTACGGAAAACTGTTAGAGCGTCCCCAATTGAAACGCGTTAAGTGGCACTGTAGAGACCTTTTGCCCCGCCCACGTTACGAACCTCAATTAGATGTAAATTTTCACAGATTCTTGTGTGTGTGCGAAGTTTGGTGAATTTTCATGCATATTCAGGCACTCTACGGGGACTCTACTAGGAATATAGGACTTGGTATATTTCACTCATAGTGAGAAGGGAACCTTTTAATGACATCTTTGATTTCTCCCTTACAACCTAATTATTTACCCCAGCAACCGATACATAAACCTCTATAACTCAACTCAGAAAATTCATTTATAGAATGGGTAAAGTTTATATCATAGCCACCGTACTTTTAAATGGCACTTTTAGAAGCCAACATCAAAGATTGTGTACAAAGTTTAGCCTTCGAGTTATTTGCTGTTTTTTCCTTTGATGTGTGTTGTTGTTTTTTTTTAATAATAGTCGCCATCTTGAAATTAGTTTTTCTATCTCATCACATTTCTGACAGATTTTGAAATGTTCCCAGGGAGCGAAAGGTTTGAACTGTGTGTCCCTCACAGTTTAAAGATAGACATCATTAAATCCTTGGACTGATCATTTCTTTGTCTGTTCGAAAATGTTCCAAAAAAGCAGAGGGTCAAATATTTCCTTCCTTGGACGTATGTTATTGCTGGATCATAGAGCATGCAATGTCACAATTAAATTACTTTTTATTTGGTTTTTGATTGAAACCCCTAAAATGTCCTGCCAAAATACAGAAATATGTTCTGGAGATATTTCTGTAATTGGGACATTAAAACCCCTCTTAAGGTCAATGCTTTCAAGACAACAGCTTATTTGTGTGAAACCCCTTCCTTCTGAAGTCTATCTACTCAGGATTTTCTTCAGCTCACACCACTATCACTGTGGATGTGTAAATAGTCTCTGTGCTTCTAAAGGTTACCAGATAAAGAAAAGAGAGGATGACACACAGGCACAAATCACATAAGATAACACTCTGCTCAAACAGCCTTTTGATAAAAGAAAGAATGAAAATCTTCTCTGCTTTCAACTACTTGTGCTGCTGCTTTTTAATGTACAACTCGAGGAAATGTTTTATTTCCACTTCATTCCAGATATCATTTTTATTCAATGTAATTATACGCCAATTTTTCATGTTGAATTGAATTGGTGCCTAGTCCACCTACTAGCCCTCAGTAGGTGCAATAAAGGTCTAGTGAGACTTAAATGTACCCTTTATGGACTTGAATGTTTCTCCTTTTCATCTCTTGGTAGCACTGTAAATAGCACCTGTAGCCATGGTTACATTAACTACTTGCACTGGACCACGAGATGACATCTTAAATGATAATTAAATGTATTTTAAAAGCTGACAAAACTGTCAGATTCATAAAATTCCCTCAGTTATATCTTCATAGAGGTTAGGGCCTTCAGCTTTCTTTTAACTAAACCGAAACTTGTCAAAACGTATTGTTCCAGATAAACGTTGACTTTCCATTGCTTTTACATTCTACAGTGTGCTGTAGAAATACAGATGAATTGACTGCCTTGACTTTGAACATAAATGGGAGGTTTCACAATGTTCCCTGCTTTGATCAGTGATAAAATCTTATTCCTCATAAGAAATCCTCCCCTCACTCTACCCCAGCCTGCTAATGTAATCTTTCTCTTTTTTTCTCTCTCTTATTTCTCCTGAATGCATCTGATGTTCAAGGTCTGCTCTGGATTGCTAGAAGTGAGGTCAAGCAGCTTGTTTACTGTTGGGTTGCAAAGATCATTTGCAATAGTGAAGCTGCCAACTCATCCTGCAATGATCCCTTGACCTTGCTTCAAAAATTATACTGAATATTTGTATGAAAGTATGCTAATAGGAGTCAGAAAAGTATAAATTGCATCCTTTGTTTAACGCTTAAACTACACTTCCTATAAGTACGGCCATTTTTATTGGTTTTTATAGCCATTTAAAACTTTTTTTTTTTTTGTTACTGCTCAAGATACGTGTATTTATATAGACCAAAGAGATTTAGAGGTCACTATGGTTCGGCTCCTTCCAATTCCCACTCCCGGTGGTCTTTCCCACTTACATTTCCTTCACTGTCGCTTTAGGCTGTCCTTCTAAAATAATACTAATAACTAGATGGCTAATGTTTGCACGTGAGCTTCGATGTTGGCTTGTAACTATTTTTTTTAAATGTTGACAATGTCACAATTAGTAACATAAACCAACATCAATGTCTCTGTGATTTTCCTAAGCTGAGATAGAGATATGCCAAATTGGTTGCTAAGGTAAATAGTGTGGTTGCAATGGAAGAATCTGTTGTAATCATGTTGTAATCTACTTTCAACTTAGAATAATATAAATCAACTCCCATTTCTCTACCGTTTTCCTTTCAGAATATAGTTGACATTCAAAATAATGTTGGATAGGCGGGATTTGATAAATAAATGCTAATCACAAGCAATAATTAGATTTCTCAGTGATTAAGAAAGATCCACGACTAAAGCGTTTATGACTTTCATGTGTCAAACATACACATGTCTTTTACAATGGTAGCTAATGAAATTCAATACATTTCAATGGCCCAATAGAAATGAGTGGAACCCAGTCCTGGCCTGTGGTGTAGTGGACGGTGTGCAGGACTTGTAAAAGCGGTTGTTCAGGGCGACACAGGTTCGAAATTGATTGAGTTTTTTTCAACAGCATCTGCCAGTATTTTTGAATACAAGTCAATGTTCATCCCTCTCCACGGTTTAGGCCATTTGGAGCAAATAACGTATTTTTTAGCACCAACTGAAAGATGACAAAAATCCTTACCATTTGCGTATAAAATGTGTCTGTAAAGGTGTATGTTAGGTTAAGAATGAATGAATGAAAACAACAAGACTAAGCTCACTCTACGTTACGGTGGTGATGTCATCATCACTCTATGGCTCCAGTCGAAAATGACTTGGCCGATTTTTAAGCCGTTTTTTAGCAATTTTTAGGGGAACCGAGGGTCCATCGATCCGAAAAGATATTGCAACGAACTTCAGAACACTTCGAGGTCTTTTGTGGTTAAGAATATTTGTCAGAAGAAGAAGAAAAATTTCAATTTTAGTACAATAAAAGTATGTTGGCTTTCACGAGGCAATGGCCAACTAAAATAAATCATTTTAAAAGTCACTTTATTCACTGTTTTTTTTTTTTCACTTTTGTCTGTCACTTATCCACTAGTCCAGGGGTGCTCATTATGTTGATCGCAGAGGTGCAACCGGTCGATCACGGCGTTATTTAAAACAATATCAGCCGATCATCCATCCCGTCACAGTTCAGTAAAGTTAGCTGCAGAGTCACGGATTCGGTTTTCTCTGATCAATAGCTCGAGACCAGAATGTTCTTAGTAAACAAATAATACCTATTTTTAATCTGTGCTGCGTAGCGGACAAACTACAAAACGTTTTTTATCAAAACAAGTTTCCCTTGGCATTCACAGAAACACATTACCGTCTATGAGCAACCCGCTGACATGGAATCGCTTAGGGACCGTCTGCAAATGACCAGATCCAAAATATGTTTTACCCAGAATATGCTTCATAACTTCATTCTAAATTACTCTATTACAACCAAAATCAAGCAACACGCCACTCCTCACCTGAATATTGTACTGCACGACTCAGTTTCAATAAAAATTTAAATATTTATTAGAGCATCATTTTTATTCTTGATTATTTGGATCAAAGCTCAATTGCTCCCATAAAAATCACTCTATTATCACCAATTCAGATCACACACAACTGTTCTAATGATTCAATTCAGTGCAAGTCATCAAATTAAACTCACGTTATTACAAAAAAATGTAAATAGTTAATTTTTATGTGTGTTTTGTCAATTCTCAATAAAGTTGAAAATAATTGTTTGTTGATTGATGTTTTACATTTTTGTTGCAGGTAGATCACTGCCACAAAGGTTCAATTCAGATTTTCATTACATTTCAGACTTCCCACACATTTAACCATGCATTGCCTTTTTCAGTTAAATATTTACACCCAGTTGTACTATCAAGTTCTCCAGCAAAGGTGATGAAGTGCTTTTTAAATCAAAAGAGAAGGGTTTCAATGATATCTGAATACAAATGAATATAGGGATTCTGTGAAATCTCTGCAAATAACCATTGAAATGAAAAGGTTCAGTGAGAAAATGTCTATACAAGTCACTCAGAAATATACACTTTGTGTTCTTGTAGTTAAAAAATCCTCTCACTGCATCATCATTAGTTTTTAAATAATTCAACGTTACTAGTGTCTTTGTTGTTTTTCTAACCAACTTTGATATTTTACATTTTAAAGAATGAAACTGTTTAAAAAAACACTATATACAGTGGAACCTCGAGATACTAATTTAATCCCTTCCAGGGTGGCTTTCGTATTATTTTCGTATTAAGTTTTACATGTAAAACGTCTAATCCGTGCAATGGCTCTCAGAAACAACAGTATAAGATGCTACAAAATGCTTAATTCTCAATTCTACACATTGTTAATGTAATAAATGATAATAAAACAGAATAAAACACAAGCAAAATATGTTATATGTTCACAAATGTGAAACCTTACCTTGAGAGTGAAGCGATGTGTCGGAAGAGGTGGAACGGATGCAGAAAACATTACGGCACTACGTATGAAAGTTAACTTTCTCGAGATATTTCACGAATTACGAACACAAACACGGTTTCAAGTTCAAGCTCAGACAGATGGAGGGCGCTTCTGAGAACGCGTCACTGGGTTTCTCTAAGTTGCGCTACAGGACAGCACTTTCCACGTTATAAACATTATATGAATTTCACTCGATTTAAAACTGATTTAAAGTGTTTTAAAGCACATCAGCCCCTTTTACCATTGTCTGCAAGGGAATGCAAGGACCTGGAAGCGCAGCGCGACATCAGACTTAACAACCAGATAATAGAGCGGACTTATTACTCTGGTTTCAATAGAGCGGACTTATATAAACACAGTTACACTTGAAAAAATAGTCTTAGGTTACATGTTACACTCTGGGGACGGATTAGACTCTAAATCATTTTTGGTCAACAGCCGTAGAAGCACCTCCTTTGATTTCTGGGCCAATTTACTGTCTCAAGTAAACTGGTTGGCATTCCTCACAAAATCCTTTTTAAGTGAAATAATTCAGAAGTACATTGGATAGAGATCCATCTATATCACTCTGATATATCAGTTTTGTTAACGAACCTTTCGGTACAACCTCCTCGGTTTGGGACGTCCTTGTGAACCTTGTCTTTCAGTTTCTCCTTTGAATAACTCCTGTATGGATTATTATTTGATTACACATTTTGATAAGGCAGATGTAAAGGAACGAAATGTACGTCCGTGAACAAATATAGTTCGGACCCTGAGAATGTTTGTAACCCTGGGTTATTATTGCAATAATCACGGTAGATTTTAAACAGGACCAGAATAGCTTTCAAACTCTAGGCTCAGTGAAAGGAGGATACAAAAGGAACCTAACAAACCAACAACCAGTAATAGTTTTATTATTAACTCAAAAATAATTTGCCCTAAATAAAAAAAATAATCCCAAAGACAATACGAAAAGTGGAAAAAGAAAAAAATGTTCAAGGTCAGTTCAGTGGATCCAATAAATTGGGTGAATGGAACAAAGTTCAAGTTCAATCCAGTTTCCTAAATTTCTTCGGTGTAGTACTACCCGGGTAGACTAATGTGTGAATGCAGGTGGCATCTTAGCTCCGAAATGCTCCAACAGGTGAGGTCTCAGAACGCTGGGGATTGGCTCGCCGTTCTCAAATCCAGGTTGTAGGAGAAATCAGCATAACAAAAAAACCCATCTACAATAAATACAACCCTCAATTAGTCCTCGTGACTTAGATCGATCATTTCAAGAGTACATATAGCTTTATCCAGATAGAAATTTCACAGATCAGAAATGTAAGTCCAGTAACACATAATTATACAGTATTAACACAGATTTCATCAGTCATCAAGTCATGATTTCCGCAATTCATCAGTTATCATCCATTTCTCCTTTTACAGTATTTTCTCAGTCACGTTTTCAATAAATGCATGAAAAGTATTTCACTCACCAGAGGAATCTTTGAAATTAACCGTTTTTTGACACTAGTGAAAAGAAGTGGAAAAAACCGTCACAGCTTGCTAGAATAACCAATTTCCATATCCCAACTATCTTGGTTCTTTGGTTCTCTCACACAGCGGTTAAGGGAGGCTTTTCCCAATAAATGCCATAAAGACGTGTGGTCTCTCCTTCTTCTTTCCCTCCAGTAAGATTAGACTTCCTGGTTAAATCGCTCTAGCGCCTTATTAGTGGCAACCTCCGGTACTGCAACTGAACTAAGTAAGGTTAAAACCAAGCGGGTTACATGTTTATTCAAGGAATAATAACTAATAACTAAACTCATGACACTGTGGCGTAGTGGGCAGCACTGTGCCCTTTCAATAAGAAAGTCGCTGGTTTGAGGTCAGCCAGTGGCCTTCCTTAGAGCAGTTTACTATGTTTTCTCTGTGTACCACACTGCACTAAAAACATGCATCCAAAGGAGCTGTTCCACTTAGAGGAGCTCTGTAATACCTGCAGTGAAAAGCACACCTGTGATTTTACATTTATGTACATAAAATGCTATGCTGTTCTTTTCGTATGACAGCAAATCAATGCCGAAAATGTTTCGCGCAGAAAACGGATCTGTGGGACCACATCATGTGCAGAAAATAGATCCGCAAGAACAGAAAACAGATTCGCGAGCTTTATCCAATCATAACAGCACAAACCACACTCTTGTATCTGTGGGTGGTGTTCCTACGCGCGTAAATTCTCCATTCGCTGACGAAACTCATGCTGCGAGCTAAGAAAGTGTCATTTTTGTTCAAGATGGGGTGGGACCTACTTTACAGGAAGTCTGCTATGATTGGACGCCTGTCTGTCAGTAAGTTTTAAATTGGATAAAAGCTTGGAAATCTGTTTTCTGCACATGACGTGATTGCATGGGTCTGTTTTCTGTGCAAAACTCTTTGCCATTGATTTGCCGTCTTATTTTCGCCACGTTACTCAACTTACATCGTTTATTATTGTTTTATTCAACCATAGCAAATGTAACGAATCATACAACCATACTTGATCCTATCTGCAATGAAAACACTTGGTTAAAATAAACTCTACTTAAGATGTTTCTGGCTGTTTAGAAATCAATTTTTGCCACTTTCAGGCAATCAATTGAGATTGTTAAGCACTTGACATACCACTTTCAATGTATTGCTATTGATAGGTTTAATTAATCAAACGTAATGCATAGCATGTAATGGCTCCTTTCTTTCTTGTGCTTTCAGATGCTGACTTTAAAGACATAGGAGTCCCCAAACCTCTTCCTTGTGGGTATCAGTCCTACATCTGAAAGTGTTCTCCATGTTAATGTTTTAGATTTGGTGTAATGTATCTTCTCATGTGCCCTGGGCTGCAGTTTGTGAATTTGAGATGGGAGGGCCCGAAGGCATCATTGAATCGCAGCAAATCTCTAGAGATGAAAAAGCCTTGCAGACAGAGGCTGTAGACTGTAAATGGTACATCCGCGCCCCTCCTCGATCCAAGGTCAGTGCCCTGCAGTCTTTAAAGTGCCCCTCTCTGTCTAATAACCACCCAGTTGTATCCTTGTTCTGGTTTTGTTGCCCGGCCTGCCACATTTCTGACATATGACAGCTTGTATGTGCCTCAAGCTGTGTTGTAGCCTGCTAACCCACTTCAGCGTTTGGCTTCACGTTTTGAAGTAGTTTTCATTATTTGCCCATCGCCAAAACATCTCAAGGCAGGTTTGTGTGGAGTCGAGTGGAATTATATTAAGGAGAACATTAGTATGTTTTTGGTTTAATGGCTTCGCTAGGCTGTCAAATGCTTTAATGGATGTGAAATTCAAAAGTGTTTGGCTTTATTTGTGTCCATTTTATTCTAAAAATAGTTGTTTTTCCCTTTCTTTTTATACTTAAGCAGGCAATATTTAAACATTTCCTCTTTTCCGGGAAACAAGTGGGGATCAGCCTTTTATTAACAATCAGGGATTACATTTGTAAGGTTTTTTTTCAGCAGTGAGAGACAGAATAATTATCAAAAAATTAAAGGATCATTGTTATAAACTCATCTGCACTTACTTGAGTCAAAATTCATGTCTCAAATTATGACAACACTTAAATGACACAACTTTGGAAGGACTAGCATTTTGAGGTTGACGTAAAAAGTCTAGAGTACTTGCTTATGCCTAAGTCTCCTGAAGGAAGGAAAAAAACCATATGTTGGGAATTCGACTGATGCCAACAACTTTCATGGGAGTGAGTGGGCCGAATATATAACATGCAAATTGATTTGTGGGCATAGGTGATTGTCAAGTCCTCAAACTTTCTTGATCATTGCTTGCCCGGCTTGCACGGAAATTTACCAGAATAAACTTAGCATACCAATGGCCTCTCTGGAGTGAACTCTGCAATGGTAAGTTTGTTTCTAGAAGCTGGGTTGCAAACACACTCCAACAAAGAAAGCCACCATGCTTAAAGCTTTCTTCTTCCTGGGTAGCATCCTTCCAACTTTCGGCTCATTGCTGCCACTTGGTGCCATGGTTCCAACCTCAATTTAGTTTATTGTTATATTTAAAAAAATGAATGGATAAATACAATTATAAAATTAATCTTCTAAATTAACCAAACAGTGATAGGCAATTACCCGGGTACATAAACCGGGTAAGACCCCCTTACCTCTCGGCACTTCAGTTCAGTGACTTTCAGGCCATAGCAACAGGATGAGTCTCCTATCCCTCCTTCAGTAAAATGAGGGGTTACACGAGTAACTTAGGTGTTTTCCCTTTCAGTCGATTCCCGATTGAATGCACTTTCTGGTGAAGGAAAGATGCTGAAAGCCACAACTACACTGTTCCCTAAGGGTGCCTGCCACCACTCAGTACCACAGAGGGAACAAAGCCACGTCCAGGTTGTAATACCTGATGAAGGTATTTGGTGTCGACCACCCCGCAGCACTACATAGCCAAAGCCCACGAGACGGCCGTCAACTGAAGAGGGCAGGGCTTCTCACACACCTGGTAAACTAGCTGGGCCCTAGCGGACTTTGGTGTCTAGCCCCCTGAGAGATATCACCATCAGTTTGTGGCTCCTGACAGATTTCCTTCGACCAAGAGGTGGAGTAGACCTTGAGGGATGAAGGGGAAAGTCTCCAATTTAACCCCACCTGGAGAAAGGTCAACACAGCTCTGATGGGGCATGTCTTAGGGTCTTCCCCTTGGGAAGAACACCACTCGACGAATTGACCCCACTTTGCAGCCTAGCAAGTCCGCAATCCGGTTGGACACACCAGGAATGTGAGCGTCAATAAACATAATAAACAGCTTTCATTTCCTATGCATCCAGACACTGTTTAATGGATTGCAAGAAATCTGTATCATCCCTGATATCTCCTTGTGCTTAACGTGATTTATTGCATTTGAAAACAAGTATCTGATGTCCTTTCAGAGGTGCAAATTCAAAATATATGCCCTTGTCCTTTTCTCCAAGCTTAGTGACTATAATCTACTCAAGCCTTTTGATTATGGTTCTCTGACACTGCGAAAATAACAAGATATTTTTAGCTCTTCAGAATGATGCTTGTGTGAATTTCAGTATACCAACAAAGGCATTGTTTATCCATATTGTGAAAGCATTACAGGAGTATTATTTATTAAATACAGTGGTACCCCAAGATACGAATGCTTCGAGTTATGAAATGTTCGCGATATGAAAGGTCTCGCTGGAAATTTTTTGCTTCAAGATGCGAAGAAAAATTCGAGATAAGAACAACCACAAGCAGTTCTGCTCTATTATCGGCTAGTTTAGTCTGACGTCGCGATGCGCTTCTGGGATCTTGCGCTCCTATCTCCCATTGCAAAAAGGGGCTGATACGCTTCAAAAACTTTAAATCAAGCGAAACTTTATGTATAGATTACCAATGATGTACTATAACAAATATTAGAGTCATGGTGTTGTAAAAGAAATAACGTTTATACGTTAAACGTTTTCACATTTGTGTACATATTACGTATTTTACATGTTTTATTCTGTTTTATTATCATTTATTACATTAACAATGTGTATATTTAAGGATTGAAGAAATGTAACTTGATTTTTCTTTGGTTTTCCATTTTTTTCATCTTCTTATACTGTTGTTTCTAAAAGCCATTGCACGGATTAGGTGTTTTACATGTAAAACTTGCTTCGAGATAAGAATTCTTCGAGATACGAACATCACCCTGGAACGGATTAATTTCATATCTCGGGGTACCACTGTATTTGTCAAAACATATTTGTTTATTCAGTAATGTTTAACACCACGGTTAATTTTTCTAGAAATTACTTACATAATTACATTACTTACTGTGCAGTTCCCTTTCAGTCAGTCCCGGAGTCGTTAGTCGGGATTAGACCGACTGAATGGAAGTGAATCCCTGTGAGAGCGACTGACCGAACATATTAACGGGCAAATTAATTTGCAGGCGTAGGTGATTGATTAGCAATCAGCCGGGTATAAAGCCGGGCGTGCCTATGCCTCAGTATGCAATTTTCCTTCGGAGCTGACTGAGTGTGACTCTCTCTCCTAACTTTGACGCTACTAGCTTGAAAGATTAGCAGGTTGCTTACCTTGGCTTTTTGGTGTTGTCCTCTGCTAGTCCCAGATAGCAAGCCACCACACACCGGCGCCTCAGAGCAAGCCTGTCCAGTGTGCTTTCCGCCGTTTTCTCATAATCCTGTCCATTTTTCACGACACGATGAGCAAAATGTGCATTACTCCTAACTGTGGTGGGTTTATCTCGTCGAAAGACGGTCACGATAGATGTGTGGAGTGTTTGGGCTTCCAACACGCCTGTGCAGCTTTCGTGAGGAGAGTGTGTGCATTGCAACGCTCTGCCGGGCCGCACGCTGAGATATAGACGGTCTTTCTTCCAGGAAGAGGACGCCGAAGCTTCGGCTTCAGGCGCTCCTACGACTCGGGGCAAGCCGGCTGTAACCTCACCGGATGTTTTGGGTCGAGCGGTGTCAGGTGACTCCTCGCACCATCCCCGAACGCAGAGCGTGCTCCCTGTCTGGTCCGCGAATGATTCGGATAGCGCTTCGGCGTTACCCGGTCCCTCGTGTAATCCTGCTGACGATCTGCTCTCCATCGCAGCATCGGAAGGGGCGCGGTCTTCGAGTTCTTCCAGCTCAGCGCTGCCACCCTTCGGGGTTGCGACCGAGCCGGAGCTCGATGCTTTCGCGGTACTCTCCAAAGGTGCGGCCGCAATTGGGCACGGTCCTTCGCGCTCCCGCGGTTCCTTTCTTCCCAGAGGTGCACGAGGAGCTCACAAAATTCTGGTGGGCTCCCCTGTCTGCCAGGGCTTCCAGCTCCTCCCCCTTCACCGCCTTGGATGATGCAGCAGCTAGGGGATACTCCTCGATTCCCCGAGTGGAGCAGGATGTCGCGGTGCACTTGTGTCCCGGCAGTACTGCCGCTTGGCGGGCTCGTCCGAGTGTGCCCTCCAAAGCTGGAAAGTTTTCGTCTGCCCTGATGGCGAAATCTTATTCGGCTGCGGGTCAAGCTGCTGCACAGTTGCATGCTCTGGCGACCTTACAGGTTTTTCTGGCCAAGGTCCTCCGTGACATGCACCAGGGTGGTGGTGACCAACAGTCTGTAATGGAATTACACTTCGTGCTACAAAATCAGCAGCGCTGAACATTGGTCGCACGATGGCCACTCTTGGGGTACAGGAGTGCCATCTTTGGTTTGAGCAGGATTCTACGCTTCCCGAAGACCGAAATCGGTTTCTGGATGCACCTGTCTCCCAAGATGGTCTCTTTGGCATCACCGTGGATGGTTTTGCGTCAAAGGTCTCCATGATCAGGAAACAGGCGGAGGGTCTGGGTGAGCTCATGATTCCTCGCCTGAAGAGGCGGGCTCCGCAGTCGGCAGACGAGGGCTTCCAGTAAGAAGCGCCCCTGAGGTTGGCAACTCGGGAGGAGATGAGCTTCTTTCTGGGTCTTGTCACCGACCCAGCTCGACCCAGGGGGGGAAGGGGGGGGAGTCCACCACACACTCCTCGCTGCCGCACCTATTGTGGGACGGCGGCACCTATTGTGTCAAAGAAAGATCTCACTTCCTGCCCGAGAATAGCGGACTCGCATGTCCTGCAGTCTGGGGTTCCCCTTCCTCGGTCTCTGATGAAGACCCCAACTTCGGCGCGAGCTCCGCTGGCCATGGCAGAGAGCGCGGGGGCACAAAACCTCTGCCCTCATCTGACCATCCCCCAGGGTTCGTCCAGGCGGCCCCGTTATGGGGACCATTGGCACGTCCCGACCACTACCCCTGTCAGCTTACCTAGAAGCCAGGCGGAAGCTCATACCGCTTAAGGGCCAAACTCGGGGGCAGGACATTTGTGATGCTGTTGTGAGTTGATGCTTTAAAAGATAAAGGGATAAACACCACTCACTTATGTCGGTATCTACTGATGTGGCTCCAAGTATGAGAGGAGCACAGAAGGGCTTTGTGAATTTACTTCGAAAGTCACTGGGCCGAGATCTGATGACGTTTCACTGCATTATCCACCAAGAAGCACTTTGTGAACAAACATTTCCCCCTGAATGTGTGGAAGTAATGAATTTTGTTATCAAGATAGTGAACAAAATAATTGCGAATGGGTCAAGCCATTGACAGTTTTGTTCGTTCTCTTTATATAAAAAAGGTTGCTGACCCCTGCCCTAGACATATTGGTCATGTTGTCCCATGGGCCGAATATATGTAGAATCCAATAAACCAGAACTTTTCATTGTATCCTAACTTTCAACCAACCTTATACCCATGGACAAACGTCCCTTCTGTTCTAGACACTTTACGTGACACATCCATCCATCCATCTTTTCTTGCTCATCCGGGGCCGAGTCCCAGGGGCAGCAGTCTAAGCAGGGACGGCAATACTTCCCTCTCTACAGACAGTCCCTCCAGCGTGTCTTGGGTCTTCCCTAGGGCCTCCTTCCAGAGGGACATGCACGGAACACCTCAGCTGGAGGACCGGCGGCTCTACTATGAGCTTCTCAAGGGTGACGAAGCTTTTCACCCTATCTCTAAGGGAGCACCCAGCCACCCTGAGGAGGAAACTTATTACGGCCGCTTGTATCTGGGATCTTGTCCTTTCGGTCATGATCCAAAGCTCAGGTTTGGAGGAGTTTAAGTACGTGACACATATAGTACGTAATTTTTCATTCTGACATGCCTCTAAGCCTCTCATGCCCATGAGAACTGTAATCTAGTCAAGCATCTTATCCTCTTTTTGCACCTGAATTTTCACTGTAGTTTAAACTGTAATTTAAAGTGGACCTGTAGTTACACTGATGTTCAACACAGCCAGGTGAAGTCAAAATTTACAGCAGAAAATCCAAGTAAAAATGGTCAAATCCCTATTTACTGCTGACAACTACATGCGAGTCCTGCATTGAAATGGAGTCTGCATTAAATATATGCATATATTTTAATTAAATCTATCAGTTTCTACATTGTTCTTTAATTAGGCTATTTACTGTTTGTGGTTCAACAGAAACAATAGGAAGCATCAGACAGTTGCCCACTATTATCTAAGCAGCATTTAGGATGTATTGACTTGATTTCTCAACTGATTACTGTGCCAAAGTCAAAAACACACTCTATGGAGCTAGGGACAGCAGGCTTCAGATCAGTCAGCACAGAGGTTGATGTAGGGGCACCTCAAACACATACATATGCCCTAAAGAGAAAGCAGTTCCCCAATGCCCAGAGATTGACAGCAGTTCAAGATAATTTATTCTGGAACAGCAACAAAAGAAAAGAATAAAGACATTAAGTCAAAAACTCTCCACTGTGGCTGTGTTTAAAAAGCCAAGTCATTTTCTTCATTCTGAAGAGAGTTTGTTTCACAAGCAGCTTGAGCTTTCTCATTCGATTTCAAATATACACTTAAAATATCCTCTGGGACATCTTGCTGACATGTATTGCAATTTTTACGTGAATATTAAGTTCTTTCCAAATAAATAAAATTCCACGTGCAACAATTTTGTAACAAAAAATACAGATGGGTTGAAATAAACTCCCAAGTTTTGGAGTGATGTTGTCGATGTGCCATACTGTCATGGTGAAGAAGAAGCTGAGATTTTACTGGTGCTACGCTATTTACTGGTTAATCTAAGATCCTACCGTGGAACTTTTTGGTTCCAACACTTTTCAAGAAAAAAACAGTCTAGCTTCAGACATGGCAAAAGTATGGAGGGCCTAAAGGGTCATGGCGGTAAGAGAAAAAAAGGATGGTAAGTAAAAAAACAATCAGGGTGAGAAAAAAAATGAGGCTAGGCTAAAAACGGAGCCCCTAAAGCAGGGGTGCTCATTATGTCGATCGCAGTGGTGCTACTGGTCGATCGTGGTGTGAAATTGAAACAATATCAGCAGATCATCCATCGCGTCACTTGATCAATGTACAGGGCAACCAGTCAGATGACAAATGAATTTTGACCTTTACGTCACCGCTCACGCGCAAATATCGACGCTAAGTGCTAAGCTAATCAGCGTATTACGTCTGATTTTTAGCCCATGCTTAAGTTTATGGTCACCAAAATGAGTGAAAGGCTGGGTGAAAAAATATTTTCCTTTTTTGCATTCCCTTGCAAAGATACCGGAAGTGTGCGTGTGTGCTGTACACACACATTTTTAATTATAACGTCTAGGTTACTTGCGTAACCCCACGTTCCCTGAATAGGGAACGGAGACGTTAGTCGGGATTAGACCGACTGAATGGGAGCGAATCACCGTGAGAGCGACTGACGAACATATTAACGGGCAAATTAATTTGCAGGCGAAGGTGATTGATTAGCAATCAGCCGGGTATAAAGCCGGGCGTGCCTAAGCCTCAGTATGGAATTTTCCGAGGAGCTGGACCCACTTACCTCCCAGCTTACCTCAGATCCATGACTTCCAGGGCATGGCGAAGGGTAACGTCTCCGTTCCCTATTCAGGGAACGTGGGGTTACGCAAGTAACCTAGACGTTCCCTTTCAGTCGGTCCCGGAGACGTTAGTCGGGATTAGACCGACTGAATGGGAGCCTCTGTAAAGGGCCATGCCCGAAGTCCATCCAGACAGGTCGGCACTAAACCCAAGAGAGGGGTTAGTAAGAGGCCGTTAGTACCTGAATGGGAACTCCTTCTGCCCCTGCCCGGAATACTCATTGACGGGGAAGTCGTCCAACACTGAGAGCATCTGCTGTACTTGGTTGATGCTGACGACCAGAAGGAGGCACCCCTCGACCCGCAGGGAGGAGTGGCGGAGATCGCGTCGAGGCCCGAAGGGCTACCAGCGGGTCATCGTTCTGCAAGAGAGAGGAGGCAGAGACGGAAGTCATCGTTACGCGCCAAAGCAAGGGGAGTAACGGAACGGGTTCATACTAGCCACCTGAAGGGGGAGCTGTATAAGAACATAGAAAGGGAGGCGCCAGAGAGGGACTCCCAGATCTGTACCCTAGTTCTGCGGGGACCAGGCCGGAGCAAAGCCACCACACGGAACCTGGCAGCGCTGACTGCTCCGCTCAGTCAGATGCCGAAGGGGGGAGGATGGGAGAGCCACCCGAAGGGGGAGCTCTTAGAAAGGTGTACTTCTCCCGATGACGAGGAGAGTACTGCAAGCTTACACCTGCTCCGTCCCCTAAGGGTGACTGCCACCACTCAGGACCGCAGAGGGAACAGAGCCTACATCAAGGTTGTACAACCTGATGAGCGTGTTAGGTGTAGACCAGCCCGCAGCTCTACAAATGTCGGCGAGTGAGGCCCTTCTAGCCAACGCCCACGAGGCAGCGATGCCGCGAGTGGAGTGGGCCCTCAGATGGAGAGGGCAGGGAGCCTCACACGCCTCATAAGCTAGGTGGATAGCCGCACTAGCCAGTGGGCAAGCCTTGCTTGGAGACAGCGGAACCCTTACGCTGGCCTCCGAAACATATGAAGAGCTGCTGGGAGCTGCGAAGCTCCCGGGTTCTGTCCAAGTAGATCCGAAGAGCTCGCACAGGACATAACGAACCCTGGGCTGGTTCTGCCTCCTCCCGGGGCAGAGCTTGCAGGATCACCACCTGGTCCCGGAAGGGGACGGATGGGACCTTGGGGATGAATCCGGGCCTGGGTCTGGTGGTAACCAGAGAATCACCAGGGCCGAATTCCAGGCAGGATTCGTCGGCGGACAGTGCCTGGAGATCTCCCAACCTCTTAATTGAGGCCAAAGCAAGCAGGAGTGCGGTCTTCCGTGAGAGGACACGCTGCTCTGCCAAATACCAGGGCTCAAAAGGTGACTTCCGCAGCCCCGAAGGGCGACGGAGAGGTCCCAAGAGGAATGGAGGGTGGTCTAGGAGGCGGGAGGCGCCTAGCCCCCTTGAGAAATCTCACCATAGTGCGTGGCTGCCCACTGATTTCCCTTCAACCCGGAGGTGGAAGGCAGAAATAGCGGTGGCGTAGACCTAGAGGGACGATGGGGACAGCCCCCGATCGAACCTCTCCTGGAGAAGGTCAACACGACTCAGATGGGGCATGTCCGGGGTCTTCCTGGCGGGAAGAGCACCATTCGACGAACCGACCCCACTTGCCAGCGTAGCACACTCAGTGGAGGGGGCTAACGCATGGTATAGGTAGTCACCGTGAGGGGTGGTAGAGGCTCGGGGTCCACCGCGGACAGATATGCCATACAAGTAGGGCCCAGAGGTCTGGCAGCGGGTGCCTGTATCCCCCCCCCTTGAGTCAGATCTGGACTCAGGGGGAATCGGCCAAGGGGGGGCTGTCACGAGCGCAGAGAGGTCTGGAGACCATACTCTGTTCGGCCAGAAGAGGGCGAAAGAGTAGCCCGCGCTCGTCCCCCTTAACCATACACAGAGGTTGTGCTAGGAGGCTTCACTGGGGAAAACGCACATAAGCGTTTGTTCCCGGGCCAGCAGTGAGCCGGCGCATCTGTCCCGAGAGGAGCCAGGGACAGGAATAGGAGCCGGCAATAGGTATTCACACGGGAGGCAGCAGGTACCTGGGCCTCGCCGAAGATGTCCCAATCTGCTAAACAGCCCGAGAATGGAGTCGCCAATCTCCTGTCGAGGGGTGGAATCTGGACGGCGGAACCGCGATCCTGTTACACTCCGCGGGGATATGAAGGCTCGAGCGACGGAAGTCGCTCTAACTCCAGAGGAGCAGCTGTTGGGCGAGGTAGTGCAGGAAGCGGGAGGGTACACCGCCCTGGTGGTTGATGTACGCTACTACCGCAGTGCTGTCGGACCTGACCAGCACGTGCCGCCCCCGGAGGAGCGGGCAGAAGCGCCGTAGCGCTAAAATGACTGCAACTAGCTCGAGACGGTTTATGTGCCAGCAAGAGTGTCTTCCGGTCCAGGCACCGGACTCTCGGTGGGTACCGCACATGGCGCCCCAACCAGTCTTGGAGGCATCGGTGGTGACCACCACACGGTTGGGGTGGCTCGAAGGAGGCACCCCAGACCTCAGAAGCACTCCGTCTTCCAGACCTTCAGGTAAGGGAGCATGTCTGCCGTGGGCAGACATAGCGCTCCCTGACGCCATGCCCAACTCGGAACTTGCGAGAGAAGCCATTGCTGCAGTGGTCGCATACGCAGGAGCCGAGTCGAATGACTGGGGCTGCGGCTGACATATGCCCCAGGAGCCTCTGAATTAACTTCAGTCTGACCACTGGTCGAGAGGACACCGCGAAGAGTGCGGTCAGCAAGGCCCTGGTGCGTTCTACCGATAATCGCGCCAGCATGCTCTCGGAGTTCAGCTCCATCCCGAGAAAAGAGATGACTCTCACGGGGGTGAGGTGGCTCTTTCCCAGTTGACCTTCAGACCCAAACGGTTTAAGTGTGAAAGCACCTTGCCCTGGTGTCGGATCAACTGGTCTCTGGACAAGGCTATGAGAAGCCAGTCGTCGAGGTAATCCAGGATCCAAATGCCTGCCCGGCGGAGCGGGGCTAGCGCGGCCCTGACAACCTTCGTAAAGGTGCGAGGGGATAGGGCAAGACCGAAGGGTAGGACCTTGTACTGGTAAGCATGGCCCTGGAAACAGAACCTTAGAAAGGGTCTGTGCCTTGGAACCACTTCTACCTGGAAGTGCGCGTCCTTCAGGTCGATTGTTGCGAACCAATCTCCAGGACGGATGCATGGTAGAATGCAGCGGACCGTCAGCATCTTGAACCGGTACTTGGCCCGGTGCCGGTTTAGACGCCTCAAATCCAAGATTGGTCGCAGCCCGCCTGCTTTCTTGGGGACCAGGAAGTATGGGCTGTAAAACCCTCGTTCCATATCGGCTGGGGGTACCGGCTCGACCGCACCTTTTGTTAAAAGGCGTCGATCTCCTCTCGCAGGAATGAGGCGCCTGTTCGGGGAACAGGTGAAGCACACCTCGAACCTGGGGGCGGACACGAATTGAGAATCGTGTAGCCCTGCCGGATTGTCCGGACCTCCCACTGTGAGACCCGGGGAAGCTTCCGCCAGGCTCCCAGGTAAGCTGACAGGGGTCGTGGTCGGGACGTGCCGATGGTCCCCATGGCGGGGCCGCCCGGAGGCGGACTTGTGGGCGGAATCACCAGGGAAGGACCCTGGGAGATGGTCAGATGAGGGCAGGGTTGGTGTGCCCCCGCGCTCTCTGCCATGGCCAGCGGGGCTCGGGCCCATGTCGGGATCTTCGTCGGAGACCGAGGAAGAGGAACCCCAGACCGTCGGGCATGCGAGACCGCGATTCGCGGGAGGAAGTGAGTTCTATCTTTGACACAATGGGTGCCGCCGTCCCGGAGGACGGCAGCGAGGAGTGTGTGGTGGACTCCCCGCCCCCTGGGGGAGCTGGGTCGATGACCAGACCCAAAGAAGAGCTCGTTTCCTCCCGAGTCGCCAACCTCGGGGGAGCTTCACTAGAAACCCTCGTCTGCTTTCGAAAACCTCAGAGGTTGGCTCCGTCTTCCGCATGCAGGGGTTTTCCCCGGACCAGAGGTCGAAGGAGTAAACCAAGGCAGGAGACGTACTCTTTGGCAGCGAACAGGCGGAGAGGGTTCCGGCCCAGAAGCAGCGCCTGCTGCTTCTGGCGTGGAACTATACCCAGACCCTCCGCCTGCCTCCTGATCGTGGAGACCTTTGACGAAAATCTCCACGGCGACGCCAAAGAGGCCATCCGGGGAGACAGGCGCGTACGGAAGCCGAAAATCGGTCCTCGGGACGCATTGAAGCCTGCTCGAACCACAGATGGCGTTCCTGGACCACAAGCGTGGACATCGCGTGACCGATGTTCAGCACGGCTGATCTTGTAGCCCGCGGCGACAATCAGCGGCTGAAAGCGAGTCTCAGAGAGACTGCTGGTCACCACCACCCTGGTGCATGACACGGAGGACCTGTAAGGTCGCCATGGCATGCAATAATGCAGCAGATTTACCCGCAGCTGAATAAGCTCTCATCATCAGGACTGATGAGACCTCCCGGCTTTGGCGGGAACACCCGAACGAGACCGTCAAGCAGCAGCGCTGTCGGGGTAAGCACCGCGACAACCTACCCTCTCGGGGAATCGAAGAGTAACCCGTATCTGCTGCATTGGCCAGAGTGGTGAAGAGGGAGGAGCTCAATCCCCTGACGGGCAGGGGAGCCTGCCAGAATTAGTGAGCTCCTCGTGCTTCTCGGGGAGAAAAAGGCACTAGCGGTGTGCGGGGAACCTGTCCCGGCGCCTGCCTAGCCACCAATTCTCCAGCCGTGACAGCATCGACTTGGGGGGAGGAGTCACCTCCCGCCGATCGAGGCTGCGGCTGTGAGAGCACCGCGAACGCCTCCGGCTCCAGCTCGGCTGCAATCCCGAAGGAGGCAGCCGAACTGGAGAACCGAAAGCCGCGCCCCTTCCGATGCTGCGTGGGAGAGCAGATCGTTTACAGGATCATACGAGGTACCGGACGACACCGAAGCGCCGTCCGATTCACCCGCAGACCAGACGGGAAGCACGCTCGGTGTTTGGGGATGGCGCGAGGAATCACCTGACGCCGCTCTACCCAAAACTTCCGCGTGCGACTCAGCAGAGTGCTGCAGTGCAAACACTCACGCTTCACAAGAGCCGCGTCGGTGTGCTGGAAACCAAACACATCGCGCAACTCCCGTGACCGTCTTTTCAACGAGAAGCCTACAACAGCCAGGAATAGTGCACGTTTTGCTCATCGTGTCGTGAAAAATGGACAGGATACTGAGAAAACGGCTGAATCACTGGACAGGCTTGCCTGAGAGATCTTCGAGGTGCTGGCGTTTTGGTGGCGTGCTATTTCTGGGCTAGCAGAGGTCAACACCAAGTATTGCCGAGAGGTAAGCAACCTACTGATCTTTCAAGCGAAAAGAGCGTCAAAGTTCAGGAGAGAGTCTCACTCAGTCAGCTCCGAAGGAAAATTGCATACTGAGGCTTAGGCACGCCCGGCTTTATACCCGGCTGATTGCTAATCAATCACCTTCGCCTGCAAATTAATTTGCCCGTTAATATGTTCGTCAGTCGCTCTCACGGTGATTCGCTCCCATTCAGTCGGTCTAATCCCGACTAACGTCTCCGGGACCGACTGAAAGGGAACTATAAATATAAGTATAAAAGAAAGTAATCGCCAAGTGCATGAATTCATGAATATACAGTATTCTATAAACTTTAGATTAGTTTCGTTAGACTATATTCGTACTACGGAGCCCCTAAAGGGTCATAGCAGTAGGAGAAATCACCCTTTAGGGGCTCCGTAGGCTCTGCATTTTATGGGGGGTGGGGAGGTGGGGGTCTCATTTTTTTCCTAACGCCATTTTTTTTTCTCCTACCGCCATGACCCTTTAGGGGCTCCGTACAAAAGTGTCTTAATCCAGTGTTTTTCAACCTGTATGCCAGGAGATATTGTTAAATTAATGTACATATTCGGTAAATAACGGAAGTAGCAGTATTTCCTGGTTCTATAATCATATGTTCCAGGTGGCTAATTAGCACGTGTAAACACGTTTTAATAAATGTATGAACAATAAGAAGAGGGTTAGTAAGATCTTAACCTCTTAAGCCCGAGAGTCCCCGGTACCGGGAACTTGCCCCCTTGTGCGTTACATTTTCAATCATAGCTCACTAACCCTGAGAATAACCCACACATATTAAATACTGTTGTGTTCAGCGGAAACTCCTCTAAAAACGTATCTAATTCTCTTTCATATTTGTTAACCACAGCTCGAACGCCATGCAAATAAACAACAACATGTCCGGAGTATAATTCATGACCACGTTTTTGTTTATGTGCGATATGTATCCACAATATAAACGGAAACACCCAAACCATTACATTAAATGAAAGCTAACAACCAGCTGAATCCAGCGATATGCAACTCATTAACATTGCATGAAGTATTTCAGAGCAGGGAGCGAAAGTTCCACGAAAAAACGCCAGCGAAAACCAAGCAAGCATGTAAATCTTGTCTTACCTTTGCCGTTTTTTCAACAAAAAGTTATTTCCATAGCGATAAAAGTCCGTTTGTTGTTATGTCCGGTCGATAGCTTCGCGCAAACGCCATTTTTGGTTATTTCTGTAGCTCTGTGGCGTCATTACGTCACCAAATATGGAATGACTCCCCGTGCGTAAGAGCACGTCTCTCCACGCTGCGCGTCGTGTGATTCGTCGGCGATCCAGTCAGTCTCAAAATGGTTGAGCTGATTGGTTTCCTCAGAATCAGAGCTTTCCAGCGATGTATAGAGCTCCCGGATTGGACAGATGGTCGGGGGGTAGGGACACGCGGAAGCTCGAGGTCGAAAGCGTTTGTGAATGAAATGTTCCCCAAAGCGCAGCAAGATGGCGTAAATGAGCTTCTACCCCCCTTTTACAGTGTTTCTTTAGGAGGTTTTTTGCTGAAATCATGTCCCATAAGCAAGAAAAGAAGACTATGAACGTGGCTGAAGCTTTGGACAAGATTTTTTCCATATTTCAATTATTGTGCCAAATTGTGCCAAACTGTGCCAACATGGATTACGCCTGAACTTTGTTCAATCAAAACCTTTACAGAATATTAGTTTCTTGTAGTATGAACACCAAACTTGCTACAGATGTTCTTGACATGTAGTGGTTACAATTGATTGTGTTTATTTGCTTCGTTATAAGTAAAATAAGGAGATATTGGAGGAAACATGTGTTTTTTTTTTAGGCGGAGTTCATTTTTTGGCCAATTCAACATCAATTACTCTTACCCAGTGTTCTTGACTGTCAAATTAACTCATCCACACCACTCCCCAAGAACCTATCTTCATTTTGATACCAAGATTTGCAGTTTAGACCTTGTAAAAGCTGAGAAATGCCTAAAAAAGTAAAAGTATAGGATTTTCGGAAAATAGGCCTCAGGGCTTAAGAGGTTAAGTTACTGATGAACTAATATCCATTTGGAATGCTTTTCAGTATGTATGCTTTTGCAATCTGTTTTGAAAGCAAGTAAAAAATATTTTTTTAAAACTTACAACAAGCAAATGGCTCCCATTTGGTGGAAATATGTCATTGTAATATTTTTTATACATAGACTCAAATGTAATTTGTGTTCATTTAAAATGTGGAAAACCACTAATGGAGTAGTTGGCATAAACATACGGTCTGTTGACATCTGCAATACTGTATCGTAATGCATCAAAACTGGAGAGTACCCCCTGTACCACAACAAATTCCTTGTGTGTATGTGTGCGTGCGGGTATGTGTATACATGCACACTTGGCAATAAACATCTTTTCGAATCTGATACTACTAATAGTAAAAGTTGTTCAATCCAATAATCCATTTTGGAGTGAATTTAGTTGATTTGGTAATGCGCAGATGGCTTTAAATGAGAAAGTTATGTAGTGCTTTACTAAAGTGGAATTCATGCCAATCTAGAGAAATAGTGAGCACCACCAATTACCGTATTTTCCGGATCATAAGACGCACTTTATCTTCTCCAAAACTGAGGGGGAAAAGTTGGTGCGTCTTATAGAGCGAATGCAGAGCGCTGCAAAAGTCCAGTCACGGCCGTATGAGAGGCGTAAGAGCTCCGGAGCTAGGCCTAAGCCGCTGTCATATTTGTACACCCAGCGCTGCGCGCTGACGTCATCACCCATCTCTGCCATCGCGCGGTCGTAACGAAAACGGGGGAAAAACTACATTTCCCACAATGCCTTTGGCTTCCGCATCCATACTCACGAGCGAAACTACAGAGCTCCGCTGCCGTTTCTCACACATTCAACGCATTTGAGTGATCTCTCACGCTAAAATACATTTCAAGATGTGAAATGGGCACAGCTAATAGTTTCTTGAGCCTGACGATAAGATGATGATCGATCTGCATCGTCTTCAGTCTGTGAGGGTTTTTTTTCCGCTAAACATTCACTTGGACAGTTTCACAAACTTGGACAGTTTGATCCTTCATTAATGGAGTTATGTGGGTTTTCATAAGCTGACAAAAATCAAAAGGATTTATATTATAACAGCAGGTGAACGTCAGATGCACAGCGCTCTCTCTCTCTCTCTCTCTCTCTCTCTCTCTCTTGCTCGCGTGAGGAAAACAAAACGCTCTCAATGACTGAAACTCTTCTTTAATAAACTCATCATCTCTCAACGGTACATCTCACACATGTACATACGAGATAACAAACGTAACGTGCTCTGCAATTGGGTAGTGTTCCTAACCAGGTAAGAGCGCATAAGGATCATATCTTAACACCATGCAACCAAATTGTCACTTAAATAAGCTATAAATAATGAGTTATTTAACATTAAGGAGTAGTTACATATATTTTACATTAAAATAATTATTAATTAATTATTAAATAATTATTATTTTACATCTGGGGGTGCCCAGATTCTTTTAAAGGTTTAAAGGGGGGCTCGACTAAAAAAGTTTGAGAACCACTGTATTATTACTAATGTGGGGGCAATCTTACTAGCAATTATTAGTAATGTAGTGACAATGTTACTGGCTATTATTAGTAATATAGTGACAATGTTACTGGCTATTATTAGTAATGTGGTGACAATGTTACTAGCTATTATTAGTAATGTAGTGACAATGTTACTGGCTATTATTAGTAATGTAGTGACAATGTTACTGGCTATTATTAGTAATGTAGTGACAATGTTACTGGCTATTATTAGTAATGTAGTGACAATGTTACTGGCTATTATTAGTAATGTGGTGACAATGTTACTGGCTATTATTAGTAATGTAGTGACAATGTTACTAGCTATTATCAGTAATGTAGTGACAATGTTACTGGCTATTATTAGTAATGTAGTGACAATGTTATTGGCTATTATTAGTAATGTGGTGACAATGTTATTGGCTATTATTAATAATGTAGTGACAATGTTACTGGCTATTATTAGTAATGTAGTGACAATGTTACTGGCTATTATTAGTAATGTGGTGACAATGTTACTGGCTATTATTGGTAATGTGGTGACAATGTTACTGGCTATTATTGGTAATGTGGTGACAATGTTACTGGCTATTATTAGTAATGTGGTGACAATGTTACTGGCTATTATTATTAATGTAGTGACAATGTTACTAGCTATTATTAGTAATGTAGTGACAATGTTACTGGCTATTGTTAGTAATGTAGTGACAATGTTACTAGCTATTATTAGTAATGTAGTGACAATGTTACTAGCTATTATTAGTAAGGTAGTGACAATGTTACTGGCTATTATTAGTAATGTAGTGACAATGTTACTGGCTATTATTAGTTATGTAGTGACAATGTTACTAGCTATTATTAGTAATGTAGTGACAATGTTGCTGGCTATTATTAGTAATGTAGTGACAATGTTACTGGCTATTATTAGTAATGTAGTGACAATGTTACTGGCTATTATTAGTAATGTAGTGACGATGTTACTGGCTATTAGTAATGTAGTGACAATGTTACTGGCTATTATTAGTAATGTAGTGACAATGTTACCGGCTATTATTAGTAATGTAGTGATAATGTTACTGGCTATTATTAGTAATGTAGTGACAATGTTACTGGCTATTATTAGTAATGTGACAATGTTACTGGCTATTATTAGTAATGTGGTGACAATGTTACTAGCTATTATTAGTAATGTGGTGACAATGTTACTGGCTATTATTAGTAATGTGGTGACAATGTTACTGGCTATTATTAGTAATGTAGTGACAATGTTACTAGCTATTATTAGTAATGTGGTGACAATGTTACTGGCTATTATTAGTAATGTGGTGACAATGTTACTAGCTATTATTAGTAATGTGGTGACAATGTTACTAGCTATTATTAGTAATGTAGTGACAATGTTACTGGCTATTATTATTAATGTAGTGACAATGTTACATTAGTAATGTAGTGACAATGTTACTGGCTATTATTAGTAATGTAGTGACAATGTTACTGGCTATTATTATTAATGTATTGACAATGTTACTGGCTATTATTAGTAATGTAGTGACAATGTTACTAGCTATTATTAGTAATGTGGTGACAATGTTACTAGCTATTATTAGTAATGTGGTGACAATGTTACTGACTATAATTAGTAATATGGTGACAATGTTACTGGCTATTATTAGTAATGTAGTGACAATGTTACTGGCTATTATTAGTAATGTAGTGACAATGTTACTGGCTATTATTAGTAATGTAGTGACAATGTTACTGGCTATTATTAGTAATGTAGTGACAATGTTACTGCTATTATTAGTAATGTAGTGACAATGTTACTGGCTATTATTAGCAATGTAGTGACAATGTTACTGGCTATTATCAGTAATGTAGTGACAATGTTACTAGCTATTATTAGTAATGTAGTGACAATGTTACTAGCTATTAGTAATGTGGTGACAATGTTACTAGCTATTATTAGTAATGTAGTGACAATGTTACTAGCTATTATTAGTAATGTAGTGACAATGTTACTGGCTATTACTGTATTACTAATGTGGGGGCAATGTTGCACTGGAACAGTGATGGTGATAACGAATGGTGGACTTTAGAATGATGAGTGGGGGCAAAGTAAAACATTACAGCCTTTTTTTGTGACATGTTTGGCTGTTAACTTTTACACAGTTGATATAAAACATTTTACAAAAGTATTTGGTTCAGAATCTTTTTTTTTCTAGATCTTCCTCTTTTAAAATTGGGTGCGTCTTATGTGCCGGTGCGTCTTATGAGCCGAAAAATACGGTAGATTGCAGCAAATCTTTTTTTGTTAAATATTTGACTTTCTCAAGTTATGTATTCACCCACCTTTGGGTTTAAATAGCAGAGTCATGAGAGGCCAGGACCAGGACATTTTAAGTTGAGCCCATTATTTTTAAATCTGAATTAAAAAATATTTAGAGGAATACCATATGTTTAAATTAGGTTATTGTTTACTTGTTTAGTTCATTTCTATAGCACAATTTAATGCAACCGTTGTTGCCCAAAGTGCTGCACAAAAATAGAAAAACTAAAAAAACAACAAACAAAAGACAAAACATTTACATAAATGTACAAAACACAGGAAAAACGTAAAACTCAGCACTCAGAAAGATTAAAAGCCTGAGTTAATAAATAAGTTTTTTACAATTATTTAAAACAAAAAATTGTCTGAGCTGATCTAATACTCAAAGGTAACAAATTCCACAGTTTCGGTGCCGCCACTGAGAAAGCGCAGCCACCCTTAAGCCTTAATCTAGCTCTAGTTTACTGTTAAAGAAAATGCTTTCTTTCTGTTTTAGTTTTTTTAATCAAACTAAAGCAACTGTATGTAATATTTATTCATTTACTGTGCTTCTATTCAATCTCCATTAGTGCTGATAAATGAACCATTACCACACACGACCCCAGAACAGCTTATTCAAGAACAGAATGAGATTATATGATGCCATCGGGGTGTTTTTGCTGATGATGAAAGATTGTTGATACTGCGGAGTAGCAGTTCATTATTTATACTGAAGCTGGGAGTGTGCAGAAGGTGACAAGGACAAACCCTACATTCTTGTTGGTATGCCAAATTTAATTATTTACTTATAAATGGACATTTTCCAAATTAAATATTATTGTAGCAGCATGGTGACGCAGAGGGTAGCACTTTGGCTTTTCAGTGGGAAGGTTGCATGTTCTTGCCGTGTACTCCAGTTTTCCCCCAAAACATCCATCTGGTTAATAGAATAATCTAAAGCCCGTTACTAAATACTGGCTATTACTGCCATTAGAAAAACTATATAGACTTTTGTGTTTCTGTTTTAAGGTATTTCCATGCAAAACAAGCAATCCACCAAATTGAAAATAAAGTTCTTGATTGGGACCTGTATGCCCACATTCAAAAGCATTTCAGTAAAATGTGAATGTGTTTTCCTTTATTGTTTACTACAGGAAGTACTGTAGAAAACACGGTAGGATAGAACAGAAATGGGGGAGGGGCGGACTAAAAACAAGCACAAAAAGAGCATGTTTTTATCAAGTGAGAAATAAAACAATCCGTGTAAAATGCAAAAGTGTGTAAGATGCTTATTCTGTAATAGAAAAAAAACATTGACCATCTCAAATTGGGCTGCACTCTTTCACAATCACATGGTCATTTAATCGAATTCTGTTCTTGCAGCCCTTGCAATGCCACCACCACCACCACGCATTCTTACCCTCTCTTGGGTCCTGCTCCTCTCACTGCATCTCTAACTTGGCCCGATCTTCATCCAGAGCCCCTTGCTCTTACTCTTCCTTATTCTGGCATTACAGTTTTCTTTTTCTGTTTTCTGACACAAAAACCTCCTTTTACTGTGTAAAAGTAGGTATAATTGAAAGCAGTAACCTCTGCCACTGAGTCTACGACAGACTGGAATCAGCCCAATTTAACCAAAATAAATCAGTCATCAATTATAAAATTTTTTGTTTATAATCAGTTGAGAGATATTTTGATATGTTTGTAGAAGCCTTTTTTTACTGTATCTAAAGTTTTGAATAGTCTTTTCTGTTATGGGATGTTGTGTGAAGAGCTCAACCGATTCATCGGTCGGCCGATATATTGCGGCGATATTTACTATTTTTTTAAATATCAGCATCGGCTAATATCCGTGTTTAATAGCACCAATTTAAAGTCAGGCACATCCGCGGGCAGCCCTGTGTTATTGGTGATTGCAGAACGTGCTGTGACCGCATGTGAAGGACCCCAAGCCAAAAGAAGATTCAAAGATAGTCCTGGGAGATAAACGTTTGGTTTAATTTACACGTATGCACTTATTTGTATATTTTAGCAGAAAAAGGGGAAAAATAGGCAAAAAAAATCAGCAGCACTTACCGTCCATCAGCTGAGCCTGACCTCTAGGCATTGGCTGTAGAAAACCAATATCGGTCGATCTCTAGTTGCGTGTAAACATAGCTTGGAGGTATAGGTTGTCTGTTAAGAAAATGAAAACATTGTGGAAATGTGTTCACTGACCGCTTGTTAGCATTTTTCTCATTTGAGTGACATAAAAGCAGGTTGTACAGTATGTTTGGAAGGTTTAGAGGTCAAAGAAATGGAGGGAGCTTTCTAATAATTCAAAGGAGTGTCTGGATGAGTATGGAGGTGTGAATCATGTGCTTGACCAGGGTTAGATTGAGTGTGGAGAGAGCAGATGGTTGTTTTAACACCTTTCAGATTTTCAGAGAGCCAAGAGGAGGTCTGAAATTGGATATTATCACCATTGTTTTTCCATTTGCATTTTTTCTTTTCATTTACATAATTCTGAAGGTTTGACACGGTAAAGCCGAGGAGGTGCGTTGAAAGAAAGAATCTAATAGAAAAGTGTTCAAGCATAATAGAAAAGTGTTCAAGCAAACACAGCTATTATCTCAGGTCTGCATTGTATGTGTGTTATGCGCTAAGCACCTTCTGGCTGCAGGAAATTGTCGGCTGTTTGACTGCAGTGGTCCCGGCTACCCCTCGCTTGCAATGTTTTTCCTGTATCATGTCTATGTGCTTGTTTGCAAAAGGGGCACTTTTTATTTAGCTACCTTTCCCATTGTATTCTCATTTCTCTGTTTTCTTTTTAAATCCTACCTCTCAACAATGGCCTGTCTACATAGTCTGTGTTTGTGGCCAGAGGGGTCCAATTTCGCTGCATAATAAAAGTATTGATTGATAAATCTCTGAGGGTTTGTCAAAAATCTCTTATCTCCCGCAGATCTACCTTCGTTTTCTAGACTACGAGATGCACAACTCCAACGAGTGCAAGCGGAATTTTGTAGCAGTCTATGATGGCAGCAGCTCAGTGGAAGACCTGAGGAATAAGTTCTGCAGCACTGTGGCTAATGATGTGATGCTTCTGTCTGGGCTGGGCGTCATCCGCATGTGGGCCGATGAAGCGAGCCGGAGAAGCCGCTTCCGCATCCTCTTCACAACTTTCCAAGAGCGTAAGTCAAACATCTGCAAACATCTTGTAGCTTAAAACGTGTCTTATTGGTTGGTTTTGTAATATACAGTGGTAACCCAAGATATAAAAATTAATCTGTTAAAGGCTGGCTTTCATATCTCGAAGCAAGTTTTACATGTAAAACGCCTAATACGTGCAACGGCTCTCAGGAACAACAGTATAAGTAGATGAAAAAAATGGAATACCAGAAAAAAATTCTTCAATCCTTAAATCTACACATTGTTTACAAAATAAATGGCAATAAAACACAAGCAAAATACGTAATATGTACACAAATGTGAAAGGAGGAACGGGTGCAGAAAACATTACGGCACTACGTATGAAAGTTAACTTTCTCAAGATTTTTCACAAATTACTGAGACCAACACGGTTTCAAGCACAAGCTCAGACAGTACGGAGCGTGTGAGAAGGGATGGAGAGACGCTTCTGAGAACGCGTCACTGGGTTTCTCTAAGCTGCGCTACAGAACAGCACTTTCCACGTTATAAACGTTATTTCTTTTACGACACCTTGACTCTAACATTTGTTATATCACATTATTGGTAATCTAAACATAATGTTTCGCTCGATTTAAAACTGATTTAAAGTGTTTTAAAGCAGTGGTCCCCAACCTTTTGTTCACCACGGAACAGTTGATTGTCTGCCAATATTTTCACGGCCCAATCTAAAGGTGTGTAGCAGATTTAAACAATAAAAAATGATAAGATTGTCCTTAAAACCTGTGGTATTTTCTTTATAATAATAATAATAATAATATTGAACATAAATCCACTGTGTAATCATGTGGAGCTTTCTTAGCGGCGTCCTCATAACGTCGCACCAACAACAAAACATGAGCAACATCCTTTCTGCCCCAACGCTCCCTGGTCTCTATGGTAATGTTTAAACATACTTTTTACTTTTGTCTTTTACTGTGGGGCGCTTGGTCTCCATATGGCGAACCAGTTTTGAAGGCTTCATCGGCTCATTAGACAGCCGGTCACCGCATATTATGCACAGGGGACTTGGTGCATGGGAATCGCTGTGGCGATAAATCCATATTTTAAATAGGATTCTTGATACTGACTGTTAAAGTCAGCTTTCCCTTTTTAGCAGGTGCAGGCTCCTCTCCTGTCCCTTCATTAGACCGTTTCCCCTTCGTAAAGAAGTATGTTTTTTTCTCATTTTGTTAGCTTGGGGTTTATTTTAGCGGGATGTATCACGTTGACTTATGGTGTCGAGGACTTGACATGCGTCAAGTGAGATGGATGTAACAGAGAAAATAAAACATCAATAAGACTCGAACAATAAATCAAACGGAAATAATGGAAATTATTTTTTTCTTTGTGTGCGGCCCGGTACCAAATGACCCACGCGGCCTAGGGGCTGGGGATCACTGTTTTAAAGCATATCAGCCCCTTTTTGCACTGTCTGCAATGGGAGAATGGAGACTCCAGGACCTGGAAGCGTGGCGTCAGACTTAACAGACGGATAATAGAGCAGAACTGTTGGTGTTTTTCGTATCTTTGAATTTTTTCTCGTTTCTCGAAGCAAAATATTTCCTGTGAGACCTTTCATATCTCAAACATTTGGTAACTCGAAGCATTCGTATCTCGAGGTACCACTGTATTGTACAGAGTACTGATAACAACAGCAGAACAACATTAAAAGTTAGGGATGCTTCGGTAAACAAAGCTCACTCTTCGGTAGCCATTTTCTAACTTAACTTATCCGAATTGTACATAAAAGTTTGCAAAGAAACGACAAAAGTCAAAGTTCTTTGATTGATTAGCAATTAATTTATTTATTTAACATAAATGATATTTACTTGCGGCAGCACGGGGGCACAGGGGGTAGCACTGTGGCATTCCATTTAGAAGGTTGCCATTTCAAGGCTCAACGGTGATCTTTCTGGAAGGAGTTTCCATGCTCTCCCCGTGCTTGCGTGGGTTTCCTCCTGGGGAATCCTACAATCCCAAAAACATGCGGTTGGGTCAATTGAATAATCTAAATTCCCCTTAGGTTGAAATGTGTGAGTGAACGTTGCCCTGCGATAGACTGGCAACCTGTGTACCCCCACCTCTCGCCCAATGTGTGCTGGAGGTAGGCACACCCCCGTGACCCCAAAGGGAATAAGAAAATAAATGAATGAATGACATTTTCATGTTTCACTTGTGAATTTTTTTTTAAATGTTGTATACCCCATTGGTGTCCAAACTCAGTCCTGGGGTGCTGGTGTCATGTAGAGTTCAGCTCCAACCCCACACCCGAACCAGCTAGTCAAGCTCTTACTGGGTTTTCTAGAAGTTTCTATGCAGGACACTTGCCCTCGAAGACTGAGTTTGGGCACTACTGATATAAAAAAATAAACCGTGACTGTGTTTCTTAATGCACGACAGATAAAGGAATGATACAACCATGTGATTTGTCCAAGTTAATGTTGGCTCAGTAGCGTTTGTGGAGCTTTCACCTACTTTTTGTGCAACTTTACATTTAATAGACTACTTTAATCACCAAACGGCCATATTTTGATTTGTTTTAAATAAAGCTAACCCCAACGATGAGGCAAAGACATAAATTATGAGCGTTCTTTTTGGCGTGGCGGCTGGCTGGACCGCAAAATTTTAATAGTAATGTCTAATGTGTCATCCACTGTCACGGTGGGCAGTAATAAAACAAATCTCAAACACTGTGTTCCGGTGTTCACCAGAATTTTTCAGCAAGACATCTTCGGTTGGCTTGTTGTCGTCTTCGAAATAACGTTACTCCTTTTCTCGTTGCTGCCGTGGACACTTAATAAGGTCATCGGGCCGGCATGAAATCGCGTAATACAAACAAAAATATACAGAGAGTATACGCAATTATTGACCATCAGAAGTGGTAATACCCAAACAGCCCAGTGGAAAAAGTAGACATACGGAGTATACGTGCGTGTACGCCCGACTACACCACTGCTCTCGGTTTTTAAGCACTGTTTTTGATCAGGTTCTGATAGATTAGCGAAATAGTAGTTTTTTAATCATCCTTTGTATAAATCCCACAAACAGAAAAAATAAATGGGTGTTTTATAGAATTCTCTTTATTTTCCTAAACATCAATACACGTCTTGAAAAGTGGATGCTTTGAATAAACAACAAAACAAACAATATAAAGAAAGCTTAGCAGGTGCTGGAGCACAGTATTCCATATGTACTAGACTTATTTTGTCTCTCTGAATTATTTGTGCATGACTGGTTAAATGATTCACAGACAGTCTCTCTCTTTTGCTGTGTGTGTGCCTCACTCGAATCCGCTTGCCTGATGAAGGCACAGAGGACGTATTGATTCGAGGACCGGAGTATTGTGGAATCCTGATTTTTTTTCCCAATTTCCTCAAACATCACCTGACCCTGATTGGCACTACAGCACGAGGCTGCCACATGAAAAGCATAACTAGTGGAATTTTAGCAAGTGCACAGGAAGTCGACAGGAAAGATACTAAACATTTTAACATTCAGTCCTTCAGCTAGTTGATTTGATTAATTTTCCACATGGAGATTAAAACAAAACGTAAGGTTTTTTTTCAGCAGATTGTTGTCCAAAAGCCTAAAATATTTTGTGTCTTTCTATGTAGGATTTTACCATTTAAAAATACACATAAGTAATTAATTACACATACCAACATCTATATTTTGATTTATTATTATTCCCTGTACTAAGTTAACAATTTGCATAATGTGTAATGAATCTATGTAATATTTGAGTTTCCCTTTCCGAAATGAGAAAGAAGGCTGTAGACATTTCCATTGTATACAAAAAACTGGACATACTCCCATTTGAGCCACAAATGCTTAAAGACTCTGGGAAAAAGTAGAAATGATGCAACCCACCTATTGTTCAAATTTGATTTAAAATATAAACGTTTGTACTATTTTTGGTTTTAAATGACCATTACAAGAGTTGACACGTATTTTACAAGGTAATTCAAATATATTTTAAAATGTCAGACATTGCGCAATCATCTTTCAGTTCCCTTTTACAGACCCCAAATCAGTGCCATCTACTGGTAAAAAGAAGGGATAACCCTTGGAAATACAATTCCTTTTATATGGTGTGGGTTTTTTCAAAGTTCTGGCACAAAAAAGCACATTGGAACAGTGTATAATGTTTAGGAGAGTTTCGCCTGGTTTAGTGATTTTTTTTTCTTTATTTTTTTGTCTTTTTGCGGGATTTATTAATTTTTATGAGTCAACACTTTTGATTTTTGTCATCAAACATAAAAACGGTTCGTTATCAATTTTTGTAGGAACAAATTACAAAATTATATTCTGTTAGAAAATCCAATTTGAGTTTTTTGTGGATCTATTGTAAAATACCATTAAAAAGGATATGAAGCACTGTTACAAAAAAGTTTTAAAGATAATATATAAGAACAAATTGTAAAGTAGTAAAAAAGACTGTGAAAAAAGCCCCAAACTTCTTAGGGTTATGACACTTATTAAAACAGAAAAGCTGTTTTGCTCGGGTGAACAGGATTTTGAGGGAATCTTGGGTTCCGAACCTCTTTGATTCCTTAACTTGCACAGCAAGGGTCACATCACACCACACATCAAACTCTATAAAGCTTAGCAGAGGGTGAGAGAAGGAAAGAATGTGAAGGATAGATCCACTTAAACAAGATGAAAGACTGTGGGAAAAGTGGGACCGGGGAGGAACGATAAAGACTGGCAATAAGTGGAAGAGCTGAGACTGAGAGTGTGGAGTGATAAAACATTTAAATCCTAATTTATGTGCACCTTTGTTTGGATTGTTCCCCTCCTAATTCTTCTGTCCACGCTGGGTCTGATGTGTAAACAAAAAAATGTAGTGATTTTATAGTGAAGCTCATAATAACTTTAATAACTTAAAGCATCCATGTAGTTAGAAGTTGTTGAATGGCATTTCGTACGATGCCCACAGGAGCAGAGCCTCCTCTAGCTTTGCCATTCAGTGTATTTAAGAGTCAGGTGATCACCCCGAAGAGAAGAATTGCAGTGGGAATTTGTCTTTGGATTTAGTAGCGAGGCTCTTGAAGGTTCAGGAAACACAGAGATGTGCAGCTGCATCTCTGCATCGGTGGATTTCTGGAGAAGAACAGTGTCCTTTGTGCAGTGCCACCCAGTCAATGAACATAGCATGAGCGGTTGCCCGGGTAACACTCAACCCTGCATCACTCTTTTAGACATTTGTTCCTTCGTACTCCCTTCTCTCAGCCTGCCTTTCTCTTTCGTTATCTCACTCTCGCACACTCACTGTGTTTGTTCTTTTCATATCTGTGCAATTTCTTACTTTGTACGAGCATTTCTGATGTTATCAAAGGCATCACAGATCCTGTTTTTTATGTTATTGGCAAGAGTTTTAGAGAGTTGGGATGTTCCTGCCTCATACAGCTATAACTGATTGGCAGAGACTGACTTACATGGACATGTGGGAAAGAAATTTTAGATATAAACAAAAGCACAAAGACATATATCAGAGATGAGCACTGAAGGTGTTGGGGACAAGTTGGAGCCAGGAGACAAAGGAAATCCTGGAGATAGAGAAAGTTCGAAGACGATGCCGTCATAGATGCATGGGTCTAGAGTTCATGAAGGGCATGATACAACAAACCCTGCGGCCTACACGCGGCTGGGAGTGATACAAAGCTAGGGAATGGCATGTGAACACAATGAGGGCAATGGGAATCTGGTTCACACAGATTGGAGAACAGGAGCTGAGACACAAAGGAACACATGGGATGCCTGACTATATCTTAACCCTCATAAAGAAGCCACCATAGCATTCTAGACTGGGGCCAATCAGGCACTAGACTTGGGCTCTGGGGTTATCAGGCTCTTAGCTCGGCTTGGCCTCTAGGCGGAAGCAGGTTCTTATTTGGCTCTGCAACTCTAAGATTGAGCTGGTCTCTGGAACTCTGAGATTGGTTTTGGTTTGAGCTAGAGCTCTACCAAGGTTGCGGGTCCACAAAGGTTCTGGGTCTGAGCTGGAATTTCAATTAAGTTCTGAATTTAGCCTGGAGATCAGAACTTGGACTAGAGTACCAAAAAAAGTTCACGTTCTGAGTAGGGATGTTTTTCGGTTCCTCATTTGAATAACTCCTGTATGTATTATAATGTTTCACATGTGAAAGGCAGATGTCAGGGAAGCGAGCAAATATCCGATCAATGGACTGCTCCTTTTTGTAAATGTCCAATCAGCAACCTGTCCAGCAAGTTAGAGGAGGGTTGGACTTTGCTTGTTTCACTCAGCCAGGGAAGGAACTGTCAACACTGAGAAGACAGTGTTTGCTTTTTTTGCTGCCTTTGCAAAAGAATACGACAAAGATGAAAAAGAACGGTAAACAAAAACGTCTCAGTTTGAGTGACAAGCGGTGCACCTGTAAGAGGAACCTGAATTTTTCAGGTGTTATCTGGGTGTTGAAAAGCAGCAGCATTTTAAAACAACACCAACAATAAATGGTTATTAGATAAAAATATTTTTGATATAAGTTTTGTAGATTAAAGAGGGGTCAGGGATTGGTCAGATTAAGAAAAAAAGATTGAGGAGGAACCGTACATTGCCAAGGTAATTTATGTAAAGAATTCACTTTGATACAGAGGCCTGTGCTTTTTAGTGTCTAAAAGCATTTCAACATGAGGAAAAAAAAATTCTTTTACAGCATGAGTTTCTGCTGCTTGCGGAAAAAGATGTAGAGAAACTACATTCTACAAAAATTTGAAGCCCCCCCACACAAGCACAGGAAGAACGTGCAAAAGCCTCCCAGGAACCCACCCGGTGGCCTCGAACCAGTTACCTCATACTGAAAGGCCACAGTGCTACCAACTGTGACCCTGTGCCACCCACAACCTTTCATTTACCACAGATTTTCAAAAGGAAATGTGATAAATATTTGCACATTTTGTCAATTGTAATGAAGTCATAGTACTTTGGATACTTAAGTACATTTTAAGGCAAATACCTTTGTACTTTGACTCAAGTGAAAGTTTGATTACTCACTTCTACTTTAACTGGAGTAATATTTTACCAAGTGTATCTCTGCTTTAACTCAAGTACATGCTTTGTTCACCACTGGAAAATACCTCTTTAACAAAAGATACTATTTAAAACATACAGGTAAAATATCAACCTTCCTTAAAAGCTCTGGCAAATTTGTCCATTAAAGAATACAATTTAAGAAATTTTATACAATATAGTCCCAAGCTAGGATGGTTCGAATACAACATGCTTCATTTACTAAACAGGTTTAGTGCGGCATGATGCAGTTGTTTAGAATTGTGTTGTATTGAGGTCATGTATTTTGAACAGTTGACATTATTTTATGTGTAAAATTTTGTTGTTTTGATGAAACACTTCTTAATGGGCTTACAGCACCACCGTGTGTTTGTTTTTGGCACAACGTTAATGGAAAAGTGAATTTTCTTTGTTAAATGTAATCTAAGAACAGCTCGGAAAGATTATTAATATTAATCATTAATAAATCCAGATGATACATTCAGTTCATCTTGGCACTGGGTTGTTTTTATTTTTGGTGAAGACTTGCATAAAGCATTTCCAGTAAAAAATGCAGATGGCCAGTTGCTGGTGGGTGTGTGCTGAAAATTCAATCTCTTAATTTTCTAGCACTGGCTTATTCCAGAAATGGACTGAAATTTTCTTAAAACTTCGTAACTACTCCCCGGTTACTCACCTATTGGTTACTGATTTGCATATTCATGACTTGTATGCAAAGTAACAAGTGACAAGTGATCTGAAGATCACCGTAAATTTGATATTATTTATTATACAAAATATTTTTGGGTTAGTGCACTATATTTAGAATTGTGCTTTATAATTTATCTATATCTTATTTACAGTTGAATTGACTCAATTATTTATTTACTCTATGACTTACTTAATTTTTTTCACATAGTTGCACTTATACTTGGTGCTATGAAATTAATTTTGTGCCAAAAAGGAGAATGTAAATTCAGCTAAAACTAACAAAAACAAATTGATTACAAAGAAAAAAATCATCCTGAAAACAAAAATAATCAAGTAATTACCATAAAAATCAACATTGATTTTAAAAATACTCAACTCTTTGTTGGTTTCATTTTCAGCTTCAGTTTTGAATCTCAAAATTTTGATTACGCTTTTACCGTCTTTGCTTTCGCTTTCTGATTTTTTGTTTGCGATCCTGAAAGTTACGTTTCAACTCTCCATGGAGGCGGGGATAACAGTGGTTCACCCTCATTGGCTAGTAGTATAGTTTTGATTGGCAGCTCAATGAACCATGCTCAAATCAACCTTTCTAATCTCTAGAGCAGGGGTGCTCACACTTTTTCAGCTTGCGAGCTACTTTTAAAATGACAGAGTCAAAGTGATCTACCCGCTACAAAAATGTAAAACATCAATCAACAAACAATTATTTTCAACTTTATTGAGAATTGACAAAACACACATAATAATTAATTATTTACATTTTTTGTAATAACCTGAGTTTAATTTGATGACTTGCACTGAATTGAATCATTAGAACAGTTGTGTGTGACCTGAATTTGGTGGTAATAGAGTGATTTTTATGGGAGCAATTGAGCTTTGATCCAAATAATCAAGAATAAAAATGATGCTCTTATAAATATTTTAATATTTATTGAAACTGAGTCGTGGAGTACAATATGCAGGTGAGGAGTGGCGTGTTGCTTGATTTTGGTTGTAATAGAGTAATTTAGAATGAAGTTATGAAGCATATTCTGGGTAAAACATATTTTGGATCTGGTAATTTGCAGACGGTCCCTAAGCGATTCCATGTCAGCGGGTTGCTCATAGACGGTAATGTGTTTCTGCGAATGCCGAGGGAAACTTGTTTTGATAAAAACGTTTTGTAGTTTGTCCGCTACATAACACAGATTAAAAATAGGTATTATTTGTTTACTAAGAACATTCTGGTCTCGAGCTATTGATCAGAGAAAACCGAATCCGTGAATCTGCAGCTAACTTTACTGAACTGTGACAGGATAGATGATCGGCTGATATTGTTTCAATTTCACGCCGTGATCGACCGCTAGCACCTATGCGATCGACCCTTCGATCACGATCGACATAATGACCACCCCTGATCTAGAGCCTGCATTATCCTGGGCATTATCCTTAGAATTCTACCTCTTGTGAAACCCCAGTTCACACCCTCACAACATATCGACTCAGAAACCACCAAAAACTCTCAGGCCCCAACTCTCAGGACTGAGTTGGATTTGGGGAATAGACGCGAACATGGATGCACAGAGATTTCTTTAAAGACCCGAAATTCTGGAGAATTCCATAACACCCAACCTAAAAGACCCGCCCCTAGACAAAGAACACCCCAAGAAAAGCAAGGGACTGCCAGGCTGTGATCTTTCGGGAGGAGGGAATGCTAATAAAACGCACTTCATCAGTCACATTGATTCCAGCATCTTGATTTTTTAGCTTTTGGGTAATCCACGCTCGGATTTGAAATCTAGATGAAGTGTGAAAGGTATGTGAACTGATTTGTGCCGGAAGGAACGACTTGGCGCACCTGCTGTGCTTGATCTACTGATCAACATGCAAAATGCAAATGAACAGGCAAAAAATGAGTGTTTTGCCTGTTATTTATCACATTTCCCAAATTTAGGTCATAAATATGTCCTGTATGTGTCTATGACCTGTGTAATGAAGACATATAGACATAATCTCGAAATGATTATTATGATTTTGGGTGAGGTAGAGTTAGAGTTAGATAGAGTTCAAACTAAGAAAAAATGTATTGAGATTCCACATGATTCTAACAGCATCTTGTTACTATTTTCTGAAAAATGATGTCACTTTTGGCATGAACCAAAGAGAAATTAATTGTTTAATACACTGGACAAGAAAAAACAGTGTAGTGGAACCAGAACTGGGGTCAGTTTTATTGCAGAATGGTGCATGGAATCCTTATGGGACTTTTCATTTTCGTTTGGTTGGTTTGAATAATGGAATTCTAAATTTGAACACCGGTCAGATAGACTTGCCATGTGATTTGTAAGATTAATCGTGTAAGATTATGGAAAGCACCTTATTAAATGTGTGAGATGATGTTAACATGATCTCTCTTCCTCGTCATTAGCTCCCTGTGACGCAGGAATGTTCTTTTGCCACAGCAACATGTGCATCAACAACACATTGGTGTGCAATGGCATCCAGAACTGTGTCTACCCATGGGATGAGAACCACTGCAAAGGTAAATACAGGCTTTTGTTTGATCACATATTTACGAGTAAACCTGTTACTGTTACTTTAACTAGGACTTATGCGTTATGTTCAGGTAGGAATTTATTTATTTTATTTTTATTCATTTACAGATTTTTTTTCTTCTATTTTTATCTTTTCCTCTTCATTTCTTTCTTTTTCACCCTGAACCTTCCCCCCTCACCCTTCACCAACCCTTTATCCACTCCCCCTTTCAGTTCTACACCATCTTGTCCTGACACAACTGATATAAACTGACTCGCGGGAACCACAACTAATAAATATTTACATACATTCAATGCTCCAATCCAGAAGAGAAAACACCACACCAGGTGTTTTACTCCCCTGTAGAAAGCAAAACTGTGCAACTCAGCAAAGCATATACTCTCCCATGTGATGGCTTTTGAGCAGGACAGGACAAAAAAATAAAATAAATAATTTACGAGTAAACCAACCTTTTGGAATGTGGTACAATAATAAAGAGTTGTTGTAATAATAATCACCACAATAACTTTTATAAACTACCTAAAACATAGAATATAATCTAATAATCAGCTTAGACAAAACCAGAGAAAATTGTGAAGACTTCCATAACCTCACCAGCACGCCTTTACACGCATATGCGTTTTATTAATGCAGGGGCTGCTTGCAGTAAATCTTTAGTCTTAATTACGCAGCACTAATGTGAGTAACATACCAGATAGAAAAAAAAAACGTGTCATTTTTCAAGAAACGCACACAGCCATTTTGTTTTATTTTGTTAAAGCAATGCGTCAAACGATATGTCGCTAACTTGTGACTTTCGTTGAGCGAGTCATTGGTACTTCAATCTGTTCAATCGTCTCAGGCGTACATGAACCCATTTGAATGCGATTCTGGGCATAAACTCGAAATCTGGCGTAAAATCATGCGTCAGAAACCTGCTTTAACGAGAAGTGGTTCATTTTCCAGAAAACGAATAGATTGGCTTTATATTGACAGATAAGCGATCGCTCGTCCTCTTCTCTTTCTCCATTAATGCGCCTCAAACAATGTTACTTGCTTCTGCGCCACCGTGTGGCATGGAGTTAATTACAGGCACACTCATTTTTAAACACAAGAGACAGACACAGGGAGCTGATGACGCAGCTGCAAAAGTGACACATAATCCCTTATTTGAAATTGAAAGATGGTAAAGATTTCAAACTTAAAACCTGTCTAAAAACACAAGTTTAAACGCTTGGAACAACCCTGTCGATGATATAATGAAGCCTAGACTTGATAAGGCTAAAGCTGATTTACTCTCTACTAGACACCAGATAACATTAACCACTAACTTCAACGCAGCTTCCAGCATGGGAAAATAAAATAGCAAAAACCACTGTTGCACAATTCAAGCCGTTTTTAATAAATCATATGAATTAGCCGGAATAGATTGGAATGTCCAGAGATGCACCAACGTAAAGAGTTTGGCTTGAAGTTAACCATCCAAATGAATTTTGCATTCCAGACTTCTTCCTAACCAGCCATGCTTTGAGCTTTGCTGATCTGAACTCGAAAGCAAAGGACTCATCAGGCACCATTATCTTTACTTAATCTATACACATTCAATATGAAAAGTAAAACGTATCCTGACTGCGGTCAATGATTTTGGTGAATTTGGTTGGAAATCTCGCTTAATCCAGGACTGCTCAGTACCTGTTTTTCCCTTCATTCATGTATGAGTGAGTAAATAAGTTTTATTTGTTTTAGTTTAGTGAATAAATTCTTTTTTTTTCCATCACACATGGCTCTTGAATTTTGATGTGCAAATCGTACTGGTACTATGAATTCTAATTACACTATGTAATATAAAACAGTTAATTCTGCAGGAATTTTAATTGATTACCTGAGTTGCGATGACCTGCTTTGGGGAATTGAACCAAAGAGTCGATTGGCAGTCGACTCTTAAGACTCGGAATCAAATGAGATCGGTTCAGACCGCAACTTCAAGCTTCGTTAGATTTACTGTCCACCAGTAATTCACATTCGGCAATCAATTTTGATCTTTAATCAAATATGACTCGTGTCCTAAAGACATTAATACTCAAGTTAGAGCTAGTAGCAATAGATCGACTATCTCAGGGAGCGATTGAGCATGCATAAACCACAGACCAAGTAATGCGTTTAACAAGTTTATTAACTAATCTAAAACACACAAACTAACTATTAAAGCTATATAGATAAACACACACACACCACACATTCACACTGAGAGAAGGAATGATTTGCAACTGTATTCTGAAATCTAATATCAAATAGCATAAACTGATAACCATTAACTATGAGCCTCAGCAAACGTTTGTCTGTAAGGACAAGAAAATGGGATTCAGCTATGAATCGTTTTGCACAAAGTCAGCGAGATATTTAATGCGCTTTCTACCGTGTCCTGGAAGTTCCCTGGGTCAGGCGAAGCTTCCTTCGGTTGCGTTGTCCGTGCAGAGCGATGGCTGATGTGGTATTAGGGTCCAAGTGATGGGTAGTTGTGAGAAAAGAGTCACTGAGAGTTTGGAGAGTTTGTTCCGAACAAAAATCAAGTTGGGATTCGCGGTGAATTGAAACTGGCACTTCAAAGTTCTGTTGCAGGCTCGGAGCACGTCAGAGTTCGGTTCGCGGGAGTTGGCTGTCTCGTACCGCTGTAACACTAAGATTCCGCGTAACTCGTATGACTTTCGTTCGGCGCTTTGAACTGAGTTCTCGTTGTGTGGAAGGCCTTTGCAGCCTGTGATGGTTCCGGTTCGGTTCTCTGTACTTCTCTTCTCTCCTTCCGGACTTCTCTGCCTTTCTCCATTGCGCGGCAGAATTTGAACCAAGGAGGCAGGGCTCTGCCCCGCCAGGTTTAACCAATGAGATCACTCTGAAACCGGAGCTGTAGGTACGTTGCAACATGAGCACCGGGTTGGGACGGTCTGTATCAGAAATCAATCAGTTCATATAAGTGATCATATCTAATCAAGAGAATACCGAGAACATTTCTATGAGAAGCCATCATTTCAGAACTGATATTTCAAGCAGAATGATACCAAACATGGCTAGTTTAACACTTGTACTCACTCATTCACTCATTCATTCGTCTTTGTTAACTATTCAAGTCTAAGCACACATTATCAGTTATGCAGTAAAGATTAACGAAGCATTGTAAGGTTATATTCAAGTAGATTGAGTCTTTTTCTCCTTAAAGATGCAGTTAAAGGAATTAAAAGAGTTCCTGAGTGTTTAGAGGGGAAATTCCTGTAGAAAGACTCCAGCATACTGAGGGCCTCCTGGGGGGTTGATTTACGGTTCCCCTTTTGCCCTTCTATGAGCCATGTGTTCCCTAGGTAAGGTTGGTGGGTCCTTTAAGTCCAACTGTGATCCTCCAGGGGGGTTGATTTATACCTAAGGAGTGAAACTAAACAGTGTCCTGATCTCCAGGGCCTCCAGGAGGGGTTGATCGATATGGCGCCAGGGGTCCGTTTTAGTTAGGGAGTACGTCTGCGGCTCCAACCATTTAGCGGGAGATGCATATCGTAAATTCCTGGCCTCCCAAGCTGATCACCAGGCTCTCAGCTTGTTGATAAAGAGGAGTAATCCTTACAACTAATTAATTATTAGTAATAAACTATTGCAGGTAAAGTTTAGATTTGTTGCGTAGCCCCTTTGTTCGAGGAAACAGAGATGTGTGTTGAGTAATCGTCCATGGGGACATGCATTCGAGCAGCCAAACAACTCGGGGTCTCAAACTCTTAGGGGCCGCAAGAGGCAGAATCTGGGTGAGGCTGGCCAACATTATGTTTTCCACCAGTGCCGGTAGTAAAAATATTTAGTTGACCTTTTTCCAGAAAGACAATGACGAGCTAAATATGTCTCTGTTATGACGAAAACATGATGAGACTCACAAGAGTTTTTGTTAATGAAAATGAGAGTGGACGAAAATGCTAATGAGTGGACGGTTACACATTCAAGACATTTCTCATTCGTGGCTGTCACTCAAAATATAAAGTATTTCCTTTTCCGCACACCAGTGATCACACTGCGCTCATGAGGCACCTGCGTTCCCAAGACTCTCAACTCCCCAGTGACTCAAGAGAATTTTTGTTCTTTTTGGTGATCATGATGGCTGCGTCAGTCAACAAACAGCGTTACGGTTGGAAATGACGAAATGATATACGCTGCTAACAATCCCGAGGAAATATGGTAATAATACACACGCAAGCTAATAGACTATGGAGTTGAACGGATGTTTGCTAATAAAGCTAGCAGTCTATTTTGGTCTGGAATTATATGTAAACTTTAAGCTAGTTATGAATTCATCTCGCTAATTATCAAATTAAATCGTATTTATACAATGTAAACAAAGACTGGTTTAAACTTAACATTGAACGAATATCAGGGTTGTGAATATATATATATATATATATATATATATATATATATATATATATATATATATATATATATATTGTGTTAACTTTATTTTGCATAAGTTCACGTTAATACTTAGTAGATCATATGTGTATCATTTTTTTTAATGAATATTCATGAAATTCATAAAAAACACCAATATTTTGAAAGTTAAATTAACTTATTAAAAGACAAAATTACTAAATGAACTAAACATGTCATATCAATATGGACTAAAACTAGACAAAAATGATTTTGATTTTGGTCATTACATTGTAAAATGACTAAATTGTGACTAAAACTAAAATAATTTTAGTGAAAAAGACTAAGACTCATAGGGCTGCCAAAAAGCACACTGTTTTACACAATAAAAGCATTAAATAAAAATTCCATTGTTTTAGTTCTTTTCTTTTTTTAAAGAAGAAGATAACAATTTCCTGGCTATCTCTATTTTAAAATTTTACTAACATTTTAATTTAAAAGATCATCAATTAAATGTGTTATAAAACGTTAAAATTTCCAATCTAAGTTATAATTCCCAGCACAAGTCTTTCCTCTTAAAAATGTATTAGACCTTTTGGGTTCGCATGGATTTCTTTCAGATCTCGTCCAGTCAGGAACCATCTCCTCATGGAGTCATAAATAGGGCATTTTACCAAGATGTGTTTTCCATTGTTTTCAAATCTCTTTATATTTGTTGTAAATAAGACACGTCGGAGGTCGGCCCTGTGCTCACTACCCACTTTTCTTGAAATTGTGCTTATCACCAACCTTTCTCTTCCCAGCATGCTTTTAAAAAGACATGTTTGAGGCTGTGTAATATAAAATTATTATAAAATAATAATATATTTAATTGAAGAGTCAATTAATCGCATCAATTAATGGTGCAACCCAAAAATGGTTCGGGGTTACCGTGGACTGTTATTGCTGAAGGATAGGTATCGCTATGTGAGTTTCCCTACTTTTGTTTTAAAAGAGAGAGGGGGGGGGGGTGACCTTGTCTCTGCATTTTGGCTCATCCAAGGGACGGAATAGGCAGAATAGGCTGCCAGGCACGGAAGAAAACACACAATGGCATCGCTGCTTCTAACTATCACTCATTCGATGTCCCGCCCTGAGAGCCATATAATTTTTCTTTTTTTTTTTTTTTGAGACCCCTGGTCAATGAAAAACCTATCACTGTGCATTGAAAATCCTTCTACCCCCGGGCCAGAGACAGAAGGAAGCCAGAATTGAAGGACAGCACCCTGGATTTTGTAGGAGGGCTACCTGGTTCGAGACCCCAGTTATGCGAGTGGCTGTGAGAGACCGTAGTCTCATGAGACTGCACAGGTGGAACCACTGGGCAAGTGAGAACAAACGAGAGGAAAGCACTTGGGATTTTGTGCCAATGGGATTGAAGTCTGGTCCAGGTCTTGGCTACCTGTCCTGATGCTCTATTACAGGGGTCACCAACATGGTGCCCGTGTGCACCTGGTCGCCCACGAGAGCCACAAGAGTCGCCCACCACCTGTTCTAAAAACAGCTCAACTAGTGCCACTTTCCAGTGAGCTGAATCAAATTTAACATGATTGCTATTCTTGTTTAAATGACACTTGCACGTAATCTTGATGTGACATTATAAACATTAAAAAATTTTTATTTATATGAACTATGACCTAGTAGAGTTGAAAGGTCAGTATGATGCACTACGACGAAACAAAAAAGTAGTGCAGCGAAAATGAGATGACTGACTCATAAAAAGATCATTTAATTTTCGCGACGAATGCGAGGTAAAGTTTTTTTTACCTCTGTGGAAGGAGCATGTGTTTGTCTCATTAATGTGACGACTGCACAACGCCACAGTGTGGAGAGACATTTCACGACGTGCCACACAAGCTACCAACTATCCACAGTGCAGCTCACTGAAAGCAGCAAGTTGCGGAGATGCGTGAGATGCACATTTGCAAGCACAACATACTGGTAAACCGCACGCAATGCCAGTCTTCCCAGTAAATGAAAAATACCAGATTTAGTGTCTAGTTCATGTTAAGTTCAATGCGTTTGTAAAATGTTATGTTAAAATTTTAACAATGTAAAAAAAATCAATAATCTTAGCTCACTTTTTGTTTTTATATCATTTATTATTTGTAAATTGGACATTGTGATTTCCTTGGACGGTTGTAGAAGTGATCATTTTGAAGTGTTTTGAACATTTAGATATATTTTCAATTTAAAAAAAACACTTGCACTAAGACAAAATTTAAATATAAGGTGTTGCATATTAATATTTGTTTCCTTGATAATTATTGTTACAAATAATTAACAAGATCAATGTCTTTGCAGAGATGAATATCCTTAATTATTAATAAATTCAGAAGAGGGTCTCAAAGTGGTAGCCCTCTGCATTAATCAGAACCCAGGTTGGTGACCCCTGCCTTATACAGATACAGGTGGCGAACAGATGGCATTAAGATTTTTTTATTCTTATTTGTATATGTCTGAAATCTCTGTTTGTTTCACTTTTCTTGTTGTGTTTTCCAGAGAAGAGAAAAGTCAACATCCTGGATAACCTTAATAACACCAACGGCACCATTATCGGTGTCACGTGCTGCATTGTGCTGATCCTTCTGGTCATATCAGTAATTGTTCAAATCAAGCAGCCGAGAAAGAAGTATATTCTGAGGCGAGAAGACTTTGATCCCACTATGTTCCAGGAGGTATTCCAGGAACCACCTCATTATGAACTCTGCACTCTCCGTAGCACAGGTGCCACATCTGCAGATCTGGCTGAGCTGGCTGAGGACTTTGAGAACTACCACAAACTCCGGCGTGCATCTTCCCGCTGTGTTCATGAGCATCACTGCGGCGCCTCACATCTGTCCAGCCACAGGGGTAGCCGCAGCAACCTGAGTGCTCGTGAAGCAGCCGCAGCTGCAGCCATCTTGACAGAACTCCCGCCACAGCCCATTCGGCCACTTCTTCCCCAAACCAACCGCAGGAACATTCTGGTAATGAGACACACTTACTCCCAGGATGCTGCAGATGCCTGTGAAATGGAGGATGAGCTGGAGGAGGTCCCAACCACAAGCCACAGACTGTCCAGACACGAGAAAGCAGTGCAGAGGTCAGTATACCCAGATGTGCTACATTTTCAGGAACAATACAGGTTCTTCTGAAAAAAAAAATCTGTGTTTTCCAGATTCATTTACACACAACTGAAATAGTTCAGGCCTTTTATTGTTTTAATATTGATGTCTTTGGCATACAGCTCATGAAATCCCTAAAAAATCTAAAACAATTAGCATATTTCATCCAACCAATAAAAGAAAAGTGTTTTAATACAAAAAAGTCCAAATAATTCTGTTCAGTTATGCACTCAATACTTGGTCGGGAATCCTTTTGCAGAAATGACTGCTTGAATGGGGCGTGGTATGGAGGCAACTGCTTCCCGTGGCACTGCTGAAGTGTTATGGGGCCCAGGATGCTTCGATCGCAGCCGTAAGCTCCTCCAGAGTGAAGGGTCTTGCGTCTCTCAACTTTCTCTTCACAATACCCCACAGATTCTCTACGGGGTTCAGGTCAGGAGAGTTGAGCACCAGTAATACCATGGTCAGTAAATCATTTACCAGTGGTTTTGGCACCAAGAGCAGGTGCCAGGTCGTGCTGAAAAAAGCTTTTCAGCAGATGGAAGCATGAAGAATCTCCTGATAACTAGCTGCATTGACCCCGCCCTTGATAAAACACAGTGGACCAACACCAGCAGCTGACATGGCACCCCAGACCATCACTGACTGTGGGTACTTGACACTGGACTTCAGGCATTTCCCTCTCCCCAGTCTTCCTCCAGACCCTGGCACCTTGAATTCCGAATGACATGCAAAATTTGAGCAACAGTCCAGTGCTGCTTCTCTGTAGCCCAGGTCCGGCGCTTCTGCCGCTGTTTCTGGTTCAGAAGTGGCTTGACCTGGGGAACGCGGCACCTGTAGCTCATTTCCTGCACATGCCTGCACACGGTGGCTCTGGATGTTTCTACTCTAGACTCATCCACTGCTTCGGCAGGTCCCCCAATGTCTGAAATCGCTCCTTCTCCACAATCTTCCTCAGGGTCCGGTCACCTCTTGTCGTTGTGCAGCGTTTTCTGCCACACTTTTTTCTTCCCACTGACTTCTCACTGAGGCGCCTTGATACAGCACTCTTGAAACAGCCGATTCGTTCAAAAATTTCTTTCTGTGTCTTACCCTCCTGCTTGAGGGTGTCATTGTAGTTCTTCTGGACAGCAGTCCTACCAATGATTGCAGTTTTGAGTAATGAACCAGGCTGGGAGTTTTTAAAAGCCTCAGGAATCTTTTGCAGGTAAAATAAGAGTTCAATTACTAATTGAAGTAACTTCAGTTACTTATTTAATTTAGATGATTAGGTTAATCGCTCATTTAGAGAACCTTTTCATGGTATGCTAATTAATTTAGATAAATAAAAGACTTGAACTACTTCAGTTGTGTATATTGAATCTAAAATATATGAAAGTCTAATATTTATCAGTACACTAAAGAATATAATGAACTTTATCTCAATATGCTAATTTTTGGAGAAGGACCTGTATTAATAATTTTTGCATTGCATTGATATTTTTTGCTTTCATATTTTTTAAGGCAATTAAAATGAGCAGTTTCAGAACTTTAATATGCATAATGCCAGTTCACACTGTAAGCGTAAGCACAACTGCGGTTATATCGTGGAAAGAACACCTGCTTTCACACCTGCGGTTGGTTGTGCCAAATTTTTTGGTTTAGTGCAACTGCCAAGACTTTTCCTTTGCCTGCAGGTCTTTATATTGCGCACGTTGAGCATCATAAATGACAGGATACTTCTATACTCTACTTCGACAACAAAATGAGAGTCGTCCATGATGTGGTCTTGGTGGTTGAACTCTGACCCACCCACATGTGACAGTTCCTGTTTGTTTACACATGTCGTTATGAGATCCACATGATTCCTACATTGTAATAATAATATAGTAATACTAAATATATGCATCATTTGTAACATCAGAAAACATCTGTATGAATTAAGTAAACTGGTTTATTAAGTTCGGTTAAAAAGTATATTTTCTTTATCTTGTTGATAACATAAAACATGCTAGATGATCAAAGTACCATTTGTGCTAAAAACTAAATGCTTCTACTTTGTTTTTGCCCAAATTTAACACATTGCTGCTGAAAACGAGCATAAAAATAGACCTGGTGCCAAAACGATCGCTGCACTGATGCTCCTGCGCCACTCCTGTTACAAGCTGACGTGCCGGCACTGTGGGCAGTGTAAAAGTGCTCATTCGTTAACATGGGCGCCAAAAATAAATATGTTCCACTTACGCTTACAGTGTGAAACCAACGTTAGATTACATCCTTTCTTCAGCAAACCACAAATTATTAGCCCTGTGCAAAGTAATATGAAATCACACACACAGAGTAGGTCAACTATTTGTAACTTTTTTGACATGGTTCATTCTCTAAGCCTTAAATGAACTAGAGGTCCATGTGAGCAAGATGAAAACACAAATGCCACTTTTCCACAGACGTATTTTGTAACGGCAAGGCTCGACTTGGCTCAACTCAATGTGCTTTCTAACAGCAAACAGTCTGTCTGAGCTTTTCTTTGGAGTTTTATGAACCCACACATATACAACATAAACATACAATCGTTTTTTGTGTTCTGTGAACTCGGCGTTGAGCATTTTTTATTTTTGATTGCTTGCTTTTGATTTTCATGGCGGGGTTGTGCATGTGCATTCAGTCGCATTGCTATGATGTTACCAAGCAGAGCTAGAATGACATAGTGAAGTGAAATATATTGAATGACATCTAAAATGTATCTAAAATTTACTGGTGACAAAGAGGTGAGCTAGGGCTAGTAAAGGTAAGCCATATCAAGCCGAGTCGTGCCGTTACTTTATACCTGTGGGAAAGTGGAAATAGAGGTGTAAATAGCCCACTCAACTCCTAAAAAAAATTAGGTGTTCAATTTTTTGAAAGCATTTTTTGTTATTGTAGTAACTATTGTATGTCCAAAGTTGACACTTCTCTATGCTGTATTTGAAAAAAAAATGCCTACGTTAGGAATATAATTAAATTTTCATCATGCGATATGTATTTCAATATTATGCATGACAATATTAACTATAAGTAAAATTAAAATAATCTCTACTTCATAGAAATTTGTATCAGGGCATTTAAATCCTTTTCCTACTAGGGGGCATTGGCAACATGTCAGAAGTAACAAGTATAGACAAATGTATAACAAGTATAGTCATATTTATGTACCAAAATGGGAGTAAAAGGTAGTTGACTCCTAGTAAATATTACCTTAAAGGCAGAACATTTAAAATAATTTCAGAGAATACTCTTAGGGGGGCATGTGCTTCAGCTCTATCTCTGACAGTCAATCCAGATGAACTCAAAACTGTTTGTGTCAGTGATGGGAACTGCCTTGAGTGGCCAATCAACTCCATCTGCATGTCACGGACCAATGAAAGACTTTCATTGTGCAGTGAGAATTAACAGGAACAGCTGATAAAAGTTGTGGCAAGGGACATACGTTGTTGCCTCCTTCTGGGAATGAGCAATTATGCAAGTAACCTAGACGGTTTTTTCAGTCATTCATTTCTACAGATGTCGAGTGATTGACTATGGGAACCCCATGTAAAGGGAAGAGAGTGGGCCGAAGAGGCACAACTAGAAGGACCTCCTTTTTGTCTCCTGACTTTGCTCAAGAACTGTGCTAAGAGGCTCACTGGTTTAAATTTCTTCCTGGGCCAGTAGTGGGCCAGCGTGTCTATCCAAAGAGGAGCCAGGGATATACAAAAGCTATAAAAGTTTGCAGGGGACGTGAACAGGTTTATCTGTGCTTTTTCAAATCTGCCCCAGATCTGCTGGACCCGCCAGGTAGGGTCTACCCTCACCCATGTGGGGTCTAAGACAGGAGAGCACACTGGCTAACTGGTTCAAGACCCCTGGGATTTGAGTGGCTATGAGAGACTGGAGTTTCTTGAGACTGCAAAGGAGCAACTGTCGGGCGCGTGAGAGCATAGGTGGTTGGTGTATGCCATCACCGCCATACTGTCTGTCCTGATCTGAACATGCTGACCCCAGAGACAACAAGCCAGAGCTTGGACCTCCGGAATCACTATGCTCGGCTCTAATCAGTCTATGTGCCAAGGGGATTGCCCTCTGGTTCAAGTACCAGCTACACGATGGAGACCGCATGTGGCACCCCAGACCAATAATGATGCGTCCGTGGTTACCTCAAAGTGCTTGGGGGATGTGGGTGGAGAGGCATTGTGGAGTGACGGCACACGCAGCTGCCCTCAACACCATGCCCGACTTGGAAGCCGGGAGTTGAGCCAGTTCTGAGGTATGAAGTAACCCCAATGAATTCTACTGAACCATATGACGCAAAAGCTGAGCCAAAGACATGCCTGCATCTAGTTCTGTTCTGACCCAAGTAAAAAAGAAGAGACCGGAGTGATAGTCTATTCTTGATTGACCTAAACCTGTTCTGTTGGGATTCCAGAAGCACCCTGTCCCGATGCTCTATCAACTGGGCCTGGGAGGTGGCTACAACAAGCCCGTTGTCCAGGTGGCTCCTGATAAGTGGCTCCCGGAGCCACTGGAACGATCTTGAACGCTTTCGACAGGCTCCGAGAAATCCAGGAGCTTCCTTCGGGGGACGCCAATGGTCAGTGTGCAGGTCATTGACCAGCCAAGAGCACCAGCACCCTTGTGCATCCCCTGAAGGACTTTGGCCTGGGACACCTGTGCAGTGGTGGGAGCAGCTTGACCCACTGCTGAGTAAGGCATTGACAGTCGGCCTTCATGCTAATTCTCATTGCCCTTTGAAATACTTTCATTGGCCCATTGGAACAGAAATGGAACAGCTTCTGCAAATTGTCATGCTTGTTTAAATGATGTTGCAATGTCCTGTAGCTTCCAGGCAATAAATCCATGATGGACAGTTTGCATAGTAAAACTGCTCCATATGTTTCACCACTTGAACACTTGTAAATTAAATTTGATATAATGACAAAAATCAATAGCCATGGCAATAGCAGCAATATCTCGACCAAGATCAAACCAGTCCTTCGCTGGTAATTATCAGCGACACCTGATAAGCAATTTTTATCCGATTTATGACCGCCACGCTTTGAATCAAAGCTAAAAAAGGTGTTCTAGACCATTCAGGGGGGCTGCACATAAAAGCCCTAGACCAGTGAAATGTGCTTTACATTACCTACTGCAGTAAATACAATGACATTAAACATACAAGAAATGATATTCCAGGTTCTGCCTCATTGGGTCTCTAAACAAACATGAATCTGAGTACAACACAACAAGGGTCTAACAGACAATCTCAAGGTAAGGCTCTTTCGCACAGTCACATCGATTAAACTTAAATGTCAGTCTAGCCGCTGTTGCTTTGCTTTTTTAATTTTACATTGTCATTGCCATCATTTTGAAATGTGATCATGTTGCTCGTGGATAAGAACTTTGTATTTGTTGCTTGGCTAATTTGTGCAATTCTTCTTCTTCTTCTTCTTTTGTCGTATTGACACAGCATCACTTGATGTGCATGAAACTAGATCTGGTTTATTGTTAGGACATCTAAATAAAATTAAGTACTCTAGTGTCATTTTAAGAACAATTATATCTATATCATTTTATACAAATTAAACACAAATTTAAACACCACTGTATATAGCTTACAGAATTTTCTGTAAGCTATAAACAATCACTTTCTACATAATATTATACAATCATGTTACAATAATGAGGCATGAAACATTATTAAATAATTAATAAGTACTATGTGTTAACTTATTAAACCCAGTCATGAATTGATTTATGAATGAATGAATGTTGGTATACATGGAATAATTAACACAGTGCAGTAAACAAATTAATTTTAGCTTAAAAGTAAAATTAAGTAACAATGTGCCCCCTGAAGCAAAGTTATGACTTCATAATAATCTAATAATAAATCATTTGAATTTTGTTGTTTCATACATGATTTACATTTCATTATTAACATGTCAGTAATTAATTTGAAATTTTAATGATGCAGCGCCTTTGCTTTAATGGCCATGTCATTATTAGCTCATTAATTCCCATTCAGTCGATTTCGGGGAAGTTTCCCATCAATCAGATTCCTGATGATACGTTTCCATTCCCTCCATCAGGGACCGGGGGTTACCCAAGTTACCTAGACAGTAATGATTAGTTAATTGTAGAGATGTAGTGACTACTTCATGGAGCAAGTTGTTGTTTACTCATCATTTATTTATTATTCATGAAATATGTGCATCACGCTTTTTTAATAAAAATTGTTCATGGGCATATTTTGTCAGTACAGTGATACCTCGAGATACGAAATCAAACCATTTTTTGTATGTTGAAAGTTTCATATGTAATGTGCAAATGTGCAATGGCTTCCAGAAACAACAGTTTAAATTATTCTTTAATCCTTAAACGTACACATTGTTAATGTAATAAACTATAATGAAAACAGAATACAGTAAATGCAAAATGATATGTACATAAATATGAAATTTTACCTCGCGAGTGAGGCGATGTGTCGAGGAGGTGGTGGGGGTGGAGAACGGATGGTGATTTCAAACGTCAACAATGTAATACACGTACAAATGTATTTCTCAGATTCTGTTTTTCGTATCTTGGAATTTTTTTCGTATCCTGAAGCAAATTATTTTTAGAGAGAACCTTTGTGTCTTGGATTTTTTGTAACGTGAAGCATTCATATCTCGAGGTACCGCTGTGTACCTCAAAGTGTGAATTAATGTAATAAATAACATTGAGGATGTAATCATTCAATAAGCTGGTAATTCGTGTTATTTCATGTGGGTTTAATGCATTTGTTTGCTCATCATTAACTTATTGTAAAGTCATTATATTTCACACATTGTAGAGTTAATTCATGCATTATTTAATGATGATTTATGCCTCATTATTTCTTTTGTAAAAGACTTTTTCATGATGCCGCTTTACAATAGACAACTGGAAGGGAAGGAAAATTAAATGATAAATAACCAATTAAATAATTATGAGCCTGCAAATTCAATGTTTACAGTGATATAATGACAACAAAGTCAGACACAAGCTTTTGAAAAATGTTTCCTGATTTACAATTATATGAGGGAAGAAAGTATCGAAATAACCGTAATCCTCAGTTATTATCTCACTGCCTGTCGAGTCCTGCTCCTAAAAGCCATGTCCCCCTTATCCAGAAATCACACGTACAGGCCTGGTTTGCCAGAAAATCTCTAAATGACTCAAACGAAAAGTGGCTAAAAGTGTTCAGATGTGATCAAAATCAAGCTGTTTGACATCAACTTAACTTATGGTTCAAGGTGCAGAAATAAACCCCTAACACCTTTCATAATGTTAAGCAAATTGATTAAAAAAAAAAAAAAAAACATTTTTTACACAATGCTTTGGAATGTTTTTTTAAAGTGATAGGATGGAACGAATCACTCAAATTTAGTTCGAAACCCCTTTTCCTAAACCAAAGTGAAGAGAGAAAATGGGTATTTCAGTATGACCCCAAACATCAGGACTAGGCAGTAGTGATGTGTCGTTCTTGAATGATTCGTTCTTTTTGAACAAGTCTTTAATGTGACTCCGAAGGAACGAGTTTGTCACCGAACGCGTAATCCGCTTATCATTAATGACAAAAGAATGAAATGACCCGGAGGACTCTAAAAATAACTAATCTTTTCTGTTTCCGGAGCGGTCATGAGCCGGAACCCGAAAAGACCAGTTCTTTTTCCAAGTCCTATCGTTTTTTGGGTTTTTTTTCGGTTTTGGAAATATTGCATTGGTTAATCACGTGACAAAAGAACTAAAGGACCAGTCCGGACTGAGTTCACAGTCTGCACACGTTAACATCACAGAGAAGTAACGTGTCAAACGAAGGAGATTTAAACCTAAAGACGACAGATCAGAGGTGAGGTGAACTAGACTAAAAGACCCAGGTAGGCTTAAGTAACATATAATTTTTTTTAAATTATAGTTTTGTCTTATTTGTGGTGTGATTCGTGTTTGTTTATAACGTTAGTAGATGGGTTAGGGAAGGAGCACACAATATTTATTGGTATTTTACTGAAGTGAAATGAACGAAATAACTCAAAAAAGATTCGTTCATTTTGCTGAACAAGACTCAAAGAACCGAGTCTGTAATGATCCGAACTTCCCATCACTACTTGCCAGAGAGTGACTCAAAAAGCTCCTGGGACTATAATCTACTAGACAATCTTTGGGTGGAGCTGGAAAAACAATATGCTGTTAATATTATCTGTCAGGGTGACAGGAACTTGCATCCTTCAGCCAGGTGCCTGAAAATAAGTTCCGAACGGATATTAAACACGTGTCTAACCCAAAGACACTTTAATTGAAATGATGTCAAACATCAAAAATTTATTTTTGTTGGTCACAATGGCATCAATGTTAAGCATTGTTAACATCCATTGATACAAGAGCAATACAGGAGTGGCTCCAGAAAATAACACTTATAGTAGTCCAGCCAGACTCTAGGCTTGCCACATTTTAGCCTGAAACCTTAATGACTTGCTGAGAATCTACAATGAGGAGTAGAACAAAATTCTTCATGAAATGTGAGCAAACCTGCTGCCAACCACAAGACAACTGTGTCCTCTAAATGTGCGCCGGTCATGGCCCTAAGTGTTTTAAAAACTATTTTTGGACTGTTCAATTAAGCAACATTGTCTACAGACTTAAGTTTGGAATCACCAAGGGGTCCAAACCTTTTTCTTCCTCTTCAGAAAATCATCACAAAAGGTTTAGTAATTACATTTTTAATTATAAGTAATTTATAGAAACCGTTTTATCAGTAAAAAAGAAGCAGAATTATCTTTTTTCTTCAGTTTGTGCTTTGCAGATGATTGTGTTTCGTACTGTGTGTAATGTGCAATGCTGTGTGTTTTTTCTTTTCTCATTTCCCATCATGCATTGTCTTCATCATGTAGACTGCTTGAAAATAGTGCAATCCTGGATCAATATGAACGGGCTTCAGTGAAATACGAAAACATGGACCGGAGATTTACACCAGCATGATCGTAACCATGGACATTTATAAAAGATAAATTAAACACATGATGAATTTCATTGTAAAGGAAGATGTGGATTCAGAAAGACGGATGTGACTTTCATGTTATTGATGATTTTGAGATTTACAATAGGTTACAAGACGAAAATGAGGTTAATTGAGTAAATAATTGTGAATTTGTGAATCTCAAGGCTTCAGTGCATGTGAAGGATTGTAATGTTTCCCCCAAAAATGATGCTTTTTCAAAATATTTTATTTACAAGTGGGATGTATTTGGAATATTCATGGTTTCTGTATTTAACAGAATTTTAAAATGCACATTCATTATAAATTTGCATGCAAAAATTCATCCAGATAAAGTCTCATAGCACCGATTCCAAGAGTAGAATTTGAATAATAAAAATCGAACAATTCTATTGTATTTCTGCATGCTGGAATAAAATTCATAACCTCTAACTAAACAATGACCTTTCGAATATACTACATATTGCCAAAAGTACCATATATCTGGCTTTAAGGCCTTTACACAACTATGTATTTTCTGCACTGCACTTTTGCGGCTGCGTCATCAGCTCCCTGCATCTTTCTCTTGCGTTGAAAAAAAAGGCACAGACCCTCTCCTGAACACTAGATGGCGCTTCAGTGAATGGCAATTCACTCCAAACGGTGGCGCAGAAGCAATTTACATTGTGTGAGGATGAGTGATCGCTTATCTGTCAAGATAAAGCCGTTTTCTGGAAAACAAGCGCCGGTTTCAGACACACGATTTTAATGCCAGATTTTTGAGTTTACGACCAGAATCACAATGAAATCGGGGTTCGTTTACGCGTGTGACAATCGCTCAGATTGAAGTACTGCGAGAGTCACAGGCTAGCGACATGCTTCTCGAATATCTGTGTCTGTCGGCGAGTCACAATCATGCAGTGTGTTCTGACTGAAATAATGTCTGTGATTATCTGCAGCCAATGAGAGCCACTTTCAGTGCAACGAGAAGTCGCAAAGATACACAGACGCCAATATAAACAGTTGTTTCGGTTCAAAGGGGGATTCTTTTTGGTCTATTTAAACCCATTAAATAAATTAAAAAACTTCTGCACTCCCATTTTGATAATAATCCCGGTCAAGCGCATCAGAGTGGCACACGTGATCTTGCGCAGTTTTCCAATCTTTTTCGCGAGATGTTGGTTCCGAGATGCAGTTTTAGAACAAGTTCGCTGTGATTCCCTGCGAATCCTCTCATCCAGAGTGAAATTAGCACGACAAGATGCTACTGTCATGTCATAGCCTTTAATAGGCTGCTTGCCCACATTACGTCGTTAACTTTTCCAGTGAAGCGCTTGTTTTGGTGTAGGAGCGTTCTGTGTTTTTATTTAACCATTCTTCCAGAAACATTGGATTTTGGACTTAAATACCTGACTCAGTGTTCACTTTGATTCATGAAGTTGTTGTGGTTAGAACCCTGCGCAAGTCCATCCCCCACAGACTCACTCATCCATGTCTTTGTGGAGTTTACTTTGTTCCCTCGTGCAGACATGTTGACAAATTGGAGTGTGGAATTTTCTGCAGCATTCAGTAGCACCGCAGTCGCTGTTAAACAACCTCAAGAGGCAGAGAACTTTACGCTACGGTTTGCTTTATACTCGGTGATGAATGGCTGGAGTGTACTGCATGGGAGTCCATTCCATGTTGCTTTCCACTCACTATTTCTAGTCTGAAGGTCAAAGCGATTGAACTGGCCACCTCCACTAAATCTGCAGCATCAGCTTTCTGATCTACATCAATCTTCGTCTTTTATATTTAACTTACCATGTTTGCCACTGTAACCATCATTCCCAGTCAGCCGACCATGACTTATCACGTCTGAAATTTTTGCACTGAGCTTTTTTTGTACTTAGCATGCTTAGCTATTTGCTTTTATACGTACTTGTTAAAAATGTATGATTTAGGTTTATTTTAATGTGTACGTTGGTTTTAGATCAAATGAACGTTGTAAACTTAATAAAATTGAGTTACCTTGACATAATGTAACTCACTCTTTTTTCAGACCATGGCTCTTCCTAATCAGTGTAGACATTTGGCAATATAGAGTATATAAATAATACTATAACAAATAATGGAAGGCATTGTTACATTTGTTCTTTTTTACTGGTTAATCAACATGATAAAACTAGTAAAAGTTTTTAATAATGAAAAGAAAAGACGTTGGTCAGAATAAACTTTTCTTTTTGGGCTTTTGTGAGATCCTTAGGCATTGATCAGAAGCGAATCAAATCTATAGGATTTTACTCGTGCCCTTGGGTTATTGATTTTCTGTGCAGCAACATACTGCTGAATCGACTGCTGCAGTCTTAATATGTTAAAAGAATGCCCATCCTTGCTTTGTCAGTGTTTCCGTTTTTTTGTCTCAATGTTTTGTTAAAATCTTATATAAGCATTGTCATTTTTGTGCAAATGTTTTATCATCATTTGTGAATTTTCACTTTTTCTACAGTATCTCTAGTCAAAATCTTGAGTGAAAGGAAAGCAGCAAGGTTTGTTTCAAACATTCTTTTACTAATGATAAAATCGTTCTAATGTTTGTTTTCAACATTGTGTAAATTAATGCCATTTTTTTCAGTATAGCATCCTACCATTCAAAGACTTACTAGATTCCTGCCCCAAATACAGCAGATTGAGTTTGTATGTTCAACAAGTTAGGAAAAACATTTACAATACATTGAGAAAAAAATATTTAACTGTAAAGAAATGGAAATGAACCACTGGCTGTTACAGTAAATAAAACCTGACAAGCTCCTAAGTCTTGGTTTTTTGCTTTTGCGCTGTCACCATGTTATACAGTACGATGCTTAGCAATAAAATACTAAAAAAGACGAGTGTCTGTGGTAAGCACAATGTCCCTTCAGTCAAGTGAAAGCAGCAGTGTCTTTAGCTCATGTCAATCAATGGTATTCTGTATATTATATATTTATATATTGTAGAGGGTGTATGTATATATATATATAATTATATATATATATATACACACACACACACGTTACCATTCAAAAGTTTGGGGTCACCCAGACAATTTTGTTTTCCAAGAAAAGTCACACTTTTATTTACCTGATGAGTTGTAAAACAAATAGAAAATATAGTCAAGACATTGACAAGGTTAGAAATCCTTTTTTTTTTCTTCAAACTTTGCTTACGTCAAAGAATCCTCCATTTGCAGCAATAACCGCATTGGAGGCCTTTGGCTTCTAGTTGTTAATTTTTGAGGTAATCTGAAGAAATTTCACCCCACGCTTCTAGAAGCTCCTCCAAGTTGGATTAACTGGACGGGCACTTCTTGCGTACCATACAGTCAAGCAGCTCCCACAACAGCTCAATGGAGTTTCGATCCGGTGAGTCCGTTACAGATAGACCAGCTGCAGCTGCTTCTCTAAATAGTTCTTGCAGAATTTGGAGATGTGCTTTGAGTCATCATCCATTTATGGGATGAAATTGGCTCCTATCGAGTGCTGTTCACAGGGTATGGCATGCCTTCCTTATTCAAAATCCCTCTTTACCCTGAACAAATCTCCCATTACATTATCAATCACGTTACCTCCACCTTGCTTGACAGATAGCGTCAGGCAGCATTCCAACATCTTTTCAGTTGTTCTGCATCTCGCAATTGTTCTTCTGTGTGATCCAAACACCTCAAAGTTTGAATCGCCCATAACACTTTTTCCAATCTTCCTCTGTCCAATATCTGTGTTCTATTGCCCGCATTAATCTTTTTCTTTAATTGGCCAGTCTTTCTTTTTCTTTGCCACTCTACCCTGAAGGCCAGCATCCTGGAGTTGCCTCTTCACTGTAGATGTTGACACTGGCGTTTTTTGGGTACTATTTAATGAAGCTGAGGTTGAAAACCTGTGAGGAGTCTATTTCTCCATAAAGAGACTCTAATGTACTTATCTTCTTGCTCAGTTGTGCAGCGGTGCCTCCCATTTCTCTTTCTACTCTGGTTAAAGCCTGTTTGTGCTGTTCTCTGAAGGGATTAGTACACACCGTTGTAGGAAATCTCCAGTTTCATCACAGTTTCTTGCATGAAATAGCCATTATTTCTAAGAACAAGAATAGACTGTTGAGTTTCACGTGAAAGTTCTCTTTTTCTAGCAATTTTGAGCATTTTATTGACCCAACAAATGTGAAGCTCCAGATACTCAACCTGCTCAAAGGAAGGTCAGTTTTATTGGTTCTCCAAGCAGCCAGACTATTTTCAGCGGTGCTAACATGATTGCACAAGAGTTTTCTAATCATCTTCGTCCACACAATGTGCATAAAGTGATAGTTGGCTCTATACACCTTTGTAGATATTGCACAAAAAAACTAGATATTATTTGTGTCTAGAAAATTCTTTTATCATATTAATACTGTACAGAGTGTATTCCTGATTAGTTTAAAGTTATCTTCATTGAAAAAAAAAAGTTTTTCCTTCAAAAACAAGGAAATTTCTAAGTGACCCAAACCCCAAACTTTTGAACGGTAATGTGTATATATATATATATATATATATATATATATATATATAATATATATATAGTGAACCCTCATTTATCGTGGTAGATAGGTTCTAGAACTGGCCGCGATAGCTGAAAATCTGCGAAGTACGGACACCATATTTACAGTATTTATTTAACCGGTATTCAGACTTTTAAAACCCTCCCTTTACATAGTACTGTTAACAAACCACCCTCTACAGTAATGTACAGATATCTACATACAGTACACAGGCACAAAATATAAGCAATCATATATTGTGACCATTTTTGAAATTTCTGAAAAAAAGCCCTATATATTTTCCCTTATAATATACATACATAATGGAAAAAATTCGCAAAGTCGTGAATCCGCGATAGTCATACCGCGATGTAGCGAAAAGTTCACTGTATATATATATTCCCCCACAACATGAATGAATGAATATAATGTAAGACTGAATAATAATAAAACTGTTGTTAACCGTACTTTACACTGTTTATTAAGCTTGTGTACATCCTGCCACACGCATGTGCAAACATCTACATACTTGAAAACGTCAGTTTCCTTGCACCACCTGATATTCCGTTTATGGTAGTTCATGCACTGTGTCTGCAGTACCAGATCCGCAAATTCGTATGATTTTCAAAACGTTATATCATAGACATTAATAGGCAAGACCCTATATCTTACAAACAGTGTAGAAAAATTCAAGTTTTCCTTTTACGCAGCCATCAGGGAGTATTTGACTAGCAGGGTGGGGGATGGGGCTTTGAAAAATGTGGGATAAGAGGTACATTATGTGATCGTGGCTATCCAAAGTCGTATCATCGGCCTGTTATTAATACCAATTAGTCTAACTTTAATCAGACACAATTCTAATATTTTAACCACTCTTTTATTGTTTCAATGTGCAGATGCTTGCCGGAAAAAACAACAACTATTGTACACTGGCCCCAGAGCAATAAATATGAGGCTAGTTGTGAATTAATTCTGTATGAATAATGAGGATAGATGTAGTAATAAAAATATTATTGTTAACTGTTATGTCTCATGTTTCTTCTGTTTACACTATGCATTTTTATCCAAAGATAGTTTAAAATATGTCATAAATGTATCAAAAATGTCATAATTCCTTCATGTGCGTGCATAATCTAGGCAAAAATGCATTATCTGTATTTGTATTGTGTAAATGTTTTGGTGTTACTATTTAAACTGTGTTATTAAATTTTAACACAAATTTTAATAAATCAATTTCATATCTGTTAACCACAGCTCTAACGCCATGCAAATAAACAACAACATAGTCGGAGTATAATTCATGACCAAGTTTTTGTTAATGTGCGATATACATCCACAATATAAACGGAAACACCAAAACCATGGCATCAAATGAAAGCTAACAACCAGCTGAATCCAGTGATATGTAACTCATTTACATTGCATGAAGTCTTTTAGAGCAGGGAGCGAAAGTTCCCTGAAAAAAGCGCCAGCAAAAACAAAGCAAGCATGTAAATCTTGTCTTACCTTTTTTTCAACAAAAGTTATTTCCATCGCGATAAAAGTCCATTTGTTGTTATATCGGGTCGATAGCTTCGCGGAAACTCCATTTTGGCTCTTTTCTGTAGCTCTGCGCTCGCATGTCTCCTACGGCCGTGACCGCCCTCCGCTCTGCATTCGTCGTCGCGCGCACCGGCAGGTGTACAACTACAAATATGGCCGCCGCCTCTCCTAAAGCCCTGACCGCCCTCCGCTCCGCAGTGCTCTGCATTCGCTCTATAAGACACACCAACTTTCCCCCCTCAGTTTTGGGGAAAAAAAAGTGCGTCTTATATGGCGAAAAATACGGTAATTGTTAGCGTTTGACCAGTTCAGCCTCATAGAGAGCTACACAAAAGTAAACTTTAGCGGATTTTTGGAAACTATATTCGGCTTCGTACAACGCAATGAACTCTGTGCGCTCGCAATAGTGCTGTCAAACACTCCAGCACTTGCTTCTGTAAATGTGCTTCAGCTTAACACGGGCAAGAAGATTCTCCTGCAGTGAATAGGTGCTGGTGCAGGGGAAAAATCTATTTTGGAATCCTGCAAACAAACATTGTTGACAAACGACAGATGGACGACGTGGAACCACCTACTGCCATTGGGCTCAAATGATGCCAATTTAGAGCTGGGGCCTCTACCATGAACCCGGATTAACTGGCTGGCCGGTTTAGAATTAGTTTGCACCAATCCTGGGTGCAACACAGCTTATGCCACACAGCTAACCTGCTCCGGAGCTGGTTATGTTGTGGATTAAAGATCGCACGCTTACAATCGTCCAATCAGTGGTTACAAAAGGAATGTTTAAGTGTCGTAACACACTGGTAACACTGACTTCCCCTTTTTCTTAATCTTCATCTTGTGGATTTTTCTGTTCAAATTATTTGCCTTTCCCGACACGAATCGGTATGAAAAATACAAGTTCTCTGCGGAAAGAATAGCTTCTTGAACCCCAGAAACAAATTGTAATGCAATTATCTGCTGCCACGATCGTTCTGCAAAAACATTCATATAGACATTCACTTTTTAGAATTAAACAAACATACACTTGATGTTCATTGTAAGAAAAAAAATGAATGTGATCAGTGTTTTTGCAGAAATTGATATAATTATTAATAATGAGGAGGGTATCAAACTGGTAACCCTTTGCCCTCGGTTTCAAAAAGGTTGGTGACCCCTGACTTAGAGTAAAAAAGATGAATTGATGTTAACACTAAACACTACCCCCTAGTGGCTGAATGGTATCAAACGCTCTCATACAAATCAAATTAAACCATAGCCTTGCTTTGTCATCTCAAAATGTTTTAAAATCCATTTTTTCTCAAGATGGTTTCAATAGTTGGTTAAAAATAGCGTTGTTAAATAATGCATATCAAATTGTGGACATAACATCAAGGTATGTATCATGTCGTGAGCAGAGTTTACTTATATAGTTACATTTATTATCTTTTTTTTTTTTCATTAAATGACAATTTTTTATTTACCGGTAGTTATTTTTTATTATTATTATTTTCAAATTGCGCATTTATTCGTTGAACTTTTCTCATTATATTTTTTACAATTATTTCTGAATGGGCACAAGTGTGATCAATACCTGAGAACCCTTATTAAAAGTGACAGCATCAGCACCACAATGAAACAAAGCACAGCTCTTTTGTGCAAATGCATCCAAAAAATAATAGAGCTGCAAGACAGTCCAGCAGCATGCAAATGAAGGAAGGATCATGAATTTTACAACATAAAACTTCTAGTGATTGCTCCGTTAATAATTCTGAATTTTACTTGAAATTTCTTTTAGGCTGAGACCTCTTTAATTTGAAACTTCAATTAAGATGTTAATTAGACTTTTTAATTCTTTTAATCTGGGACCTCTAATTTAATAAAAACAAAGGTTTTTTCTGCAGTATTTAATTGGTTATGAATAAAATGTGTTTACAAGAGACTTCTTTTATTTATAAAAATGTGTATTTATAACGGATGGCTATAAAGTGCAAGCTGGACATTGGTGCGGACCTTTTATCTGGAGGAAATATTAGTATCTGGACCTTCCGAACCCAAACAAACCATGCACAAGAAATATCTTGTGGTGCAGGCAAACAGTGACGTTTCACCTATTCAGATTGTGCGGGATGTACGGATTGTGTGGTGACAAAGACTTCAATTCAGCCATATGTAACAATTATGTACATACTTCTTGAAAGTATAACTTTGTTGATTGGTTCATTTCTATTTTGCAACATACGCTAGTCATGCTCGCAAGAATGTGCTAAAGAAACCACTTTCAGCTGAATCATATCAAAATTTGGCAGACGTGATAACCTTGAAACCAGTTTTGTGTTAAATATTGTGAATTAAGTGCTAACAGTGTATTTTAAAGCAATCTAACAATCAGAGTTTTAAATGTTTAACTGTATTTATCATGTTTTCCTATCAAAGCTGTTTTTTACTGGTTGGTCTGTTGAATAATGTTGAAATAAGCTGATGAATTTTTTTTTAAATCTGAATTTCTTCACAGATACGTTCATCATTTTCAACGTCTCGAGACTGACATCTTGTGGAAAGAATCTCAAACAACAGGAGGGGATGTAAAATTATGTCATTTTTCTCCACTTTGGTCAATCTTGACCTGTGTTTGAAATGTAGCTGACACTGTGAAGGTGATCTGGAAGATTTAAAAAGTATTTCAGACCCTGGACTCATACTGAATTTAAACACACTGTACATTTGTTTTTCATTTAGTGGAGTATGAAGATTATGGTATTTCCTTTGATATTATGATTGTAATGCTCAGATTATTTTAAAAACAATCTGTAATGGCCTGGGTTACTTTGCAAGAAAAAAACCCTTTAAATGAAACCAGTCTAATACTTGAAACAAACAGGAATGAACTCCACCGCTGTGGTTTTACAGATTTTTACTTTGAGCCTGGTTAGCGTTACACATATTCTCCTTTTTTGCCAAGAGTTGGGTTTATTATGGTCTTGTCTATGCATCCAGTAAATAGAAATGTTCTGAGCAAGATTTTCTAAAAAAAAATAATAATAATAATATCAACAGATATAAAAGACAAATATGTCTCGGAATATTTCTCTTCTACCAATGATCTGAGAAAACTATCAATTTGACAGCAACTGATGCTGCACAGATCATTTTCAATAAAGCAAAACAAACCTAATTCGATGTTTGTACTTTTTTTGGTTATCTGTGAAGATTGTGACTTGTGCGCAGTAACAAAGATTCGAAAGCACTTTATAGTATGTCATAAATGGTTGTTGAGGACAAATGCAATAGTACCAGTGCATTGTGTACATATTCACGGCCTACAGTAGTTCTGGATCAACATGGTTATTGTCTTGCAGGAAGATGAACCATGGCTCCAGGTGAAGAGAGCTGTGGAAACAGGTTTTCATGCAGAATTATCATAACATCATCATTAAAAATGTCAAATAGAACAACTGTTAAAGGGGTCATGACATTCCTTTTTTTTATAATATTTTGTTCACATTGGTTTAATTGTATGGGATTCTTTTTCTCAAAATATATATTTTTAATTCAAATCAACTTAATAACTACTCCCCAGTTACTAATATTCTGCTTTGCATATTCGTGACTTGTATGCAAAGTTACTGTCTGACGCTCACGGTAGATAAGAGAGTGATTCATTACAAGCATCTTCAATACAAGGTGATCAACGTCTTTTAAAACAACATCGATAGACGCTGTAGTGGGGTTTGGAGAACACATTATACAACATTACCACAGTGAGCCAGAATCTGATCCGAACGGTGGAAGGCTAGACGGTTTTCAAGCCTTGAGACACAGGCTCACATTTCCAGGGAGCTGCCAGCAGAAAAAAGTAAACAAATAAGTGAAATTCATTTTTGTTAAACGAATAGTGACCGTTTTCAGTAGTGACGAACATGTGAACGTCGGCTGATTCCTACATGTAACGCATTTTAACACGACGAGTTTAATAAACAATTAAATTATCGATGAAATAACGTCTTGTTTTATTTTGTGAGTAAAAACATTGAAGCAAAATGACAAAAAGAACTCAATAAATAATTAAAAAAGCAGAGGCTCTAAAGTAGCTTTTTTGGGGAATTTGGGGAGACTTTTTACTTTAACTTCACTACTATTCAAAGTCAAATATCTTACTTTTTACCCAACTACATTTTGGGAAATAAGATGTTCCTTTATCTTAATGAGTGGATTAAAAAACTCAGCGTTATGTGGAGACCGTTGATGGAAAAGACGCGAGCTGCAACCGCTCTTGCTTTCTATTTCCACCGCACTGACTCAAACCAAGCCCAAACACAACGCCACTAAAGTTGAGGCGCATTCTTTTAGTCGAGGATCTATTTCATCTATTGGTTGCTTCCACTTTTGATTGACCTGTGATTGGCTGGCCCCGCTGTCACTCCGGTTGAGTGATTTGCGGTGCACGTGTAGGCGGAGCCTGCATGCCATTTTCCTTCAGGCGTTCAATCGAAGAAAGTGTACATGTCTCGTAGAAGTGTCGTTGGACCTGGCATTTTAGGACTTCAATACAGTAGCACATGATTTCTACGGCAGTTATACTTTATCCGAGATGCTTTTTGACACGTAAAACTGATCAAAATGATGCGCTGGCATTACATGATCTGTATTCAGACATGGCATTCAAGGGTGTCTGGCTTCACTTTCACTGGCACTCTCCTTTTGGGCACTCCGACTGGCACTCTATTGGATAGCACACGACACGTGACTTCATCCACTCCTGAAGCACAGTGTGGACACCAAAACTTAAAAGTGTACTGTCAATATAAAGATTAAAATAAATGTCCAAAATAGTGAACTGTAGTCTTTTCCCTTACCATGTTGATGACTTCTAAAAAACAGTCTTACTAAATATTAAAATTAAAAAATATATATTACACAGTAAATATTTATTGTACCTGAACCTTTTTAAATAGCCAATACCTGTGGTATCGTGGATAATTATTACATATTCATTTCTGACTGGAATAAAACTTGTGTTTTGTGATTGTAGTTCATTGAAACACAGTAGAGGGCGCTGTGTTGACAGCTGGTTGAGACAAGAAGTTTTCTCGTGAATAAAGTACCGTTATTGTAAAAAAAAAGTTTCAGAAGCTAACTTTATTAAAAGATACAAAAATACCTGTTATGAATTTTGATTCAAATGTTAACAAAAACCAAACTACGCAATAGGATTAGTTGTTTGTACTCCTATTCTGTTTGCCTTTGCCCTACTCCGAAAGAAAATAAAAGAGAGTGTAAGTTACAAAAACGAATAATAGAAAATGTTCTGTAATCATCATGTTATAAAATACTGAACAAGTTTGTGCGATTTCTCCCAAAAAATTCTCATCTGAGAGGAAGTAGATAACTCCAATCCAGAAGGTGGCAGTAATGATACCGAAAAGTCTATCTGCCAACCGCCATTAAGTAAGAAGAAGAAAGAAAGCAAAAGAACGAGAAGAAGTATTGTTATTTTGCGGCTAAAGCAGACACTATGGCGGATCTAGAAGACGGGGAGATCGACTCTGACTGCGAGGTTGACCTGCGAGAAGCCCCAGAGATGATAGAAGGGGTGAGGGATACTTTCTGTCGGTTTCTGTTCTGCTGAATGAAAGTTTGACTGTCCACCCAGTAGTTCATGGAGCTCTTGGCTGTTTATTATTACGTTTTCAGAAAAGAGGACCTTCCCTGGGCGCCGCGTCCATCTCTGGATACCGGAACCGCAACGACACGGACCCCAGCGCCAGCAGCTCCGACTCTGAAGATGATGGACGGAGGTGGAAGAAGAAACGAATCCACACCTCCAGGCCTCCAGCTCCAAGTCATCCCGTGGTGGCACCAAACCCTTTCGCTCGCAAGATAAACAACATCTGGGGCTCTGTGGTCCAGGAGCAAAGCCAGGAGGCTGTTGCTGCCGAGCTGGGCATCATGGGAATGGAAGGGGGAGTCAGCATGAGCAGCCGCCAGAGCGAGACCTATAACTATGTCTTGGCCCAGAAGATGATGGCCAAAGAGTGCGAGGAGAAGGAGCAAGAGAGAAAGAGTGCGCTGGATAGAGAGCTCGAGAGGTACATGGAGGAGGGAGGGCAGGAGCTGAAGGAGACGAGCTGTCTGAAGAGAAAACGGCCAGTGAAGGAGAGGCTGGGTCCAAGGGCTGAGATGGATTTCAAGGGTCGATACGACATCAAGGAAGATGATCCTGAAGAGAAAGTGGTCGGAGAAATCGCTTACAGGTACGTGTGATCTGATGGGCTCCTCTTAGTTCTTTCTTAAAGGGGCCATATTGTGCAAAATCAACCTTTCTGACATGGCATTTGTTTAGTTTTGTTCGCTCATCAAAAATCTCAAGTTTTTATTCAGAATCTTTCATGCGTGCGTGTTGAATCCTGTATTCCTTTTTTGTGAGCTGAAAACATTCCAATGTTCCTTGCAACGCCCATAGTTCTTAACTCCGCCCACTGACCAATCACATTAGTCCCTGGTACAGCTCATCTCTATGCTGATCGGATGCTCTGCCTGACCCGGAACAATGCAGAGAAAGTGTGTTTTCTGTCGATTCTGTCCATGGTTGGACGATGACATCACAAACGTAGATTTGTGGATTACTTACTAATAAATGGTGATGCAGCAATATTAGCGGTTATGCTAACCAACCGAGCATTGCACAAACCACCTGAAATCAGTTAGTGATGTCAAATAAACACCATTAGAAAGAATAAACACACTCCTGGTTTTAAACCCCTACAATATTTGCATGATACAGATTGTTACAACCCTGGTTATTTTAAAGGCTAGGGGTTGAGTGAGTTATAATTAAGTTACTTAAATGAAATTAGTGATTGACCTTTTTGTAAATTAAACAAAAGAAGTGTTGGAGAGCAGCAAAGGATATTTATTTACAACACTGAATAAAGCAATAGGTTAACAACTACCTACGCGCTATATACATAATTTACAAAAGAAGCCAGTGACGCAAAAAAACCTAAACAAACTAAAACTTACTTCGTTCCTTCCCGCCTTGAACACTAACTTCTAAAAAAAAACAATGAAATCATGGCTTCATAGTCAAAACAAGTAGTCAAACAAGCAGAGGAGCTTGTATTCCAAAATGTTTTCTACAGCAGTGTCCGCGAAATCGGGCTCTCGGGTGAGCAGGAACATCAGGAACCTCCTTCCAGGCTGATCACAAATGGAGATCACACAGGCAAAACTTAATTGCCGAATTGGAACCTGTGAAGGAAAAGCAATGGTAAATTGATAGAAAATAGAGGGAGAGAGAAACTCACACATCAAACACAGAGAAGCTCATATCAAATAAAGGTATCTCATCATCATCATCATCATCATCATCATCACAAGAAGAAATATTAAAATAAATAAACGGCACCACTCAGGCCATAACATAGATCCAAACTTTGTTCATTAACTTTATCTCATGGAAACGGCGCATTAGCATACACATGCACTGAACTGCGTGAAGCATGTTGTTAATTCTACATGTTTATGATGGATTCATTTGTTTGCGAAGTGATGAGACTTACACAGAACTCTTCGATGCACTTTGGACTTTATTTATCTCCCTTTCCAGCTTCTGTGACGCACAGAAAACTCTTAATTCTGATTTGAACAACTTCATGCTGTTCTATTTGACTTGCGGCCATTACACACTACATTAGCCATGATTCCCGAACTACAAGTCCCAAAGGAGGAACTGGGGTAAAAGGTGCATTTTGATGCAAAAAATACGAGGCGATTCATTTTTTTTTTTTAATTATTAATATTGCCTTTAGAAAGTTACTAACAGTGCAGTACTGGTATAGAGGGCTCCCATATTGATCATAAATGCTCTAAAATTGCATAATATGGCCCCTTTGAATGCTTAGTATAATTTCATTGATGTTTGCAGTTTTGTGTAGTATGCAAGTTTAGATCTAACACGAAACTCTTCCCTTTGCCTCAGAGTCTCGGCAATCAGAAGATGATTATGTGCAGCATTTGGTGGCCTGTTGAACATGAGCTGTGTTTCCATCCACCTATTTTAATTTGCATTTGGGAAGATCACATGACAAACCGCAAATGAAAACAAGATGCGCATCATTTTTGAAAATGAGCATGAAAAATGATGCCCATTGCGGAGTAGGATATATCTGAATGAAATCTGAAAGTGGTTTTCTAAAACTCCTTAGCCAAAGATGCAAATAAAATTTATGCGCAAAACTGGCAGTTCGCATAAAGTATTTTGTTCTCTTCAGATCGTTGGATGGAGACGGGGGCTTTATTCACAAACATTTTATGTGATATTCAAGTTTTTTTTTTTTTTGCATAAATTGAATTTAAATTTTTGGATGCAAACATGGCTATTGTCAAACTAGTGGTCGCTATGTACACGATATAATCTTCTCATTGAGAGCATGCTCCGTTGTCTTCTCTCTTTTGTGCTGGTAATGAATGGTCTGTTTGTTCCATTAGACTCATGGAGCCAAAGACGGATCTGATTGAGCGAGTGGTCCGAGTGATCGGAAACAAGAAAGCCATTGAGCTGCTGTCAGAGACCGCTACGGTTGAACAGAACGGAGGTCTCTATACTTTGGTGAGTGCAAAACTGTGCAACAAAGGCTTTCAGTAGTACACTTGAATTAGCGGTGTAACGGTTCATGGTATGTATTGAACCGTTTCGGTACGGCCTGTTCGGTTCGGTACCCTTGCGTACCATTTCGGTATTTGGTATTTATATTAAATACTATAAATGTATTATTAGCGCGATATTAAGCGCAGCGGAACAATGTTCCTAGGCGAGTTTCCGCACGGACGCTATTGAGTGACGCACAGTAGAGCTGCAAGCCACGATGAGCAGAGCACGAGTAAGAAAATGGCAACAGCGAAAGAGAAGCCAGAGAACACTTTGGTATTGTCACGGCAACCAGATCTATGCTCTCTTCAGAAAATGTGGATAGGTAATCTATCATAAATAGTTGCAGTATTTCATTTTTTATTTAAAAAATGTGTATTTCTTTATAAAGAGTGCAATTTATTTAAAATATCACCCAAATGTGTCACTTTTATTTATTTTATGCAAGAATTCTATTGTGTATTGGCAGCTTTTCAAAATAAAGATTATGTAAGTTCTTATTGTTTTGTACCGAACCGAGCTCTCCAAGACACTGTACCGAACCGAATACAAAACCCGGAAGTTCAAAATTAGGCCTCAATTATTCTACAACACAGCCTGAACCCTGCCACACTGAAGATGTGTCCCAATCCAGAAGTGTGCATCCTCCCAAGTGTGTATTTTAACGCCAAGGCTGTCACATTTCACCAAAACTCAAATGATCCTTCAAAAGGCACCCTTCAAATAAGTTGTATTTTTCCCTGAATTATGAGGCCTTTACACCCCTAAGCATCACTTTTGCAGCTGCGTCATCAGCTCCCTGCATCTTTCTCTTGCGTTTAAAACGAAGGCACAGACCCTCTCCTGAACACTAGATGGTGCTTCGGTGAACTGTAATTCACTCCATGCCACATGGTGGCACAGAAGCAATTCACATTGTTTGAGGCGCATTTATGGGGAAAGAGAAGAGTCAATATAAAGCCAAACTATTCATTGTCTAGAAAACAAACCACTTCTCTTTAAGGCCGGGTTCAGACGCATAATTTTAGCCCCGATTTTGACTTTATGCTTTCTTGCGAGTGGTTGGTTGCGAGACGCATTTTAAGAACAAGTTCTTTACGAAGATGTGTGAAATCCTCTGTTGCTCATCTCTCGTCCAGAGTGAAATTAGCAACGACTGGATGCTGCTCCAGACAGTCCCGCAGTCTGAAGGGATCCAGCTTTATTTTTGCTTCCGCTACTTCAGGAGAACAGCTCCTTGTTTTGTTCTTGGGTGCCATTTATTGATGCCGCTTCAGCGTGAAGACTAGTGACCGAACGAGCCAATCACAGCATTTGATGCACTGCTTGAAAAAAAAAAAAACGGCTGGTGCTTTACTTGAAAAGTGTCACAGGGCTCTTTCCGGCTGGTGTGTAGAATTACATTAGCACTGTGTAATTAAGACTAAAGATTTACTTCATGCAGCCCCTGCATTAAAAAAGGCATAGGTGTGTAAAGGCATTTAGACAATACTATACTGAGAAACTACAGGCCCATCTCAAATCTTCCTTTCATTGGTTAAATTTTGGGAAAGATTGTGGCGGATCAATGGGTTTCTGACCCTAAATGAGCACAAGTATTGTTACCAGACAGGCAGGACCACTTTAATGGTCTTCTCACTGGTCTTCCCGAAAACTCCATTAAACGGCTACAGCTTGTTCAAAATGCAGCAGTTCGTTAACCAAAACTAGAAAGTCTGAACACATTTCACCAGTTCTTAAGTCTCCACTGGCTGCCGGCCTCTTTCAGAATAGATTTCATTGTTCTGCTGATTGTATGTCACAACATAAGTTAGCACCTAAATACCTGACAGACATGTGTAGTCTGGGAACTGAGATGCCTTGGTTCAAATAAATTACAACCTCAACGGGTTAATGCCAAACGAGGTAAATACTCTTTAAGTTACCATGCAGCCCCCATATGGAACCAGCTTCCAGACGAAATCAAGAGAGCCAAATCCAGGCTAAGGATATACATTTAGTTTGCGCTTTTACCATCTGAGCATGTGATAGAAATCCCAGAATTATGGCAGACATTCAGATACAGAAAACCCATAGTCTCTTATTTTCATTCTTTTCCCTTGCATTTAAGCAGGCTGACTGAGCAAAGAATGTAAGAGACTTATGTAGTGACCAGGAGAGTTCAGATAAGGACAGACAGCTGCAGTGAATTCATTCATCTCCCTCCCTCTTTTCTGCCTAGTGAGACCGTATAGGGCTCAAGAACATCAAGACCGTATTTTCTTGCCCCTCGTGACTTATTGCAGTATAAAAACCCTGAAGAAACTGCCAATGAACTGTGACTTGTTTGATGCAACTCTGTGTCATGTCTCTTTCCTTGTCACCCTGAGATCTCAGAACTTTGTCTCTCGAGAGGGAAGAGCAGAATTCTTCCATTACAAGCATTCTATTTTGTCTCTGCATTTCATTTTTTAAACAAATGTCTTAATTTCAGTTCTTAATCATTCTAAAAATCAATTTTAACACATATTCTTGCTTGCCATGCTCTATCGTTTTTCTTTTTATTCTATCCTTATTTTTACTACATTAATCACATGTAAAGCACTTTGAATTACCCTGTGTACGAAATGTGCTAAACAAAAAAACCTGCCTTGCCTCAGCAGAAGTCCATCACCAGCTTTTGTCTCCAGAGAATTCTTTTCCATGTTGAATATTCAGTGGCCTGCAAGATACCAAAGCTAATCTCAGTTACGCGAATGAGTCACATGATGACACCCAGAAGTGGAACTCTGGATTTAATTGAGGGCTTGCTTACTCTGGTTCACCCCTTCTGCCCAGCAATCCTTAACTCATGGTTACGTTATCAATGAGGACACAAGAATGGAAAAAGGAATGCAACTCTTACAAAATTGACTTCAGATAATATTCTGCTGGATACATGGACATACCGGGCTTGTCGAAAATGAAAAGGCAGACCATGCAGCGAAGTCGGTTAAAATGGGAAGGATCTCCAATTTACCAATTCCACAATCAGATCTGAAGTAGAAATCAAATAAACTAATCCTAACGGAACGGCTAAAAGAATGTTACCAACAGCATGGAAACAAACTTCATGAAGTTCATTTCGAATAGGACATAACTCACAGTTTCCTTCTCAAAGGGTAAATAGCCACTGAGTGCAGATTGCAAATCCCGGATCTACTTGTAAAGTGTCCCATATATAAACCACGGCCAAATCCTAAAAACTTTTTTTGGGAAGTGCAATCCTGAACTTGATCTCTAGATCTAATCTGAGAAACAGGTTGAACTTGACAGTATAAGTGTACTTCTCTAGCCATGAAATGACCACAGATTGGCTATAAAGTACTAAACAGACAAACTTGATGGAAAGACGTCAAGTCTTTGATCTCACGTGAGATTAGGTCTCCAGGTGAGATTGGTGCAGCACTTTCAAAAACATTTAGCTGTATAATAATTTATCCAGGAAAGAACTTCTCATCTCATCTATCCTGTGGATGATTTCAGTTGCAATACAAAAAGGGTGGTATTGAATGCCAGGGAAAACAAAAGATGTCTGCTAAATGCATTGATGCTTCTTCCTTGAGATCGAAGCTCAAACTGAATTCTCTGTAGGACCTTTGCTCTAAAACGTATTGTTTACTGCAGGATGGCAGCAGGCGGCGGACGCCAGGTGGAGTGTATCTGAACTTGCTGAAGAACACACCCAGCATCTCTAAGAAGCAGGTGAAGGTATGTGATTGCTCTGCTCAACCATTTCTGGTGAAAAGGTTGTAATTTAGTTTTCTCTTAAGTAACTGGAGCACGTCCAGTTTGATGGACATCCCTGAGGCAAAAAAGTGACCGATTTCCCTCTTGGAATTGCAGAACAAGTGGCAACGATTTATCATAGACCAACTCTGTCCCAATGTTCACTAAAACGAATAATCTTTTAACATCAAAATCAAAGTTAAAGCTGCGTGCAGTGATCAAAGGGCTCTCACACCTCCGGCGACATCGCCTCGCGGTGGCCAGTTTGTTACGATGTGCATTATGACTAATAGCTATTTAAAATATGTATTCATGCGACAATAGTCAGAATTACTGAACAATACAGACATAAAGCCATGTCATAAAGTGTCATGACCCCCAGGTGGCGCTATGAATGAGTCATACTTTGAATGAGTCACAATTACTTTCGTAATCCGCGTTCCCTGAAGGAGGGAATGCAGACGATGTCGATGTCTTGACTATGTGAGAAGCCCAACCTTGGGAGGGGTGGGGCCGAATGTTTAATGGCCAAATTGATTTCCGAGTGGAGATGATTAATCAATTAATCAGCTGCTCTATAAGAGCAGAGCATAGCTCTACACTCATTCTGCTTTCCTCCGAGGAGCCAAACCTACTTACCTCTACGGCACCTCAGATCAGCGACTTGAGGTACATGGCCAAGGGACGTCTACGTCTCGACTGAAAGGGAACGTCTAGGTTACTTTCGTAACCCGCGTTCCCTGAAGGAGGGAACGCAGACGTCCCTTGGCCATAGTCGATGTCTCGACTATGGGAACCTCCTTTTAAAGGGCCATGCCTCAGTCCATCCAGCCAGGCCGACTCTAAACTGTGAAGGTTAGGTGTTAGTCAGGCCATAGACTTTAAAATGTAATCACCGGGTATGCGCGTTTCAAAATCCATCACTATGCTCATGCGTGTTCATTACCGCGCATTCAACATTCATTACCCCGCATGCGTTAGAACCATTTGTTACATACTCAAGTCGCGCTGTCGGCTGCAGCAAGGACAGTCTCGCCGAAGGGGCTACCAGGGATTTAAACATTTTGTGTTAAAGGTTATATTCCTGTGGCCACCTGGCGGCGCTATAACCGAGAGTGTATTCTGTAAATGTGCTCAGATATGAGCTGTTAACACGGTTGGTAAATTTGGGACTGATCAGAGAGCTATTAGGGATCCACTGATACTGAGCCCACGTACAAAAAAGAGCATGGACAATATGCCTCTAGACATATTAAATAAATAAGTGAGGGTAGTATGAAGTGCTTAGGCTAGGAGACCTAAGACCATTCAGTTGTTGCTTACGGAATAGGTCTCCTGTCCTAAATTATGATAAGATGTAGAATGGACGGAAGATACCCTGATTAGAAATAATCCCTCAAAGCAACGCTCAACCAAAAACGGACTTGAAGCGACATTGTTTTGCCTAACCATTGACATAAAAAGTTCCTATGTCTTTTTCACAAGCATTTTACTGTTTCAAGAATCCTTACCAAGTCAATTTTTTTAGTGTGGAGCGTATCTTCATGAAGATAAAATAAGTCTATCCTCACAGAACATCTATGTTTCTTCTGCTAAATGTACAAAAGATTGTTACCAGTGATGTGCTGAGCTGAATCGTTCTCTCCAGGTCCAGTTCCTCTGCTGCTCTTTAAGAGCGGTCTCTTAACTGGTATAACTGGTAACGCTCTCCAGCTCCATAGTGAAGTGGACGGTGTGACAGATAAGAGCGTATACTTAACCCTTTCAACATTCTGTCCATGCAGGAGATCTTTTATGAGGAGAACCAGAAAGAGTCCAACAGTAAAAAGGCTGCCAAGCAGAGACGGAGGAGAATCGTAGCCAAGAAGATGAAGCAAGCCATCACCACCCTCAGTCTACAGGAAGAAGATGATGACGTCTCAAGAGAAACATTTGCGAGCGACACTGAGGAGGCTCTTGTATCCCTTGAAGAGGCTCTAGAAGGTCCATCGGAGGATAATCCTGCAGTGTATAATTCAGTCGACTTGGAGGTTTTCTGAATGATCTGCTGTTCAGATTGTGCTTTAGCGTCTGGTTTCGATATGAAGCTGAAGATTATGAAAAGCGTTGCCTCTGACTCTCAGGATCTGAGATGTGTGGGGTATTTGTAAAGTTGTAGATGTTCTCGTTCCGTCCTTGTGTCCATGAGTAGCACTTGTTTTCCTCAGCGGCTTCTTTTTTTTTAGTAGGTCTGTTGATGCGACTATTTTTTATTCTTGGTGAGGTTTTTGGTTTGTTAATGTCTCTGACACCAATAAAAAAATCAGTATGTGATAGACTTTATTAAACAAGCTTTTAAAATGCTGTCTTACTCTGATTTATTGTAGTTTTAAATCCTCTGCGACAAATGTCCTGTGTTTGAGCTGGCCCTGAGAGTTCTGTGTAAGTCTCATCACTGAATCCACCATAAATGTGTAGAAATAACAACGTGCTTCACGCAGTTCAGTGCATGTAAATAATTTACCATCAGACTTTGATGAATCAGAACATTACCCTTTGAAAAACGGCTAGAACGAAAGGGAAACAATACATTTCCTACATTTTCTTTCGGACAAAAATATATATTTTTCAAGATAAGAGATGTTAAGGGCCTTCATTTTACTAACATTTCAGATGGTCATTCAGACATGGATAAGTGGGAACTTCTTTAACTTGAAAAGTGGCAAAACTGAAGACTTGCTGATTGGTTCTTGACTTGATGGTTCTCCGTTAGTCAAAGAACAGAACGAGGAACTTACCTTGGTGTGACATTCGATCCATGTCTGACTTTTAAGCTGTTTGTCCAAACCACTGTCAAGTCTTCATTTTACCGTTTACTGTGAAATATTTAGACTGCATCCTATGCTGCATTTTCTTCTGTTGAAAAACAAATCAATGCATTTGTCGCATCCCATCTGGGTTACTGTAATGCTCTCCTGGCTGGGGTTTCTAGGGCTAATCTAGTCAGGTTTCAACTGCATGTGTCTCAACTAGGAACAGAACATATGAACGCATCACACCTGTTCTTGAATTTATTTATTGGCTCCCGATCCGCTTCTGTGTTGATTTTCAAATTTTAACTCTCATATAAAGCACTACATGGTCTGGCTCCTGAGAAATTGTAATCAGTTTTAAACACTGGTTAAATGAAAAATGGTGAAAATATCTGGCTAAATGTGCCCAAACAGTAGGAATTCTTGACACCCCATTAACTAACCAACATTTTTTTGTATATTATATTATGCATCAGCTCTGTGTTTGGTCGATTGTGGCTTTTTGGAAACTTAGTATGAATCTTTTAAATTTACCAGAAGATATCTTGAAATTTAATAAAAACTTCTCATCACTTTTTTATTTTCATTTAATTTTGTTTTACCATTATTATTAAATTAAATTATAATAACTGTTAAAATGTACTATTGGGGTAATACCAGAGCTGGCTGGGAAAAATAATAGTCAGTGTGCAGAGCAGCTGTTTTTAGAAGTAAAGAAAAAGAATTATTTCCTTAATAACTTAATTAAAATTAAATTATATTTTAGGCAGAGTTCCTTGAATGTTATGGTGGAGTGTAGTATAGTTCTTAACATGTCTAGAAGACATCAATATTTACTTTTCTAAAAAACTCGTAAAGTAATAAATAAGAAAAATGTGTTATTGATATGTGGAAAACAAATCCACAAACTGCAAATGATTTGCATAAAGAGGGGAAGGAAGCGGGTCCACAAGAAGCCTGACGATCTCCATCCACATTTCTTGTTCTTCTCTTCAGTGATGGTAGTGGTACATTGCTAGGATTTTCCCTATAATTGAACCTGATACTTTTCGACTGGCAGAACCATACCTTAATAAATAAAATGTTCTCCCTGACAATATATTTTGATTTCTGTCTAAAGATTTCCGATCACTGACGAAGCATCACATGCAGCTCAAGTCCTTATGAAAATCGTCCAGCAAATCCCCTGCATGCAACCTCTATAGGTTCATATGAGGTCTCCCAACCTCTCTCCCTACACTCCTCCACTAGTTCTTGGTGTTTAGTCCTCTTCCTCTTGTTGGCTTGCTTTTCTTCCAGTATATGATGAGCTGTTTTGAAGACTGAGAGGTAATGATCAGATCTGGTGGAAGAGATGTCACAATGTGCTGAGGGAACCTGACCTGCTGCTGTGTGGAGGAGGCCTGTCCCCACTTGCTTGTGTGCTCTGGGTTTCTTGCTTTGACAAAGAAGACGGCTTTCTTTGGTTCACTGTTGGAGCTTAAAGAGCATTTAACTCTTAAAGAGCCCATGATTTTGAAAAGTTAGTTATTTGGTTTTTGAAGTCTGAACAGATTAAAACGCATCCAAGGTCAAGGAACACTTTAACTTGTGTTCCAATACATTTATTTTTACAGGATTTTTTAATGACTCAGTAATTGTTTGGTAGAAACTCCTCCTTTACGTGATGCAACCTGTTCTCATTGGTTACTGCGTGTCCAGTTCATCTCTGAAACATCTAACAACAACAACAAACAATACACTACTGTTATTACTCGTATATTATGTAAAATGTGCATTAAAAGAATGACGTTTTCAGTCAGGGGACACAGACAGACCCTGACAACCCCGTTAGCACCAGCACCAAAACACCAAGTGACTATGCTGTTGTGTGCAAACATGGCGAGAAGTTTGCCTGGTTTGACATCAGTCCACAGGAGCTCAGATAATAATACTTTGGCTTGCTGCTGCTTGTCCGTCTGCAAACTCTCAATTTGTGACTTGGAGGAAAAAAAACAACAACAATTTTTCATGTGGCCCTCTTCCTGCTTCAGTAAAGTCAAGAGATGAGTTTGCAGGAGTCATTTTGAGCTTGCATATGAATAATCCAGAGCAGGATGCCATCAATGAGCAGAAAAGGGGGATGGAGGAGTATGACCCTCTTCAAAGAGTAAACCGTCTCCTTAGATTGATCAGAAACCGCTTCAAGAGTCTCTGACATCCCAAGCAGCACATATCACTGGATGAGAGGATGGTTGTCACAAAAGCATGACTAAAAATGAAGCAGTACATGTAAATTAAGCCAAGCAAACCCAACCAAGTGGGTGCTGAAAATTGTGTGCTGGCTGATATAAATGGCTATTACCGTGGCTTACACTGGAGGGCGCTATTGTGATTAAGGTTTAACTGGTTGATACATATAGAGAATTTTTTAATTTTTTTTTATACATATAGAGAATTGTTTTAGAAGAGAACGTACATGTAACGTAGAAGTTTATTTAAAGATACAACAATACCTGTTTTGATACATAACAATTATCCTGTAACTACAAAGATAACAGATATAACCAAATTACGTAGAATTAGATATAATGTAATTTGAGAAGCAATGTTGGCCACCATTACCTTTGAAATGTTTTAGAGACAGTGGCCTGTGCTAAGGAGACTGTCCTCGGAGCAGGCGACAGCGCTACGACGTACTTAATGGCATTGCGCGGTAATAAATGTTGAAACGCGCATGCGCGATGTAATCAATTTTCATATCTCTCCGTTTTAGCCCAGTACAACAAAGATAACCATTTAAAAACGTAAAAACAAACCCTAAATTCCAATGCTTTAAAGAGTTGTAAAAAAAAGAGCCATGTCATGTAATTTATGATAGTGATTTAATCGGGGATGGGAATCGAGATATGAATCAGAAATATTATCAATTATTACTCAATTATTATCAATTATTACTCTCGCTGTTACACACCATGTATACAAAAGGCCCAAAAACCTCACGCCTAAATATGGTCTTCACAACTTATTTTATTTCACTTAACATTTCCAATTGTTCAATGGGCCGAAGAGCTTAAGGAATGAATGCTAGGTTCATGATGGAGCAAAAAAATGGCGCTGGCATTTTAGGACATGGCGGCCCATCACGGTAATTTACACGCAGCATACAACACGCCCGAACGTAGTGTTGGGTAAAAGAAGCTAAAGTATTCCAAAGTAGCCTGCCTAGTATAGTGTTTTTAGAAGCACAATCACCATCTTGAAACAAAATTTGTGGTGAATCATGAATCTGGTCTCAACAGATTTTTTCGAGCAAACGTCTGGAGAAATTGTCATGAATTTTCAGATTAAATGCTTTGATTTGGTGGATTTTAAGGGTTGTACAAACAGTGGTGGATCTTGAAGATTTTTTGTGAATTTTCTTATTAATCCTTAAATTTGATGCATTTTAATATTTGTATTGAGACTTAATGCTTAAATGTTTGGCATTTCTGTGGTAACATACGATTGCATTACATTTCGCAGGCATTTTTATCCAAAGCCATTTACATTTCAAGGAATGAAAACATTTCTTGAGTTCTTGCTTTCCCTGGGGTTTAGACCCATGACTTTTGTGTTGTTGGTGCAATGCTCTACTGACTGAACCTCAGGACAGAAATCTATTGCTTTGTTTTGTTAATGACTGAAAGTGACTGGAAATTAAAATTTAGCGACTTTTGAACTGTCTGAAACTTTCCCTCCATTTACATGGACTTGCCTTGGAATGTGACTTGTAAAGTTCCAGAATGCAAGGTAATCTAATCTGATTAGATTAGATCTAATATCTAATGCAGTGGTACCCCGAGATACGAAATTAATCCGTTCCAGTGTGACGTTCGGATCTCGAACATTTCGTATCTCGAAGCAAGTTTTACACGTAAAATGCCTACCGTAATCCATGCAACAGCTCTCAGAAACAACAGAATAAGTAGATGAAAAAAAGGAAAACCAGAGAAAAATCAAGTAAATCTTGATTTTTCTGATTTTTTTTTTTAAATCTTGAAATCTTCAATCCTTAAATCTACACATTGTTAATGTAATATAACTTAGTAAAACAGAATAAAAAATGGCTAAATATGTAATATATATACACAAATGTGAAACCTCGGAGGAGGTGAAATGGAACGGATGCCAGAAAAAATTATGACACTATCTGTCCTGAAAGTTAACTTTCTCGAGATATTTCACGAACACCAACACGGTTTCAAGCGTATGCGACGACAGTAACTAAAGCGTGTGAGAAGGGATGGAGAGAGCGCTTCTGAGAACGTGTCACTGGGTTTCTCTAGCTTGCGCTACAGAACAACACTTTCCACGTTATAAACGTTATTTCTTTTACGACACCTTGACTTAACTTTTGTTATAGTACATTATTAGTAATCTATACATAATGTTTCGCTCGATTTAAAACTGATTTAAAGTGTTTATCAGCACCTTTTTTCATCGTCTGTCAATGGAACAGTGGAGAGCCCGGACCCGGAAGCGCAACACAACGTCAGACTTAACAAGCAAATAATAGAGCTGGACTGTTGTTGTTTTTCGTATCTCTGAATCTTTTTCGTATCTCAAAGCAAAATATTTCCCGAGAGACCTTTCGTATCTTGAATTTTTCGTAACTCGAAGCATTCCTCGAGGTACCACTGTACTTTAAGACCCACACTTAGCCCGCTCCAATGAAACGACAGAATGAGGGTATGAGGAGTCCCTGTACTGGTTATTACGACCGTTGCTGTTAATCTTCCTGAAGTTTAGTCTCTGCTTGTATAGACTGACCCTGGTATCGATACCTCTTATTGATACTACTAACGGTTCTCTTATCGGTACTTTCTGTTGTGTTTTTAATAATGAAAAAAAAAAAAAACATTGAGAAAAAGAAAAACAACACTTTATTTTTTAAATGCAAAATAGTTATCTATACTAAACCGATTCACTGTGGGGAACAAATCGTTTTGTATTTCCAATTTTTATTTCCCATTTCACACGAATATTAACATAAAAGTGCATGGATTGTATAATAGTTTGTATAGAGTGGACGCGGGTGCGGGCGGTACATTTCTCATGCGCGGGATGTAAGACTATTCGCTGGACTAGATGTTTTATTAAAAGCAAACATTGTTATTTATTTACTCCACAAAACAAACAACAATGATGACAATAAAACCGAAACGATTTACAGGAACGATGTGTCTTTTTTCCGATGTATTGGAGAAGCTCTTTATTCGTGCCAAATGTGTCTAAACACAATCCGAGTGAAACAGCCTCGTTACAAAGCACGAGAGAGAAAGAGAGAACTACTAGTAACTGCAGAACGAGAGAAACCGACTGTAACTAATTATTCTTTTCAAATTAAATTATTACCTTGTTTTTACAAAAACTCTGCGTCTATATTAATTCCTGCCAGTTTAATTAAATGTAAATAAAACATAATTGTTTTCCATTTCTATTTATTCATAAGAAAATGAGAAACTGATGAAACAAAGAAAGCACAGTGTCTCTGTGTCTGTGCCGAAGAGCATCCGTCACATTGAACAGAGAGATGATCATTTCACTAAAGAAAGAATATCCGATGCTCGACAAAATCAATATTTATAAAAAAATTTTGTTTAAAAAAAACGTGAATATTTTTAACTATCTGAATGTGTTTATTAAATTTTGTACATTATAATACTTATCTAGAGAGATCTCAAGTGACGGTTGTGTCGTTATTTTAACACAGCACACCCGAGGGGACGGATGGTGAAGTAGAAGCTTGGCATTTCTCTGTCGGCACATAATGCTCTTTGTTTTTATCGATTCCTTGTGTTTCCACCTCGAAGATAAAAAAATCTTGTTGCACTTGTTGCATCCACACGGGTGAAGTATAAACATACTTTTGATCGTTTGACTTTCTCCGCTATCGGCGTTCTTTAAGTGCGAGCTCTCGTACTGCATGCGCGTGAACTCTCTTTTTTGCAGAACATACATTTCGTGCGAGAGATTCCACATAACGGCCGTGCAGGTGAATAATGAATATCATCACATTACACAAGGCTTTTCAAGTACACTCTGCTAGGTAATGTTTTCATTAGCAATAGTATATAGGATTTCTTTTGATTTCTCCAGTACCGATAGCAGAACTAACTATTGTTATAATAACTGTAATAACTGGAATTATTCTTAAAAATTTAGTATAGAACTAAACCTTTTCTAAAGGAACATGTCATGCAGTGGAATAGTAGACAGAAACCAACTTAAATGCGAAAGCTGAGGGAAAGATGATTTACTGAACAAAAGATAAAAGTACAACAAAAGCAACCAAGAGGGGCTAACCCTAAATAACTACAACCTCCTTCAGGGGAGAGCACTCTACTGGAAAAGAAACGAGCAACTGACGAGATGTAACTCACATGCCATCTATTGCTCAAGATATGACTGTCATTTGATTAATTTTACAGCAAATACTAAAGCTAACAAGGGGGAAAAAATGCTAAAAACATGGCCACCCTTATCAAAAGCAAATGTAACAATGCGCTACAATACATCTGGATTTTATGAACTGTTACAATTGCCCCGGCTAATGTTTCCATCATGTGAGCGGAGTAAAAACATCACAACTCTGAATTATTAATACACGTAATACCCATTACATGCTGTTCTTTTAGTAACAGGATGGTTTGTTCAAAGAAATCGAGGCTTCCTCCGCAGTCCCAAAAAACATGCGTCAGATTGATTGAACACTGAGAATTCCGTTTAGTTGTGATTGTGTTTCCCTGTGATAGACTGGTGACCTGTTTAGAGTGCACCCACTTCTCGCCCGAAGAGCACCACACCCTGGAGCAATGGACGAAGCCTCACAGATAATCTTGGACCGAGAAAAATCTGTCAGGAGTGTTGCATGTAACTTCAATCTTTGCTAAAAAGAAAAACCCCGGAAGCACTAAACATGCTTTTAACCCACACACCTGTGTCTTCTCAGCAGACGGCGTTAAATATCTTCTGGAGGCTGCTGACCTGTGCTACAGATTTGTGCCTTTGGAGGTCAGAAGATTGATTTGCGTTCCTGAAAAGTGGAATGAAACCAACATGGCAGGAGATGATTGGATCACAAATTTCCTGAAGCAGTATCCCACCCTGTCTACAAGAAAGCCCCAAGCAACAGCATTTAACAGAACAACTGTAACTAATGTCTTTGATCAACCTTGTCACAGTGACGAAGTGACGTAAACTTACACAACCGAACATCTAAAGTGTTGATGAAACAGGTTTAACAACTGTGCAAACTCCAAATCATGTGAGGAAAAAACAAGAGGGTGCTTTAACTTTCCAGGAACGAAGTACATTGGTGAAGTGTGCAACCGCCAACAGAGTCCCACCTATATTTCCTTCCCAGGAACAACTTTAAGCAGCCTTTTATGCATGATGCTGCACCAGGATGCATAGGCACTGCACATGGTACAGGTTGGTTGCAAGAGGAAAACATTTTTCCTTAGCATGCTAAGCCAACAAAACAGCCAGTTCTCCTACTACTGGACACTAAGTACTCTCCTACTAAGTAGCCTTTTTTATTTCAAATTTAAATAAAACAACATATTTTTGGTTTACAAGAAAAAGGCCAAACATAAAACCTATAAGTAACTAGGAACAAAGTGTATGATGGTTTGGTTACAATGCAAATTTGCCCTTTTTTGGTCTAAATTGGTATTTGTCTATTGTTTTATTCAAATTTTACCAAATTGTTGACACTTTATTTAGAAACACTTAGAAGTAAAGTTAAAAACACCATAAGCTGTTTTACCGAAGCATTGTTGTGTTTTATTATAATGTCTCTATTGGGTTAATGATGTTGATTAAAGATAGAGAAGGAAAGGTGCTGACAAGTGAGGAGAGTGTGCTGAGAACATGAAAGGAGTATTTTGAGATGTTGATGAATGAGGAGAATGAAAGGGAAAGAGGTGAGTATTGTAGAGCAGGAAGTTGAAAAGATTAGAAAGGATGAGGTGAGGAAGGCTCTGGGGAGAATGAAGAGTGGAAAGGCTGTTGGTCCAGATACCAGTGGAGGTGTGGAAGTGTCTAGGAGAGACAGCAGTGGAGTTCCTGTCTAGGTTATTCAACAGGATTTTAGAGAGTGAGATGATGCCTGAGGAATGGAGGAGAAGTGTCCTAGTACCAATCTTTAAGAACAAGGGTGATGTGCAGAGTTGTAACAACTACAGAGGTATAAAGTTGATGAGCCACACAATGAAACTTTGGGAAAGAGTAGTGGAAGCTAGGCTAAGAAGAGAAGTGGATATTTGTGAGCAGCAGTATGGCTTCATGCCCAGGAAGAGCACTGCTGATGCAATTTTTGCTCTGAGATTGTTAATGGAGAAGTACAGAGATGGTCAGAAGGAGCTTCACTGCGTCTTTGTGGATTTAGAAAAAGCTTATGACAGGGTGCCGAGAGAGAAGAGCTATGGTCCTGTATGAGGATGTATTTTAATTTTGACTTTTGTATTTATAAACAAAAATTAAAAACTTTTTTCTTTTCTTAATACCCATTTCTAAAAGTAAAGTCAAATGGCCAAAAGAAAGACAGAAGGACCCGACCCCAGACCCTTCTAAAAATATTTCATTTCAGTCCAAAAGTCCACAAAGACGGGTGATTGTAGAACTTTCCAGCTAGAATAGAAATTCCCTAGTACACCCGACTGCAGCCTGCAGATCGAGGAGGGGCTAACTGTGGGAGGGATTGCACAGGTCGCCCCGCCTTCAGATTGAGTAGGGGGCGGGGCTGCCCCAGTAGCCCCGCCCATGTATAAATCTCATTGGTTGGACGTAAACGAATGACATTGACGCAACGTTTTCCCCACAACTCACCTCATTGGTTTGTAAAATGTATTAAGTGTAAAGATTTGCTAAATATCAGAACTGTTTACAACACATTATTGAATTATGATGACACATGAATTTAACTAATTTATTAAAGATGACACTGTTAATAATAACAACATTTGAAACAGCAGTCTGGGTCTTCTGTGCCATCATAGAATCCTGCCTCATGCATCCAGCCCTCGACCCTTCACTCCATTTTTTCCAGTTCACATCACCTGTAACCAAAATACATGAACAACTGTTAAAGAATTATTAGCCTTGTTACAGCTTTACAAATGCAATAAAGCAAAATAACAAAAAAAGAAACAGTATTACAATCAAGCTATGCATTGTGTGCCTTTTGTCTAAACCTTGTCTTGTTCACAATTGCACTAAAGCAACTGCAAGTAATCTCCATCCTGTAGCACCACTTCCAAGAGTATCGTTTCCAAGATATCCATGGGAACTGGAAAGCAATAATACGGTGCAGTATTCCAACAGCTAAGAGACCTTACATCCAAAAGTTGCAGCTCAGGAGTCACGTTTGCCTTTTGTACCTAAAAAAAAAAGAATAGCGGAGGAGACTATCACACACACACACATACACACACACACACACACACACACACAAACAAAATAATAGTGTAATTCCATTACATTTTCAGTTTGCATCTTGGGTAACTTTGTTGCATGCCTTTCTTTAGACCTGCAATGAAAATTAGTAAAAGAGAGGCATGATTAATTATGGAAATACATTTCCATAACAGATAAACCTTTAATGGATGAGAAACTGAATCAAAATTTAGAACATTTTAACTCATTTACTGTGTTGCAAAGGCCTACTTTGTATGATGTTAAAATGACAATTCAAGATAAACCGTTATGCATTTTCATAAAATATTGTTTTGTGATCATAAAAATGCTCTATTTATACTTCGTTTCTTTAACTTATACCCTGCACTTTACTGCTTACTGCACTCCTGGTTAGACCTGAACTGCATTTCGTTGAATTTGCACTTGTACATGTGTAATCACAATAAAGTTGAATCCAATCTAAGATTGAGAAATTAGAAACAATAAACCTCAGGGTGACATTCACCAACAGAAGCAAACACCACCATCTCCTCATAACAGGCGTGTCTGTCTGAAAAACAAAACAAAACCCCACTCAATTTACTTTCTAATTATATGGCAAACATAAATTACAGTTTGAATTCAAATTCCCCTGCGGTGGCAAAACTCAGGGAATTCTAGAATTGTAAACATTACAAATACATTTCCACTATATTGGATAAAAATCTTGAAAAAAATATCAGCTCTATAAACCTAACTTCAAGACAAAGATCCCACAACTGTTGCCAATATGCTGTTGATGTAACAGTTAATACCAATTATTTTGAAAAACTATTTAAATAAATCGATTAAAAAGCATTGCAAATCATTATTGGTACCATATCGTCGACGCAGTATTTAAGTCAAGGTCCAGGAGAAATGATCTGTGCAACATTTCTGTGATGAAAGACAAAACAATTAATTTAGTAAAACTAACAAACTGAATCAACAAAAACAGTCTAATAAATAATGTGGTAAAGAACGACCACAACCGATTAAAACAGTGCACTTTAAAACCTGTAGATAAGCGTGTATTCTTCCTGTCTGAATATTTCTCCACACAGAGGATCAAGGAAATACATGTCATGCTTTCCCGGATTCATGATCTGTTGAGTATGTGATAGCACATTCAGCAGACAACAGTACATTTATAAATCCAAAAGTAGATGAAGATACATTTTTAGCATTTTGTGGATTATGCAAATGTTTTATTCTTCCTTTACTGCCCTTTGTGTGGATGTGCTTACATCTGAACGAAGGATAAATTCCTGTGATGTCATACATGCCGTTCAATAATTAAATAGAAAGTGCAAAAATCAAAGTAAAAAGGCAGAATCGGACACACGCCAATAAATGTAAAAGATGTTATTGACAAAGCATTACTTACACAAACCATCCAATGTCCATGTTGGGAAGATAAACCAGTCAATGTTTCTTCCAGCTTTAAAACAAACAAACCAACAATATAGTCATGACCAGAAACTCAGAAAAACTATCAGGAGTTAAAAACTCCAAAAACCTATAAATACTTACAGGCAGGTGTAGAAGGTGCTCTTCAAGTGCTCTATTTGGCCATGTAGCAACTTGATAGGAATTGTCACAAAAAAACCTTCACCTTCGCATTAAAAAAGAGACCATTTATTAAGTTATTTCTCTAAGCTGCTTTAAGAAATGACCACACAAATCACACCATCACCTGTGATTTTGCTATTGTCTCTAGCACTTTAAGGCAATAGTTTAGAACTTGTGAAGAAAAAAAAAAAACATGAACAAACATCATCCATAAATTCAAATATTATGCATCTTAGCTGTGTACCATTCCCTCCAAGTTTTTTTCCGGTCCTAGAGAGCACAGGTCAGATCTTGTAAGGGTTATGTTGTACACAGTTGCGAGACGATCATCTGCTCATCTGATACTAACATTATGTGTACTTCAGAGATTCGACAGGATATTAGACAGCTAATAAAAGATTTTTCACGATGTTAGCATTTTAGACGACGTTCGCTTTAGCTTCCAACATTAAGGGTGAAATAGACTAGGCTACAACATCGTAGGTGGTTTGTGGGAGATGGTTTGTGGGAGTTGACGTTTCTAATTTTCTCTCAACCAATGAAAAGGCATGTGGGCCGGGCGACCCGTGCAATCCCTCCCACGGTTAGCCCCTCGATATTTCTCTCATCACGCTTGTCAGAGATTGTCGTTAATGACGTGGCATTTCCTGATTGCACGCTTGTCGTCACGTGATAGTGCGTTTTAGCGGATCGGCCATATTAGCTCAGCTCATGCGCGCTGCTGCTCACTGATCGGCGGCGAAGTTCATTTTTGTACATTTCACTTCGGTTTTTAAAGCAGGTCCGTTGACCGTCAGCCTGTGTTCGTGGGGCTCAAGTTCACTTTAGCTCAGCGTGAATTCTCTTGTGCTGAAGCGCTGTAACGGCCACGGTAACGCTAAACCAACTCTTGTTTCCCTTTGAATGAAGGGAAGAATGGCGAGCGCCGCACAGACTCCTGTTGGACAGCGGCCGTTGCCCCGCGGTGGGAGCAGCACTCCTCTGACCCCCGCGAGGATCTCCAGGCTCCAGGAGAAAGAGGAGCTTCGACAACTAAATGACAGGCTAGCCGCCTACATCGACACGGTCCGTAGATTGGAATCCGAGAACAGCACTTTGCAGATACAGATCCGGGAGAGAGACGAGTTGCAGACCCGCGAGGTCACCGGGCTCAAAGCGCTCTACGAGACGGAGCTGGCGGACGCCCGAAAGGCGCTGGACGACACGGCTCGAGAGCGCGCTCGGCTACAGATCGAGCTGGGGAAGATCCAGGGGGAACACGAGGAGCTCCAGAACACGTGAGAAGCTTCAGTCGAGTTTATTTTTCGGTGATTCCTGGTGTTTATGAAGCTCATGTTAAAGCGTACGCTAGAGTTGACCGCTGTCTCTCCTGGTGCCGTGACCCAGAGCTCTTTTCAGGGTGCCCACCTGTGTGGAGCTTCAAGGTAGAAGGACTTCACAGTTGCATGATTATAACTCTAAAGACCTCTTGATCATGATTCTATATTTAAAAACAATTGTCTTTATGAATTTTGCAAGGTGCTCTTGCTGGTTGTGTGCTGTTGGATTCTTCCAGCAGTTGGATAGTCTATTTAAAGTTAGTTATGATGCTAGGTCATGGGAAAGATCTTTGAAATGCATTCAGTGCAAGCATAAACATTAGTTGATAGTGGCTACAAATAAGTGTTCATTTTAAAAGCTGTATGTTGGTGGTGTAAGTCGCTGGGGTTCTCCAGGGAGGGAGTGAAGCCCCCAGTTGCAGTGGAGAACCGCTCTCACAGAAACTCCAGCATATTAAGTCATTTATTCCTAAGCCAAGAATGAGAAGGCGTTGAGTCTCTGAGTGGTCCTCCAACACTATGGGACCACTGGGCTTTGATTGACTGCAACAGTTCAAGTGTCTGCAAGGGCCTAGCTCTGAAGCATCTGCTGCAGCGGAGCAGCTGGAGAACGTGAACATGTAAAGGTCCTTTGTTCCTGATTCACTGATTTGCCTCGACACAATCAAATGAGTGTCCAGCAGAAGTAATCAAAGATCACGTGATGCCATTTGGCCAGTTCAACACATGTTTTAATTAGGGGTGTAACGGTTCACGGGGATGTATTGAACCGTTTCGGTACGGCCTGTTCGGTTCGGGACACTTGCGTACCGTTTCGGTATTCTGTATTTGTATTAAATTATATAAATGCATTATTAGCGCGATATTAAGCGCAGCGGAACAATGTTCCTAGGCGAGTTTCCGCACGGACGCTATTGACTGACGAGCGCGAGAAGGAAAATGGAATCTTATCAAAAGCGAAAGAGAAGCCAGAGCTTGAAGACCCTCTCACCTCACTACGGTCTCGTGTTTGAGAACACTTTCGCTTCTCTGTTAAAAGACATAACGGGGATAGACGAGTGGATAAATTTAAAGTTGTATGCCGACATTGTTCCACGGAGATAGTTTCCGCACGGACGCTATTGAGTGACGAGCACGAGCGCGAGTAGGAAAATTACATGGCAAAAGCGAAAGGGAAGCCAGAGCTTGAAGACCCTCTCACCTCACTACGGTCTCGTGTTTGAGAACACTTTGGCTTCTCTGTTAAAATACATAACGGGGATAGACGAGTGGATAAATTTAAAGTTGTATGCCGACATTGTTCCACGGAGATCGGGCAGGAACACATCTAACATTTTCTACTGCTGGAGATATTATAACCAGATCTATGCTCTCTTCAGAAAATGTGGATGGGTAATCTATCCTAACTAGTTGCAGTATTTCATTTTTTATTTAAAAAAAATGTGTTTTTCTTTATAAAGAGTGCAATTTATTTAAAATATCACCCAAATGTGTCACTTTTATTTATTTTATGCAAGAATTCTACTGTGTATTGGCAGCTTTTCAAAATAAAGATTATGTAAGTTCTTATTGTTTTGTACCGAACCGAATGAACCGAACCAAACTCTCCAAGACACTGTACCGAACCGAATACGATTTTAGCGTACCGTTACACCCCTAGTTTTAATGCTTTTACACTAAGTATTTAAACATTATTTATTCCATACCGATTTAACTGATTCCCAGAGAAAGCCACAAAATCACAATAGGTGACTCAGGGAAAAACTATTACAATAAAATTATTGGTTACGTTGATCAAAATATGAAAATACCAGTGGTGTAAAGAGTACTGAAATATCATACTCTAGTAAAAGTAAAATTTCTTGTCAAAAAAGTAAAGAAAGTAGAGTTACGGTATCAGTTCTAAATACGACTCAAAGTACGAGCAAAAAGTCGCTCTTGTAAGACTACTCACAACTATAGCAAGTATCACATAAATAATTTCACTGTAAATCCTACAAATTACAAGTGTAGCTCCCATCAAAGCCATTTTCTTAACCCCTTAACACCCACCCCTCTTTTTGAACTTGGGTCCGGAAAAGGCAAACTCAAAATAAAACGGCTGTAACTCTCACAGTTTATGGGTTAAATTAATGTCCTTGGTGGCATTGAAAAGGAAACCCATGCTAGTTTATCAGGAAAAGGTAATGAACTGGATACCTTCAACAAAACCAAAGCCAAAACTTTGTAGAAATAGTAAAAATTATCTTCGACTAAAATTTTTTTTGTTTGCTTTAAATAAGTGAATGCTTGAGTCCCTGGTGGACTTTTTGACAACGCTGAATAGAAGCCACAACTGTGGACCAACACATGAACAAAATCTGTCAAAATGGAGCTAAACATGTGTTTTCTGAAGAGATTTTTATAAGACAATGTCCAGGCGGGCACCATTGGCACCAAATTGGCACTTGGTAACCAAATGAACAAATTGATGTAAATTATAATTTTTTTATACAAATCAATACCACTACATAAAATACTCAATAAAAATATTTTAAAGAAAATGCAAAAACAATGAAAAAAAAACATGTAAAACAATGTGATTTGTGCAGCCACTCGTTAAAACAATCAGAATCTCCTCTAAAATCTCCTCAAAATGATCAAATGTCTTCTTAGATGCCATTGTGCTGCTAACAGTAACAGAAAAACATGCCTTTTTCTCCGGGAAAAAAAGTTTGCTGGTCGCTCTCTTCTCACCTTTGTGCATAAAACTGGATGACTGTAAGCATCTGCTCTCTTTAAGCAGTCACGATATCTTGTGTCTGTCAACTAGGGCTGAACGATATTCTGTTTTGACATCGACATCGCGATGTTCGCATGCGCGATAGTCACATCGCCGGAATATACAATGTGAGGGGTAGAAGCCGTTGGTGTATAACACAGCGGTAGCACCAAGGTAGCAAAGCACAAGTTTGTTGTATGGCTTGTTGCTGGGGCGACATGTACGTTCCGCGTGGCTCCACAGTGATTGTGAACAATGAGAAGCGGCACAGGAACCATTCACTACTAAAAATGCGCGATGAAGAGGTGCGCGACATTGCCAGTGTGACACCTTATAGAGGATGACATTTGTCGGGATTTCATGTGGGTCTCGTGATTCCTGTGGGATAGGATAAACTTTTGTAATTAATCTCGTGATCATGATGGGACGGGAATAAAAATCAACGGGAGCGTACAGGAGCGGGAACACCATTAATACATTACAGTGTTTCCCCTACGATCATGGCCTTGGGGGGGGGGGTGTTATGGGTGGAGCGGCAAAACACTCACACAAACACTTAATAGTGTTTATATGTTTCTTTTAATTGCAGTATACCAATATATTATAATGTCTGAACAATTACTGTACAATAACTAAACAACTGTACACTGAACTAAACACTAAAGATCAGATTTATTTTAATATGTTAATTATTCACAAAGTGTGCAGCTTTTGTCACTGCAGTGTATCTTTCTGGGCTTCTGAAAGAACATTTCCAGAGCATCTTGGTATGGATAGTCTGAAACTTCTGGCCCATTTATTGAGATCCGCATGCAGGCTGCAAGATGGTCCCCTTGCAGCCTATTGCGAATGTCTGTTTTGACCTGTAAATACATTAACTGTTAGGCTTTAAAAGTGATAACTGATAGTAACAACAGTAAAAATCAACTTAACATAGTGATAGTTTAAAGCAGGAAATGCCATTGTATAACTAACTAGCTAGCTATTAATTAAGCAATTTATTTATCAATTCGTTCATTCATGCTTGTGTGTATTTACTTACTTACCAAGATCAGTCTTGTACAGCCAGGGGGAGTATTTCGCCTCTAAATAGCATTATGTTATTTAAAACTAAATAGCATTATGCCATTATACGATGGCATGTAATTTCTGTCTCAACCGCAGAGTTCCGCTCCGATGCGCGCACACACACACACCCATCATCGGACAGAGACCGCGCTTTAAATGCTCCCAAGGTGGTGACGAGGACAACACGTGTTCTGCTGCGAGCAAGACCCTAGGTGCGTTCGACTTCATGCGGCGCTGCGCAGACCGATCGGCGGCTGACTTGAAGTAATGGATGCCGGTTAGAAATTCTGTCCGACTTGAACCAGCGCTGACGTCACGTGACGTTCACGTGTGGCATCAAAGTAACGCGAGAGCGTTTCGATAACAGCCGGCTTGCTCAGCCAGAGCAGCGTTTTAGGAGCGACTGCGCCAGGATATGATGACGTCACAGCTTCTCATGATTGGCCACATTCACCACATGACGATGATCACGTGTGTTTCGTGCTTCAAGCCATACAATTGCATAAAAAATCAATTTGTAAATAGTTTACGATCTTTTGACTGCAGTACATTTTTTTCCCTTAAATTATTTTTATTGGATTTGTGCATAAGTTTATTATTGTCCTTTTTTCATACAGACCACCTATAGTATTCAGCTGCATATTTGAGTAATATTTTTTATGGAATAACTAAAATGTCAGTAATTTAATGTAATGTGGTTTTAATGTGGTACATTAAATGTAATCCAGTTCATCTGCGACAAAGTAGGCAAACGTCATGTTTCAGGAAGCAACGAGATCTCAAACGTGTCCGACTTGACGGCTCCGTTTTCAGCTCCTCCCCGGCTACTTTCGGCTAATCTCGACGATCGGTCTGCGCAGCGCAGCATGGGCTCGAACGCACCTCCTGACAAGACCTGCAGCACTTGGGCTCTTTTCTGTACTTTGATTCGGAGTAGGAAAGCTACACCGGCTGCTGCTCGCAGCAGAACACGTGTTGTCCTCGTCACCACCTTGGGAGCGTTTAAAGCGCGGTCTCTGTCCGCTGATGGGTGTGTGTGTGTGCGCGCATCGGAGCGGAACTCCGCGGTGCGCGCGCATCGGGGCGGAACTCCGCCGTGCGCGACACCGAGGACAATTGTAAACGCGCAAACGTTGAGACAGAAATTACATGCCATCGTATAAATAACATAATGCTATTTAGTTTAATAAAAGAAAAAAAGCAAAGACCTGTTATATATAAATTACTTCTGTCGTTTTTCAACGAAAATAAAATTAACTTGACCTTCAAGGGGGGGCGGGTGGTGCCGTTGGGGGGGCGGGGCGTCCCCCTAATATAATGGTAAGGGAAACACTGCATTATAATTTTCTGTGTTAAGCAATCCAAACGAGATGCGCAGATTTTTTTTTGTAAATCTTTCTGCGAGTCAAAAAACGGAAGTCCAAAGAGTACGTTTTTTTTCGAGGTCGGCAACAGAAGTGAACCCTTTAAAACTAAAGCTGTTGCCGGCAACAAACAACAGAGAGAAACAGACCTTTCACCAGGAGCTTAGGAGATCAGTGACAGATGAGTGATTGATTTCCAGTGATCGGTTTAGCAACAGTTTAGCGGAGATTTCTCTGTAAATATAATATTTACACTGTATATACCGTATTTTTCGGCTCATAAGACGCACTTTTTCTTCCCCAAAACTGAGGGGGAAAAGTTGGTGCGTCTTATCGACCGAATGCAGAGCGCCGCGAAGTCCGGTCACGGCCGTATGAGAGGCGTAAGAGCTCCGGAGCTAGGCCGAAGCCGCGGCCATATTTGTACACCCAGCGCTGCGCGCTGACGTCATCGCCCATCTCTGCCATCGCGCGGTCGTAATGAAAACGAGAAAAAAAATACATTTCCCACAATGCCTTTGGCTACAGTAGCCGCAGCAGTGCTTCCACATCCATACTCACGAGCGGAACTGCTGCCGTGAGCTCTCTCTCTCTTGCTCGCGTGAGGAAAACGAAACGCTCTCAATGACTGAAACTCTCCTTTAATAAACTCAAACTCAAATCATCTCTCAACGGTACATCTCACACATGTACATACGAGATAACAAACGTAAGTAACGTGCTCTGCAATTAGGTAGTGTTGCTAACCAGGTAAGAGCGCATAAGGATCATATCTTAACACCATGCAACCGAATTGTCACTTGAATAAGCTATAAATAATGAGTTATTTAACATTAAGGAGTAGTTACATTTATTTTACATTAAAATAATTATTAATTAATTATTAAATAAGTATTATTTTACATACAGCACTAGCTATTATTAGTAATTTGGGGGCAATCTTACTAGCTATTATTAGTAATGTAGTGACAATGTTACTGGCTTTTATTAGTAATGTAGTGACAATGTTACTGGCTATTATTAGTAATGTAGTGACAATGTTAATGGCTATTATTAGTAATGTAGTGACAATGTTACTGGCTATTATTAGTAATGTAGTGACAATGTTACTGGCAATGTTGTTACTGGCTATTATTAGTAATGTGGTGACAATGTTACTGGCTATTATTGTAATGTAGTGACAATGTTACTGGCTATTATTAGTAATGTAGTGACAATGTTACTGGCTATTATTAGTAATGTAGTGACAATGTTACTGGCTATTATTAGTAATGTGGTGACAATGTTACTGGCTATTATTAGTAATGTAGTGACAATGTTACTGGCTATTATTAGTAATGTAGTGACAATGTTACTGGCTTTTATTAGTAATGTAGTGACAATGTTACTAGCTATTATTAGTAATGTAGTGACAATGTTACTGGCTATTATTAGTAATGTAGTGACAATGTTACTGGCTATTATTAGTAATGTGGGGACAATGTTACTGGCTATTACGGTATTACTAATGTGGGGGCAATGTTGCACTGGAACAGTGATGGTGATAACGAATGGTGGACTTTAGAATGATGAGTGGGGGCAAAGAAAAACATTACAGCCTTTTTTTTGTTACTTTTACTGTTTACTGTCTGTTCATGTTACATGTTTGGCTGTTAACTTCTACACAGTTGATATAAAATATTTTACAAAAGTATTTGGTTCAGAATCTTTTTTTTCTAGATCTTCCTAGCCGAAAAGTACGGTAATAATATAACCAATTGTCTTAGTAGTAGTAGGTTTATTAGTGTTAGATTGAACTGTTTTTTTTTTACCGTGTTCTGTCCGTGATTCTTCTTCCGCATTTGCGCACGTTTCTTTTTTTTCCTTATTTCCTCACACTCTTCCACCGTTTTTGTCACACTAAAGTGTTAGATTCCAGTGCCAAACACTTGTAAATAGTGAAAGAAGATATTTATACCATAGTCGAGAGACCCTCTGAGTTTTGTGAAATACAAACAGCAACAGCAGGGGGCGTGTCACTGCCTCAATCCCAGTCATATGTAATAAAAGTTTTTATACACAGGGTTTATTCCAAACAATAATGTTTTTCAATATATAGTGTCATTTTTGATATTAAAAATTATATATAAATTGACTTTTTATAATATTGCTTTTAAAACTGCTCATGCTCTTGATTCCAACAACATATTGCTTTATTAATTTATTTTTATCTTTTGCTAATTTTTGTATAGAAACACAAGGGTTTCTTTTGGATAAATCTATTCTGATGTAATATATTTTTATTTATAGAGATTTTTTCTGATGAAGGGGAAACCTCCTGTGGCAACGTTGGGCTCTGTCTTCAGCTGGACAGGAACTACTCTACTATATTCCACAGCTATATTCCACATTCCTTTGTAAATAAAATAATCTGTAAAATCGACACTGAAAGCCCTATTCAAACAAAACTTTGATGCACAAAAAGTTGATGCACAATAGGTATTTTTTTTTTGCAATAAAATATTAAGTGACCTTTTTGGCACTTGTAATGAAGCTTGCGTATTAGTGAAATTATTAATATGCAATTATTGACTAGCCTGGATTGATGGCTCTCAATATCACAATATAGATATCATTAAAAAAAAAATTCGCAATGTAACTTTTTCCCAATTTCGTTCAGCCCTACTGTCAACCGAACTATGTTAACCTATGCATCGCTGGAAAGCTCATCTCATTGGCTAAATGACCCGTCAATCTGCTTGGAGCTTAATCACAATTGGTTGGCTGCACACGTGTGAAATAACGAGTAACCCCATTAACATGCGCTTTCATTGAGAGGCCAGGGCTTGTGTACTGGCTTGCTGATTGGCCAATCCTGGTCATAGACTTCTAAAGGTGGTCTCAAAATGTTCAGGAGACTACTGAATCGAAACATACCATTCTTGTCTGGTCTTCTTTTAAGATGGCCGGCAAAACAACCAGAAAAATCACTCACTTTTTTTTTTTTTACTTTTGTAGCAAATGAAAAGTGAATAGTTGTGCTTTTATGTGTTTTTCTTGTAAACATGTTTTTGGAGTAGCAGCTTGAATGCATTTTATTCGTTGTACTGTTACAAGTACAATGGTATGAGACACTCTGATTCAGTGGCTGTGTAGCTGTAGAGACTTCATAAAAGGTAGGCGTTGCCATTTTGCTCTGTTAGGACTTTACACAAATTGACAAACTGTTGTCGCTGTGGTGTGTTAAACCTACAATGCTTTGTAACGTCTGAAACATGAGAAATTCAGCTTTCAAATGATGTATAGTTTGTCAAACTTTACTTAAAAATAGTGGATGCAATTATGCGGGCTGTGGGTGTTAAGGGGTTATGGGTGTTTTTGAGATGGGGAGGTAGGTAGATAGCGTAAAGAGAGCAGGAAAAAAGAAAGGAGAGGGTGGCATTGAATAGAGAGACGGATGGATTGAAGTGTGAGAGAGAATCAAAGAGTGAGAGAATGAAGGATAGTCAGGGCTCTAGAGTGCGACCAATTTGGTCGCATATGCGACCTAATTTCTCAATGGTGCGACTAAAAAAAAAATCAAAGGTTGCACCGGTGCGACCCGTCGTTCGAGGGGAAAAAAACGAAACTCCATGAGTCTCCCTGTTGTTCAACAACAGACACACATTAGGCCCATATCGTGGTCTAAACCAATCAGAGATAGTGAAGAGCGTATCCCGTCCCACCCCCCCCCCGATTGGCCGTGGTCCAGATATTCCTGTATGTGTGTGAACGTACGTTTGAAAATGCACGTGATGCAGTCAGACAGAGAGAGGTGAGTCCATCAGGTAAACAGTGGATGTAGCCGTGGATTACGAGAGAAGATGAAAAGAACGATTGACAGATTTTTCATTAAGAAAGATAAGTTAGGGCCTGATCGTGAAAATCATAACCAATGCTCTGACACGGAGCCATCAACCTCCCCTGTGACTGGCTCTAATACATTTAGAATTGAAACTATAAACTTCAGAATTTTCTATAAAACACATAACATGCCGCGATAAATGCACTGCTCAAGTGTCCCCTCTCCCCGCTGCCTTTCAGCGGCAGGCAGCAGCAAACAGATCATCAGACGAGGCCGAGATGAGAATTAAGTTTAACGTTGCCTACAATATTGCAAAAGAAGAACTCCCCTTCACTAAATTCAAGTCCGAAATAATTCTTATGAAGAAAAATGGCTTGAACGTAAACCCGACGTACAGCAATGATGGCGCGCGCACCCAATTTATAGAAGTCATCGCAGATACATTGAAAAAAAAGACGTCTGTGTAAATTGTGAACAGTGCGTACATGGAATTCCTGATCGACGGAGACACATATATCGCCACAAAGGAATTCATCATTGTGTACAGTCGTATCTTGCGGAAAGGAAGACCGATGAATATATTATTGAACACATTGAGGTCGAGCATGCTCAAGGTAAGCCATGTCATGTCATGGAGCCTATGTAAATAATATGCCTACCGTCTCGTTACTGCATTAACCATAATATTCTGATACTTAAAAATGAAAAAATAAATAAATAGGCTGCATTATAAACTCTGGATCTGGGTAGTAAATGGTATTATCGTTTTTATTTGTTTAATTAGGAATTAATGCTGCTTCAAAGAAAGCATTTGCTGCTCTTAGGGACCAAAATCAGTTTAAAGTTTAAATTTCAGCTCAGTAAAGCACTTTAAACACCTTTTCAGTAAGTTTTCGTTACCTTTCTTGTGGAATTGTGCTTCAAATAAAGAACTTTATTTTGACCAGGTTGTTAGTTAATAATTTACAAGTCAATATTGTCTATATGGACAGTGATTTAAAAAAATAAATGAATAGATAACTAAAAAAAGTTAACTTGTGAAAATGGGGTGTTAAATGTGATGCGGTTGAAAATTTGGGTGCGGTTGAACTAACTTTTGTGCTGGTGCACCTAAGAAAAAAAATTTAGGCGCACCAGTGCAACCAGTGCAAAAAGTTAGTCTAGAGCCCTGATAGTAATATAGGAGAGGGAGTGAAAATACAGAAAGAGTGATAAAGCAAACCAGTGAAAGACAGAAAAAAGGGAGAGAATAACTCATGATTAATCATTCAACTATTTTCCTGGTGATTGAACTGATAAAAGAAAAAAATGAGTTCTTGCCAAATAACTTCTATTGCTTCTGATTGTATTGATGCGCTAGTGTTCAATTGGTTACATTCGCTAATCACATTTTTGGGGATTATTTCTTAAAATGCAATTTGATTGGACAGAATAGGTGCCAATCACTGTCCATTGTGTCTTCTATCAGATATTCAAAGAAAAGGGCAGAAGTTACCAGCGCACTGAAGAGACTGAAAGAGGTAGAAGCCCTGCTGAATGCGAAAGAGGCCACACTGAACACGGCCCTGTCTGAGAGGAGGGCCCTGGAGAACAGTCTGGTTGACCTGCAGGTCCATGTCCAAGAGGTAAAGTCGTTTTCTTGTATGATAAGCTGAGGATTGTGTATGATTTTGCTGGGTGTAACCAAAGGCTTCCTTTTTTGTTATCCAGATTGAGGGAGGGCTGAGCTCCACAAAGAAACAGCTGTCGGAGGAAACCCTGCAGCGTGTGGACCTGGAGAACCGCTGCCAGAGCCTCATGGAGGAACTGGACTTCAGGAGGAACATGTATGAAGAGGTCCGTTGTTCTCAGCTCTCGAGCGGAATTGCATGAAGAGTTCTGGTGCGATGGTTCTCTTTCTGATTGGCAGGAGATGAAAGACAGTAAGCGAAGGTACGAGACCAGATTGGTCGAGGTGGACTCGGGCCATCTCATTGAGTTTGAGTCTAAGCTGGCTCAGGCTCTGGCTGACATGAGACAACAGCATGGGGAGCAGATCAAACTCTATAAGGAGGAGCTGGAGCTGACGTATGTGGCTAAAGTGGGTACAAACGCAACAAACGTTTCTGCTGTGTGTGTGTCAAGAAGCACTTCCTTTATTAGGAGCTTCCTCTGAAAGTTTCAGTTCTCGTCTGACTGTGTTTTAGCTGGAGAACGTGCGTCTGTCGTCGGAGATGAACAGTTCTTCAGCAAACTTGGCCCGTGAGGAGCTTCGGGAATCCACTCTGAGGGTCGAGAGTCTGGCTGCTCAGCTGGCAAACATGCAGAAAGAGGTATGTTTCCAGCCGTCACCTCCAGGTTTCCTCAATATTATTTACGATATGTACTGTGACTACGGATGGCACAATACTAAACATTCGGTACGCCCTCCTTGGTGCAATACGTCCTTGTGAACCATGGTTTTCGGTTCCTCATTTGAATAACTCCTGTATGTATGATTATTAGTTTACGCGTGTGAAAAGGCAGATGTCGCGGCAAAAAAAAGGCTTGTCTACAAGCAAATACCAAATCAATGAACTGCTCCTTTGTGTGTGAATACGTAAAAAATCTGAAATGAAAAAAAAATACTGATTTCCTTCTTAAATTATGAATGTAAAATCCAACGCCAGGGCCTAGTTTAATGGTATTGTAATAATCCACCAAAGCACGAGAAGACGTCTAAACAAAGACTATTGACAAGGATTCAGTTTAGAGCTTTTATTGAGCAGAACTGGGACCAAAACCAGTCAGTCGGCTGTGATCAGCAAACCAGCTTAATGAACAGAGTATCTGAATGGCACCTAAAGCCACTTCAGGCATGATGACAGTTTACACAACATTGTACACAAACATTTGCAGACCGAAACGCATGACCAAATATAGCACATACAACGGAACATGAAACAATAACTGATCCAATGTTAAACTAAGGAAAATAAACCGAAAACTAGTGTCCAGATTGTCCATGCGCTCGCCAAATGGGAGGACAGTTGTTACACTATTATATTATGTAATATCATCAAGCCTTACGATCCGAGCAGAGATTGGCGATGACGTCAGCGCGCACCTATGGCTCCGGAGTGTGATGGGAATTTTCCTATATAATACTACCATCTAGTGGTCATTTAGAGAAATGTAATTTGAGAAACTTTTATTTGAGAAAGCTTAGAGTGAAAACTGGTTTTATTTTTTCAGGATGTTTGTGACAGAGTTTCTCTGTGATTATGTGTTATGTAATCTTGTTAAAATCTATATCCTTAAATAAAAGTAAAAAAGTATCGTTTTGAACCGGCATTGAATTCAGGGTATCGGTATCGAACATTTTTGAACGATACCCAGCATTATTCTCTGGACCGTCGCAGTCAATCACCTTTCCTGTGCTCGTCGAGATGTCAAAAATGATTCTCTGTGTCCCAGCCATGAGCGCAAGAAGCAAGCGCACATTCAGCTCTGCTGACCGGGTGCTGGAGTCCTGGAGAAATCAAAAGGATAAAACCCTGGTAAAGTGGATGCCATTCTTTTTATGCCCAGCGAACGTAAATACACCTCTGTGTGATTAAAGATAAAACATGTTTAGCCTAGATTACAAACGCTGCTTTGTAAATGTTTAACCTGTGGTGTGTTAAATCTAAAATGCTTTATAACGCCTGAATCACTAGTTTGTAGTACAACAGATGCTCGCCTCACCAAACGGGGAAACTGTAAAGAAGAAGAAGACGACGACAGAGAAGAAATCAAACACAAAAATTGTAGAGAAAATGTGAGCCCCACAAAATGGCTCTTTTAAGTCCTACAAAAGAACCAGCTTTTATTGGTGATTTTCTGGATCACGGACAATCTTTTTTTTTTTTTTTCTAGATGGCACCAATCGTGCAGTATGATGCGCCATTGAGTTTGAGATTTCGTATTTATTGAGCAGTATTCAGTGAATAACTGGGGGGAACTCACATTATCTCTAGTCAGCTCAAAAGATCATGTGACTTTTGTTCCAGGCCCGTGGCTTGCAGGATCGTGTTGCTGAACTGGAAGCGTCTCTGAGCCACGAAAAAGATGTGAGTCGCAGGTTATTGGCGGAGAAAGAGCAAGAGATCACTGACATCAGAGCCAAGATGCAGCAGCAGCTGGAGGAGTATGAACAACTGCTGGATGTCAAACTGGCCCTGGATATGGAGATCAACGCTTACAGGAAGCTTCTGGAGGGCGAGGAGGAAAGGTAGCTCAACGCTATGTTGTAGAATATGTGCGTCATACAGAAGGCCAGTGAGCTACGTCTAGTCCATGAAGTGATCTATTAATGCAGTGGTACCCCGAGATACGAAATCAACCGTTCCAGGGTGGCGTTCGTATCTCGAAGCAAGTTTTACATGTAAAACGCCTAATCCGTGCAACGCTCTCAGAAACAACAGTATGAGTAGATGGAGAAAAAAATGGAAAAATCAAGTAACTTCTTTGTATCTTGAAGCAAAAAATTTCCTGCGAGATATTTCGTATCTCGAACATTTTGTAACTCGAAGCATTCGTATCTCAAGGTACCACTATTATTGTTAAGCTTTCCTGTAGCTCAACTGGTAGAACGTTCCACTAGCAACGCAAAGGTCATGGGTTCAATTCATTAAAGTCCAAGACGCTTTAAACAAAATGATCTTCCAAATGAATGTAATAAGGTCCCGGTGAACTAAATCACAGATAACACATTGTAAACAAATGATTGTGAAACTGTGAGGGTTCATTATTGAGAAAAGAATAAAATGTTGAGAAGTGGCTTCAGGATGCTTTCACACCTCTGGTTTGTTTAATTCGGTCTGGAACAAGAGAAACATCTGATGCATTGATGCAGTCGTCTGCAGATTTAGTCGTCATTCACACCACACTGATCGCTCAGACCCGCACAAAAATACAGCCATGTGACTCCGTACTGGCCACTCATGTCATCACACGTGTTTCCTCAACTGCTTTGCGGTTGGTTTGAAGGAACATGTACATGGAGGACCAAACACATAAAGACTGGGACAATGTGCTCAAAGTGGACGGATTCGCTGCTTGATTTTGAGTCTTGGCATCTTTTACTGTATCATTTGTGTTAATCTCTTATGATGCACGCTGCAACGGATCTGAGCCTGACCGTGAGCTCCGCTTAAAAAAATGGGCATTTAAATAAATTATCTGCGGTTATAAATGTTAACATGCCCATAATTCATTTGATTTAATTTTTTTTTATGGTTTTAGCAATATCTCAAGTAGAGAAAAATGATCTAGTCTAGTTGTTGCAACTTTTCTAAAAAAAAATTGGTAAAAATAGCCATCTTGATGTGAAAATGTAGCTGCTTATGCGTTTACGTTTCTCACAGAAACGGCACTGATTTAAATTGCTGCTTTATTTGCTGGAGTTTATGGAAATATGAAAGAGGTATTGGCATATTACAGTCAATCTCCAACTTATAAATGTTAACGCATCAAATGTCACAGAGAGCATTGCTGCTTAATAAACGGTGCCGCAGCAGTATTGGCGGTTATGCTTGCTAACCAACCAAGCATTGCACTGGAATGCACCTGAAATTGGTTAATAATGTCAATGAAACACCATTGGAAATAAGGAATGCACAAGGCTTTATCAGTTTCGGCCGAAACGTAAGAAAGTGCTAAAAATAAAGGTCTAAATTGTTGGCATGCCTCTCCAATCCTCCCGTGTCGTTCGCGCTGTCATCAAACACGGAGTATGTCGGCAGTTTGGAAGCACTTCAAAGTTTCAGATGAGGACAGCAAAGGTGCAATATTTTTGCAATTATTTTTCTTCTGTTTGTGCTCTGGTGTGTGGTACAGTAATTTAAAATTGAAGTAAAAAAGCAGCTAGAATTTTTTTTTTTGTTTTGTTATTGTTAAACTGCCTTTTACTGTTATTTATTATCAATAAAAGTTTGATTGCTTAATTAATTTTTAGGTTTTTTTAATACAAACAAAAAGAAAATATTTCAAACATGTTTTTGACCCAGAATTCGGCCCAGGATTTTCATTTTGATAGAAGTGAAGACATTCTCAATTTCAAACCCCTTCAATAATTGTCAGAATGGATCCAAATGTGTTCATTAACTTTCTCATGCAAACAGCACCCACAGAACTGAACTGCATGATTTCTACCCGTTTATGGTGGATTCTGTAGATAGTGAAGAAATGAGACTTGCACGGAACATTTCGATGCATTCTGGACTTTATATATATGCTCCATTCCAGCCCGGCTGGCAGAGAGAAAACTTCCTATTCTCTTTACAACACCTTCATCCGGTTCTATTTCTATGATTCCCGAACTAACAGTCCCAAACAGTAGTTTCTAAACAACCAGCAAACCCCATTCCTGCAACACTGTACAAGTAGCCCCACCCACTGAACCTGCTGTCGTCTTATTGGTTATGTTCATTAATGTAGCAAGTTATGACGTTTGCTATATTTTGCCTAAACTGTTCATTAGCAGTGCGTGAGAACACAAACAACTCGTGTTTATGATTTCCTGAATTAAACTGATTAATGTTACTTTAATTATATATTAACCGGCAAGATGGTACCAAAGCCTTTTGGATTTTTTTTTTATATGATTGTGTTCCTGGCTGATGTTAATGTGAATGTCTTACCTTCAGGTTGAAGCTATCCCCCAGCCCCTCGTCTCGTGTGACCGTGTCGCGTACGTCCTCCAGTCACATGGTTCGCACCACACGTGGGAAAAGGAAACGTGTGGATTTGGAATCCTCAGAGGCCAGCACTAGCAGCGTCAGCATCGCGCATTCAGCATCTGCCTCTGGAAACGTCTGTATCGACGAGTTAGACGTAGACGGGAAGTTCATCCGCTTGCTCAACAGCTCTGAGCAGGTGAGTTTGTCTGACTACAGTCTGAAATAAATGGTTACTGGGGTCACATTTATCATCACTTACCAGTACTGTTAACTAGTTGAGTGGATCAGATAGATGCCGAAACTAACTTTCTGTTTACGGTTCTACAACTACTATTGTTCATTCACTCTAAATCTAATCCTGATCTTACGAGATATCTGGCTGCAAGAACAAATCGATCATGACGTTCACCCACACAATGGAGCAGGAAAAAGCTTCAGCCCCAAGTTTTCAAATCGTGGGAGCATGGAAGTACCACAGTCATCCACGAACACTTCAAAAGAAAATGTGTTAAACATAAACCGTATCTCTTCATCGAGAAAAAGTTGTATTGTTTGTATATGAGGCTTTTTTTTGAGCTGACTGATGCACACACACGATTTCCTGATCAGGATTGAACCGTCGTGTTTTCACACATGCCCCTCTCACACGCAGTCTGTAATTCCCTGAATTTGATCGGTGACAACTTGAAGGACCTTTCTCACGTGAAAACAGTCAGCTCTGTTCAGTGTAGCTGTCAATCACATGGTCCCGACTTGTTTTTTTTTTTTTTAGGGGAAAATGGAACCATCCTGAAGCAAATAAACTTGAAACAAAAGAAAAGAAAAACCTTTGAAACCATTTTTTTAAATAATGTAATTCCTGATGTTCGGCCTTTTCCCATAGACTTGCACTGGCCGCAAATCATTCTGCAGGCAGCTCCATGGGGCGATCGCCGCAGTTTTGCTTCATTTGCCCAGCCGTGGGACACCCTTTGCTTAGATGGTTTGATGACTTTAAGAAAGTCGTGCTAGATCTGTTCACTTGCAACTTGCATTACATCGCACCTCATGAGCAATAGAGATTTATTAAAATTGTTCTGAAGACGCCTGGAGCTGAGCACGTCACTCGACGTCTGGTTTCTCACAAACGTTTTTTTTTTTTTTTTCAATGATTAATCAGCAGCCTTTGAGCAATTATTCTGCTTTTTCAACTAGTTAAAATAATGAGTTACAAATATTCTAAACTAATAAATAAAATAGCTTTTGAAATAGTTGTTTTAATGAACTTTGAGCCGACTAAACATGTCATTCTCTTTAAGTTTTCTGATTCTGTTACACACAAATTACACACAAATGCTCTCTAAGCATTGTTTACATGTTTTATTATAATTCAATAGAAATAAATAAATAATGAGCTGCATTACAGACAAAAAGAAAGTTGAATGTGAACATATCTTGACAGCAGCATTAATAATTGTTGGTTTACCACTCGTTTTAGTTCATCCAAAGTAATATCCCAGGGAAATACACAGTTATGAAACTAGATATTTGGAGGGTGAAAATCTAACAATTCTTGGAAAATCTGGCAACATTTCAAGATGTAAGAAACAAATAAAGATAATTTTAGAATCAGCATAAGATAATGAATGGTGTGAGAAAGAAATGCTTTGGTGTGTGTCTCCATTTTATTTCTATTTATGACTCTTAAAGCTATTAAAATGAACTTTCCCCATTGTGGGACAAGTTTTTTTTCCCATAATGTGAATGGATCTATATAGCTTTTTATTTAATATCAACGATTTTTTACTTTGTTTTATCCTTCTTTTTACGTTAAATGTTATTTATTCTAATGAATACGCAAATAAAATATAAACATCTAAAGTTTGTGTAATGCTGTACTTCATAAATTATTACAATATTCACTGCTGTAAGCAACTTGCTTTAGACGATTGCATTCTTTTAAACTTTTTAAACAATATTTATATTTATGAACAATGTGTTACAAGTAAATTTGACATCTACGCGGCATATAAGCAAAATTAAAATCAAAACGTCTTCACGAGTAAACATTTTATTTGAACTCTCATTGGCTTAGTCTGTGCAGTCACGTGATTGAATGCGCGTTCACGCAGAGGGATGCTTCCTCGTGCTCCAACATACACGTGCTCCCGTGAAAAGCAAGTTCCGTCTTGTATGTATTGCACGCGACAGCATTTTTGGTTAAGTTTAGTAAAACTTTCCCACACCTTACTCGTTCGGATTCGTTTGATCTCCATCATAATTCACGCTGAGTTTTCTTCTACCGCAGTAGCATTCGTGAGGGCTGCGTCACACTCAAATCGCGACACGTGACCCTTACATTAGGTCACATGACATCAAACGACTACTCGACAACACAAATATTTGTCGACTAATCGTTTCAGCCCTATTCTTCTTTTTTAATGGACAAATGACGATGGAAGTTTAACAATTTAGTTTTAAAAATTTAAGTTTCAAAATGGGCAAAAATGGCTCTACTTTTCGTTTTTTTTTTTGTTGTTTCGGTTTCTAAAATGAGTATTCCTTAACCGAAGAGACCATGTAATCTAACCTGTACATTACGATAAGTGTTGGGCGAGTAACTTCAGAAATTTATTTAATTGCTCATTTTAAAGGATGACCACACTCTACTTGTTTCAAAGGAAGGCAGAGTCTAACCCAGGATCTGTCAGAATAGAGGATGACCTCAAAGCAAACTTTCGAGAAAAAAAAAACTCCAGATCGTAGTTTCCAGAGGAACCATTAAGGAAATATTCAGAACATTAAAATGAACAGGTTTAGTTCCACTTATCGAAGATCTCAAAACACTGTTCCCATTGTGGTTTCTTAATTGTATTTCCTAAACGAATTTGTCGTACATTTACCATATCATGCTACAGGATCAGCCCATGGCAGGGTTTCATCTGACCAGAACTGTTGGGGAAGCCTCAGCTACGTACAAGTTCCCAGCCAAGCACATCCTGAAGGCTGGACAGTCTGTGACGGTACGTGAATGGTTTTATGACTTCCCCAAAGCTTTCCTGTGAAGCATGATCAAACGAAATCATGAAGGGTTTGTCTGTCAACTTAGTAAATGTCATTGTTTCCCACCGTTTCTTCGTCAGATCTGGGCGTCTAATGCAGGTGTGAGCTCCAGTCCTCCTGCTGACCTGGTCTGGAAGAACCAGCTCTCGTGGGGAACAGGGGAGAACATGAGAGTGGTTCTGTTGTCTCCAGAGAGGGAGGTGAGTGGATGCATCTCATGATGGACTCCACAGTGCTACTCACTGCGCCACTGTCCTAGTTGGGAGTTTGTCCTAGTGCCGTTTAGAATTATAATATTATAATATAAAGTAAATAAACCATCCCTAATGTCTTTCATTTCATTAGCTGAGAAGGATGTATGCCAAATTGTTCGCTATGGTAAATAGTCCGGTTGCTATGGAGGAGTCAGTGACACGATGTTCCCCAGATCAATACGAGTAAAATAAAACAACCCTCATGCCTCTGTGATTTTCCTGAGCTGAAATGGAGATATGCCAAACTGGTTGCTATGGTTAAAAAAAAGCTGGTTGCTATGGAGGTGTTGGTGACGTAATGTAACAGTTCCCTTTTGACTAAGTTATATAAACCAACCCCCTTGTCTCAATTATTTTCCAAAGCTGAAATAAGAGATTTGGTTGCTAGGGTAAACGTTTAGGTTGGACACTTGGCCCAAACCAAGGAAGACAAGTTGATCGTTTCTCTGGCAGCTATATCTTAGAGCTTCTCTGTCCTTACAGGAAGTAGCTGTGAGGAGCACAGTGTTCCAGGGTGCTGGTGAGGAAGAGGAGGAAGAGCAGGAAGCGGAGATGACTGAGGGCCAGTTGTATCACCAGCAGGTCTGTGTAGCACGCTGCATGCTCCTGTATTAGTTTAATGAAGGTAATCTTATCTCGATCCATGTCTTCCCAGGGTGATGGCCACACCTCTTGTTTGATCATGTGACCTGTACCTCAACCAATCCAAGCACCCTTCCAGTGAATTCTGAACGAGGCCTTTGTCTGGATTTTTGAGCTTTCTTTAATATTCGCCTCCGCGTCAGTGAATGTCGTAGGAGTCAGAAGCTCCACAGAGTTCACCTTCTGGTTCTCAAAGAGCTGAATCGTTTTTTACAAGGACCTAGAGATGATCTCGTGTGCCATCTGTTCAGACCCTTGAACTGCTTGCCTCATACTCACTAGATCCTGTTCTCTTCTTAAATACTTTAGATTGTACAGCAGCCACGCTTTTACTTTAATTTTTAAAGGCAAATAAATATTTCAGTTTGTCTTCACTACATGATCCCCGGCCTTAAGTGGTGCACCTGCATCATGTACAGTGCTCTGCCTCGCCTGCAGACTGGATTATATTTGAGGGTTAAATAATGTAAAACCACGATCGCTGCCTGTTACACTGATGGAAACGATACAAAGCCATCGAGTCTCTGGACTCTGTACTGTATTTTCTATTATTGGGTTTAAGTTCAGATTGTTTAGGCTGCAACGCTGAACATGTTTTATGCTGTTTTTGTAAGCAACAGTTTTGTGCATGGATTTTCATACTAATGCTTTAATGTAGAATTGCATGCTTGTTTTACAAATGAATAAAGAGACTTGAAGTAATTTGATCTGTATTCCTTCACTTTTTGTTTTGTTGCTTTTTTTTGTGGGGAGAGGAAGTGTATACAGTGGTACCCCGAGATATGAAATTAATCCGTTCCAGGGTGACGTTCGTATCTCGAAGCAAGTTTTACTTGTAAAACCCCTAATCCATGGAACGGCTCTCAGAAACAACAGAATAAAATAAGTAGATGAAAAAATCAAGTAACTTTTCTCCGATCCTTAATGTAATGTTAATTTAATAAATAATAATAAAACACAAGCAAAATACGTAATATGTACACAAATGTGAAATCTTACCTTGAGAGTGAAGCGATGTGTCGGAGGAGGTGGAACGGATGGCAGAAAACATTACGGCACTACGTATGAAAGTTAACTTTCTCAAGATATTTCACGAATTACTGACACCAACACGG
>SRMA01027271.1:223212-345707 GCA_007224835.1 Danionella cerebrum | reverse complement strand
TCCATATGTGATAAGTATCTCATAAGGATTGTTTTACCTAGAATCCCTCCAGTTCAGATAAAGTAAAAAAGCAGCATATAATGAAAGGACAGGTCTTCCCTATGCAGGTTGAAGCTTATATTTAATCCTAATATTATTGTTAACGGTTGAGCAGTAGCATATGACTGCCTCATGGTTCATTTATTTGATGGGCTAAATAACATCCGCAAAATGTAATCGTAGTGTATGGAATGAGATTACTGCCTAAAGTGTTAGCAGTAAAATTAGCTTTGACCATAAATAAATCAATTATTTTTACAGCTTTGAAACTAAATAAATTCTTTGAAACTGATGTGCTTCAGGCTTATGAGTAAACTGAATGAATCTTTGAGTACTGAACCAAATTTCGACTCAGTGGTTCTAAGCTAAAGCCATCAATACCCTTTTTAACTTCATTAACTCCTGTCTAAAATGAACCAATTGAGGAAATATAAGAAATCACCGACATAAACCTCACAACTGAGTAAAATAACATTTCTTAGAGTGTGCTACCATCAGCTCTCTGTCAGTTCACCACTTCTGAATATTATGATGAGAGGTTTGTACATCACTACATGGGTAGTGTATCAGCGTTCTAATGGCAGAGAGATTCCTGGTAATGCAGGCCATCTATGAGGAACCAGATCAGTTTAGCTGACCTCAATGTGAGGGAAGTGTCAAAAGTGTAACAAAAAAATCAGAAATGAAACTGAACGCTGTAAAAGCATAAAAAAAACTTTTTGGGTGAACAAGAACAAGTAAATATCGGTTTCAAATAATTTATTTAGTTTCAAAGTTAAATTACAATTTAATTTGCATTCATTTGCATTTAATTTTTTCCCCCATAAAAACACTAGACACAAATCTCATGCCATAGTAGTGCTGCATCAAAATGACACTAAGTTGCCAATTTGAACAAAAAGTTTCCACGATACGATCTGCATCACAATATTTTACAACGTTATTTTTAAACAACTACTGAAACTGTTTATATAACGAACCATCGTTGGAAAAAATATTATTTAAAAAATTTTGAGACCACAAAAGCTAGGGTCAAGTTTAGTGTGTTTGAAAGCATTTGATGGCTTCTATCCACTAGGGGGCAATGTTAATGTTTGCTTTAAGTGATCTTTTTATTATAAGTGATAGAGAGAGATCATTTTATCATCTTTCTCATTTAAAATAAAGGATAATTGTCTCCGAATAATTATTACATCAATCAAGAAGACAAGGTAAGGAAGTTTCAGAAGTGACTAGAATCACAATCACTCTAAGTATCAACTAGTATCAACTCAAGTTGCTTTTTTCAGAATGATTCTAGATATAAAAAAAGGTTTTATAGCTATCAGTATTACATCTTCTTGTGATGCTCATATGCATCTTAAAAAGCTGATTTCAGCTCCTGTAGCCTTTGTTTGACTGATAACGTTATCAAGAGTAAAACTTTCATTGTAGCTTTATTGCTCCATCAGATCTTATTTGTCACACACAGCTCTTATTTTTTTTCTTTCTCAGTTTACAACCCGTTAAAAGATCACTATATTTTTCAGCATAGCAAAAAATGTGAACAATTGCACAAACTGCACTAAAAAGTAGAAAAAATGAGAACTTGTCTGGTCTGCCTAGTCTCGAGCTCAACAAAATTGAAAATATCTGAAACAAATTAGAGGCTAGACTGCAAGCCGGGTTTTCTCTGCTAACATCAATGTCTCACCTGACAAATAAGTGTTTTTAAGAATGGTCAAGAATTCCTATGAACACATTCCAAAGCCTTGCACAAACCTTCCCAGAAGAGCTGAACCGGTTCTAGCTGCAAACCCTAGAACCAAAAAGGGACGTCAGTTTGATTTATATTTATCTAAAGTAAATTTCTGTTTTACATGCATTCATGTTTGCAATATCATGGCCAATACCTCAAATTAGTTACTACTGACCTCGTGAAAAATTCATTTTAACATCTGATTTTAAAAACGACCAATACAAAGTGACACATTCTGTACCTTTTGGTGTTTATTCTCTGTTTTTTTCTTTGTTTACTTTACTCTGCCTTTCATTCTGTCACGTGACCTATGATTTCACTCCCTCTGTTCTGCGTGTTTGTTTACTTTCTCTCGGTCCTCTCCTCTTTATAATCTCCTACCTTACTCAGTTACCATATGATCTCCTTTCCTCAAGTGTTTCCTTTCTGTTCATTATTGTTTAGTGCATTTATACCCTGTGCTTGCGTGTGTGCGGCACTGGATCATTCTTTATGCTGTCTGCTGCTATAGCCTGTGTATTATCCCCTCGTCGCCTGATCTGAGTGCGACGGCGCCTGATCGAGGTGGTGGGACACGGGGTAATTTGGCAGATAACTAAAGCAACCATTTGACCATTAGAAACTTTTCTATAGCAATTTTCCATACTCAAAGAAGCTGTGACTCTGTGTGCTTGGCGGTCTGCTCTTGAACGGTGTGGGGGTTCTGGGGGGCCGGTGCTTGCGGATGCCACCTCCTCCGCGGTACCCAGGTGATGGGCGTGTCCGCGCTCGTGATGCGGTCAGGGCTCACAGAGCGGGGGGTGTGGCGGTTTCGGGACTGGTTGTAAGCAGGGTAGTGTAAGCAAAACCCACAATGTTCCCTAAGGGTGACTGCCACCACTTAGGACCGCAGAGAGAACAGAGACCAATCAAGGTATACACCTGATGCAGGTATTGGGTCTTGATCAGCAAGTAGCTCTAAATATGTGGTATGCCAGAGCTAGTAGGGCTAGAAGGGACTAGAGGTCCGGCTGCAACTGCATGAATTCCGCCTGGTGGAGCTCTCCCCATCGCCATGCCCAACGTGGGATTGGTGAGAGAAACCATAGCTGAAGTGGTTGCAAATGCAGGAGCCCAAGTGAAATCACTGAGGCTGTGAGTGCTGTATGCCCCAGGAGCCTCTGAAATAATTTCAGTAGTACCACTTGTCAAAAAGACACTGCTGAGAGAGCGGTCAGCAAGGCCCAGGTGCACCCTACTGATAGATGCGCCTGCATGCTCTCGGAGTCCAGCTCCATCCTGAGAAAGAGATCGCCCGCACCCAGTTTTCCCTGTTGACCTTCAGACCCAGTTGGTTTAAGTGCCTTCGCCTTACCCAGGTGTTCGATCAACTGGTCCCGAGATATGGTTAAAAGAAGTCACCTGACAACTTTGGAACAGGTGCGAGGGGAGAGGGCAAGGCCGAAGGGTACTGGTATGCTCTTTTCTAAAAGGGCAGTGATCTGCTCTCACAGGAAGGAGGCACTTGTCCAAGGGATCGATGTATACACCACACCTCGAACCAGGGGGCTTTCACGAATTGAATCATGTAGTCCTGCCGGATTGTCTGGACGACCCACTGAGAGAGCTACCGCAAAGCTTCTAGGTGAGCTAACAGGGATACAACTCGGGACGTGGCAGTGGGCCCCCTGGCGGTGCTACAAAGAGGCGGACACGGTGGTGGAATCACCAGGGACCCTGAGAGATGATCGGATGAGGTAAATGGCCAGTGGAGCTCGAGCCCGAGTCGCTGTCTGTCGGTACCAAGGATGATACACCCCAAACTGCAGGGCCTACAAGTCTACTATTCTCAGGCAGGACATGAGTTCTTTCTCAAACACTCTGGGTGCCACTGACAGCAACGAGGTGAGTGTGGTGGTCGGAAGCCAGAACCGAGAGGATCGCGCACCTTCCGATGCTGTGAGGGACAGCAGACCACTAGCAGAGTCTACAGAGCACCAATTAATGCCGGAGCACTTACCGATTTATCAGAAGACCGGATGGAACACATGTTTGATGAATGGGGACGCCACGAGTGATCGCATAATGCCGCTTGACCCAAAGCATCATGCAACGCCAAAGCAGCGGTGACTATGCTCAAAATAGGATCTCCTATACTTCACGTGCACTTCAGCAGAGGATTTGCAAAGCAAGCGCTTACACTGCACGAGAGCAATGCAGGCGTGTTTCACACTCTGTTTGCTCCGAAAGAAAAACGTAGATTGAGTGTAGGTCACATCTGGTTTTATACCCAGCTGATTGGTAATCATCTACACCATCATATCAATTAGCCCGTTATATGGAGCTCAGCTGATCCCAAGTCTCTCACGGAATTTGTTCACAATTCGTCAGTTTTCCTACCGACATACATCTTAGGAACTGACTGAAAGGGGACAGATGATTCGCTGTGGAGACCCCTAAACTGGGAACAGCTGAAACAAAAGAAGAAAAATAATTAAAAATGAAAAATTATTAATCATTAGTTAAAACACCAAAAACACCAAAGGTTTTTTTCTTTTAAAAACAGTGGCTCAGCCGGACCAAAACAGGCAAATGTTGCAGATTCAGCAGATCGCCTGGGTGATCACAGCAGAGTTTTGTAAAGTTTGCTGCTCAATAGCACGAGGCCCAAATGCTTCTAATAGACAAAAGAGACTTATTTTTAATCTGTATTTCGTAGAGGACATGATGCATACATTTTTGTGGGCATAAGTTTTCCTCCAAGTTCATTGTGTATGAGCATGAAACGGACACAGGATCGCATAGGGGCCGTCTGCAAAGTGCCAAACCCAAAATATGTTTTGACCAGAAAGTGGTTAATAAATTAATTCTATAATGCTCCATTATGACCAAAATCAAGCCACACACTACTGTTCACCCCTGCATGCAGTATTGTATTAAAATACTGTACAATGGATTCAGTATTTTGAACATTAGAGATCTGTGATTGTCCAAAAAAAAACTGGATAACTTTTGATTATTTAGGGGGGCATAGTATATGTATATCCGTTTATGTGTTCCAAAACATGGTTGAAATCATGACATCATGAGTGCAAACTGGTGAAAAAAATTCCTTACCCAGGACATTTTGTCTCTCTTTGACACTCTTGGTGATCCAGGACAGCATATATGCATGGTGGGCCTCAGAACATTGACTTGAAGAATACCTGGGCCTCGAAGATCTCGAAGATTTCGTAACTCGAAGCATTCGTATCTCGGGGTACCACTGGAGTTATTTTTCATTGTCCTTGTGCACCAAATGTTGCACATGTTTGGGAAATGTAAAATGCACAATGCATTGTCGTTTTGCAAAATACATTGCGGATTGAAAATTGGTACAGAAAAGCTTCCATAGAATTGATGTCCAGAGAAGACAAAGAAAATCCCTTTAGATCATTAGGTACGTTGTAAAAAGGAAACAGCGCTTTTATGTCTTGGAATCGCAATCATTTACATCATAATCAACTATTGGGCTTATTGTATGCCTTAAATCAAAAGCTGGCTACAGCAAAATGCACATCTGCTTCATCGCAATCCAGTGAACTTGTTCACAGGAAAGATGTGAAACACAGCCTGAGGTGCAGACAGTTGGAAATAAGGCTGCTCCAGGCAGAAAGGCCCTGACTGTGGGTGAGTCAGGAAAACTGTGGTTGGTAGGCAGGCCTCTCGCACCTCTAATAAGGATAGGTGGCAAGCTGATAATCATCCTCCAATTAGGACATTTCCATCCACTAGCCTGCAGGGGCCCAGGCACGGCTGGGTTTAGCATTGTGGCAGGTGAAAATGATAACTAATTGAGTCCACTTGAGCCCTTGTGGCTAGATTAAACCTTGAAGTTTACTTTACAGAAGTCCTCTTGTCACTTTGAGTTAATTCTGCGTTCTACAAATGAAAAGACATACTTGAACCACTGAACTATAGCAGTTAAAACCACTTAAACAGTTTGAAATGAAAAAGTGTCCTTCTGTAGAAAGACAATCAAAACCTCGAGGTTCAGTAGAGCAGAAAATAGATAAAACCCTGGAGTTCATGCAGCCATGCAACAAGCACACGACCTCATCTCTCCAAAGTCTTCCAAAAAAAAGAAAATTAAATAATTCCTAAAATGAGAACGAAGGAGAGATGGGGTAGAGGGGGAAACGGTGTCTCTGACAGGATGCTAGTACCGTTCTGGACGCCTGTCTGGCAGATGGGTCACACTGTTTCGGTGTCGTGTGAAAGATGGCTTGCCAAACCCCGCTCTTCGCTTTTGCGCTCTGCCCTGCTGCTGACAGATTGAAAGCAAATAGGTGGGCGCAATAAACACTGCCACCTGAGAAACTGCTAGAGGCCTGCACTGCCCCAAGCTGGCCAAGTCTGCTGGCTACATCACAGAAACAAATTAAAAGACCAATTAAAGTAATGTTACAGCATAATAAGGCTAATTCTATATGTAGTCTGTGAATATAAATTATTCAATCATCACATATTTGTGCTACTCTCATTTTAAATATCATCCAACACAATACTCGAAACTTGCACCGATTACCACCAAACCACCATCGTTTATCCAAAAATGAACCTTCAATATTCAGAAATTATAATTCAGGTGTATTGGTCATCCTAGAACCAGAAGGTTGGCGGTTCGATCCCCACCAGGTCCATTCTGTCTTTGTGGCCTTGGGCAAGCCACTTCACTCGCATTGCCCTGTATGGATGTGTGTGACCTGTGGGGTGTGTTTGGTAGCAGGAGTTGAAATGGCAGCCCCAGAGTGTGAATGTGAAGTGAATGAATAATACTCTGAAATTGTAAAGCATGTTTGAGCGCCTGGAAAAGTGCTTATTGTTTGTATATGGCAAAAGGGGCATTTTTATGTAGCGACTACTAATGTACTGGCTAGCAGGCTTGCTCGATGCGTCTAGGTAGACCCCCCACAGTGGAGAATGGGCTGGTTTAGATTGAAACCGGAAAGAAAAATTTATTTACATGAAAGGGATCCAGCAATGCGGAAGCTCCTGTGTTCATGACGTGATGTATCTTTAGCCACCACATTGGTGAGGTCAGGTTCATGAGCTTTTTTGGTGACTCAATATGAACCAAATGTACACTTTAGGTTATCAGTATTGCTATAAAGTAAATTAGAGAGTCGTTTATTGTGTTTATATATTAAATAATGTTTATTTTTTATTTTATTTATAATGGAGGCATCTGCATGCGTTGACCAGAAGTAGTGTGACTGCCCCTAGGGTTTGAGCACACAACGTTGCTTATCGCAATGCTCTTCTGACTGAGCCACAGGAAAGTATAATATGCCTCAAAACATGTATTTTGTAACCACTGTACTTTTCAAAAATGCTGTTACGCGTGAGTTATTTTCAGGTGATTCTTTGTTCAGAAATGGAAAGAACCTATATGAGGATATATGTGCGTATATGAAACCTGTATGTATATATATGATAATATATAATGCTGCATACATATAGGCAAATAGGCAATATATATGACAAAATTGTGGTGCATATATGTCTTCTTTATATCCACATATAAGCCCTACATGTACATACAGGACGTTTACAGGATTTGTTCCCAAATCTCACTTTTGCTCATTCATTGATTGGCATGTTATGGATTTTAACTGTGGCAAAGAAGTGACGCAAAGCTATGATGTCTACACATTTTCCTGAAACATTTAAAAGGTCCATTCTTTCTTGTATGAAGATAACAAAAGGGTTTGTCTTTTTTTTATTTTTTCGATTGCAAATCACTTCATACACGTCCACACAGTCCCCGTTACATGTCCCATGCACGTATTTATAATATGTACACATATATGTGCATTTATGTATTTAAGGGTTGTGTTGCACGTGTTCTTAAATGGACTGATTTGGTTATTAAGCAGCCAAACTTTTCAGTGAGAAAGTTAATGCTGGTGAGTTATACGCTTGGATTACTGGTCAAGTTGTTCAAAAGAGCTTCTGGTTGCATCTTTGTTCTTAAAAATTGCAATTACAAACCACAAATTGCTACATTATTTAATATTAGTCAGCCAATTAAGTAAAACAGGCATTAGCTGCAGCTCAGAGTAGATGTCTACCGACTCTGATTCTTGGTGTCTGGGATCTATGGTTTTTCTGATAATTACTTTAAAGTTTTCAAATGAAATATTGGCAGATAACCATGTAAATTGATACTAAGCATATACATCACAACTAATTATAAATTTGTAGTTGCAATTAGGAAATTGTGCAATCCAGCTACCCGCACACTTCCTTTAGAAAATGCAAATTTTTTTTAGTTTTTAAATGTTCATTCTTTTATGTACATTTTTTGTGTTGTGTAAGTAATATTATAAGTGATATTTGGTCACTTTTGAAGCAAATTGCATCCTATATATGAAATATTTCTGATATTGCAAAAATGATTTTCATACTTGGAGATTGGATCTAAACAATATAGTATATACTAGAAAATAGTGTACATGATGTGGACCTGGGACACCTACATGTCAGGGTTGCTGCCTTCCCCTTGGCATGTTCGTTCCTGTTTTGGCAGAGCCCTGGCAGCCATTTTTACACCAGTGCCTTGTAGCTCCTGCTGCTGGTTCTTTGCCACCTTGCTGTTTTGGTATATATTTTGGTGGCAGTGAACTAGCACCAGAGAAGTATGTTATTCCTCACCATTGATTGTGTGCTTAGCATGGGAGTAGATTTTTAGTTCTAGTAAGCTTTGCTTCTAGATTGGATTTCTCTTACATGCTATGTGTTTGCTGCCGCTCACTAGCCGTTAACTTGGGTGAGGGTTCTGGGCTGGTGAGTTGTCTAACTTGATTGTGTTTTATGTTTGAGTCTATGGTTCGCATGACCTCTTGCCGTGGATTGGTTATGTGTTCCTTTGTCTTTTTATTTTTCTCTGTACACATGGTCTTTCACATCCTGATTGGCTGTGAGTCTAATTCTATTCACATGTTCATCATTTAGGGCTTCCTTTATGGTACCCTGCTTTTCAAGTTTTCTTGTTGGGTTCATTTTTCATGTATACTGTGGTCAACTTGGGGTAATTCTGTGCTTATGCAGTCTAAGCTCTTTTTTGCTTGCTTCAAGAGAAATGCTGCATTAGTTAGGTTTAGTTTCTTCAGTTTAGTTTAATTGAGGTTTTCCCTACCAATAGGTGCTTTTGGAAAAATAGAAAAAAAGAAAATAGAAATTGTACAAAAAATACAATTCCAAGTTGTAAATCTGGTCACAGACCTCTCCTAAACCGTATTCACAGTTGCAAGCACCTTTTGTACCATTGTTCTTTTTTGTGCCAGAACTTTGAAAAACACAAGCCATATCATGGGTTTTGTATTTTCAAGGGTTATCCCTTCTGTTCACCACTAGATGGCATTGACGACACCAACTTGGGGTCTGTAAAATGAAACTAAAAGACGATTTCTCACATATTAGTTTGAAATACCTTGCAAGTTATGTCATAACTCTTGTAGTGTTTGTTTAAAACAAAAAATGTCAAATGCCAAAAACCATTTTGAAACCTACACATTTTATTTGAAATCAAACCATAGGTAAGTCACAATATTCCTACTGAATTCAAAGCAGCCTGCGTGATTGGCACACGCATCTCTGTTTACAGAGACTTCTAAGGGGTAAAAAGAATAACCAAGGCTGAAATTAAAAATGGACCTAGAGGCCAAGACTTAACATTTTTATGTTAAAGGACAGAATTTTAGCTTAGACATTGCATCAGACATCAATTTCATTAATCTGAGAGCTGCAAAAAAATCAATAACAGGCCAGATTTGCCTTGTGGGCAACTCAATGACAAGTTTTCGATTATATATGGCTGTGTAAACAACGAGAGTGTCATCAGCAGGGCAGAGGAACTAGTACAGTTCTTCTGGGATACGGGTATGTTTTATCAGACTTTTGACTTGGGTTTTTAAACAACACTGCTGATTTGCATTAGAATGTTTTAAATAAGGAAAAATGTGAATGAAGAGAGGTCCATTCACATTAAATGTATTGTGAAACAACCAGACAGAGTGTGAATGTCCCAAATGGATTAAAGTTATAAGCCCATTTCAGAACCACAAAAGTGAATTCCTGCTCTGAAGAACAGAGCAGATAACCACTGATGAGAAAGGGATAAAGAGCAGACTACTCCTCTTTCAGTGGCTCATCGTCTTCTCTCGCCCATATAGGTCAGATTGAGCCTCATTGAAAACCTCATCCAAAAAGCTGAAGAGATAAAAGTTTAAGTGTCACATCAAAGTCACACTGTGCTGGTCGATATCAGGCTTTCAAGCTCTAAGCCACCAGCTGACAACTGAGTGCATTTTATGCTCATAATAATAAGACCATGGGATTTAAAACAAGCAGTCTCCCTTCAGCACAAATACTATCTGTGGTGGCAAACACGCAGAGCTCCTCAGGTAAATGCCTGTGCAGGATAATAGGGAATTTAGGGAGTAACAGCTGACAGGACGGCTGAGCTGAAAAGAAGTAACATGGTTAGCAAAGTGGATTCAAGAGCACCAAAACATTAAATTGTCAGCTGACAAATTGTCACTTTTTTAATTTGATTGTAAGATATTTAAAAGAATAAGGGGGTGTTAAAATCATGCATTTACAACAGAAATCAACAACGGTGAACAGTTGAAACAGTTGAGCAAGAAAAGGTATTTGAAGCCCTCAACCCAATTGAAATTCCACGGCATGACCTTGAGGGAAAGATTAATACCAGACATCCAGAGAATATTGCTACACTGAAACAATTTTGTGACCAGGAATGGCCAAAATTCCTTCAGATCGTTCAGATCTTCAACTACAGGAAACGTTTAGTTGAGGCTATTGCTGTCAAAGAATGGTCAACCAGTTATTAAGTCCAAAGGTTCACATACTTTTTCCACCCGGCACTGTGACAATGTTTACGTTTTTATTGTTGTGACAGATGAAGAGCACAATTATGACCAGTTCATGCACAGCTTTTCACGAGTTCACCACCAGGGCCTGCCTTATAGTAAGCATAGAGTGGCGAGCGTAGAAGGCAAGCCGTCAGATTGCGGAAGGGATAACCATTATACCCCCTGTGAGGAGAAGGGGTGGAAGGTAGGTGAAACTTGGACTAAAGTCAAAGAGAGGACGGTAGGACTGTTTTAAATAAGTGAGTAAGTGACTGCTTGACTGAGAGCAGCTGGCAGAATCCCCTGATAATTCCTCCTGAAACTAGTTTATCAATCTTCACAAAGTCCCTAAAACACCATCTATGAGATAGGAACGTACCAAATATATCAACAGTGTTATGTTATATGTGTATGTCAACTTGTGCATGTTCTCATTTTTTATTCATCTTCAATTTTAACATTAGCAGTTAATTGTTAAATTCAAGGGCGGTGACCTTACAGTTAGAAGGTTGCCGGTTCGAGGGTCGCTATTGACTTTCCTGGTCCATGCTTGCGTAGATTTCCTGATTTCCAAAAAAATTTCCCCCACAATCCCAAAAAAACATGCGTGAATGAATGACTATTAAACTCAGAGCACTATAAAGAACTATTGTACTGTGCAAGTTTTTGCCAGGTATGATAAATGCTTTCAAAAGTTGAGGTGTTAATAATTTATTCACATCAATGAACAAAATGCAGCGAGTGGTCAAAAGAGAATCTTAATCATGTCAAAATTTGTAAAAAGTTTTGTAACCACCCTTTGTCTTCGAAACAGCAGCAGTTCTTCAAGAAACCCTTGCACATCGTTTTTGAAGGAACTCTTCTGGTAGGTTGTTACATCTTGGAGAACCAAGCACAGATCAAACTATCCTTTTTGGTTCCTTTTCTTCATGTCTGTTGAGATCGGTGCTTTGTGGAAACCAGGCCATCACGTCCATTTTCTCTCATTCTTCTTCGCACTAAATAAAGATCTTAATGTCTGTTTGTGGTCATTGTCCTGCTGCAGAAAAAACCTTGGACCCAATCCTACATCTGACAAAATATCCAAATCCTTTGTAGGCCCACATGTCGAAGGAACCTCCACCATGCTTCACTGTAACCTGCAGACACGCATTATTTCACTGCTCTCAAACCCTTCAATGAACAAACTGCCTTCAGTCAAATATTTAAATACTGGACTCATCAGTGCAGTCAAGTGGGCTGTCAGTTCCCTGCACCCCCATGTTTTTGGGCATACTTGAGTTGCTTGGCCTTGTTTGACTACAACTCTTCCTTGAAGACCAATTCTAGCCAGACTTCTTCGGACAGTAGTTTGGGTTTACGGGTGTCCCACTAGTTTTGATCTGATTGCACTGCTGGACATCTTCTGTTTTCAAATGGAAATTAGCTTAGTGCACAAGTTTCCCTGGCTGACCACTGCGTCTACAATCCAACGTTTCTCAATTCTTTGTGATTCCTCAAAAGAGCTTGAACAGCACATGTTGAAACCCTAGTCTGGGGGAGACCTTGTTAATCCAGTTGAACTACATTTTGTCTTGTTGTTGCTCTAAAGCTGTTTCTCAATCTCACCTTGGTAACAGATGTTGGCTGTTCCTCCCTCAGTTTTAAACTTCCTATCTAAGCTGTTTCTGTTTCAGTTAGCATCTGTTTTGATGGATGGATTGATGGATTATATACCTGATTATAGCCCTGATTTTGTGCAAGTATACCTGTAGTCATTTATTCTGGTTTTAAACCAAAAGTAGTTGATTTACTGCATTTTGTAAAGTTACAATAATCAATATTTATATTTCTTTAAGAAATCTATGTTAATAGCTTAGTTTCACACACTGCTTAGAATATTTGCACAGAAATCTATGTTACTTTACAATTGGAGCCACAATAAATGTTCTGTTCTGTAGTTTTAAATCTTTAAAGCCCATCATCAAAAACCTCTTATTCGTATGTCACAAGGGTTAGAAAGGCTCAGCCTCAAATCCGAGGAAAAAGTGAAGCATCCCCAAACATCAAGCTATCAAAAAGAACAGAAGTGACACACAACCACTTTCTTGCTGTTTCAGAAACATTACATGAGTACAAAAAACACAATTGCACAGATTGTGAAATGTGGTTGTTTATGGGGATTGTTCCTCACACACTGGATCAATGAAGATTTCGATGAACATTTGCACACCTCTGCTCTTGTTCTTTGAGTAATTTAACATGAGAACCCCACTGTATGGTCTTTCTTAAGCTGGGGGCTGTTCATCAACCATGACAGACACACCAAGGACTTTAATCTCAGAGCTGCTGGATCAACTCATCCTTAGACTGAAACAGCAGACTGGAACTGATGATTCTTCATTGTCTAGAGAAAGATTAAGTAACTTCTGGACAATAGAAACGTAATCTTCTTTGAGGCCATAACAGCTTTCAAATATGTCTGTAATTCTGCTTACTGAGGCCACCTTGAGTCACATGACGTAATAACTAAGACACACTCCTTTAAGAACACAAATCTGCCAGACGTGTTTGCCTGCCTTGTTCTCATTTGGTCAGCCTCTGACGTGGATGAAGATAAATGTGACTGAAGCAAAGCACACCTTAGGAAACATAAGTTTGGTTTTCCAGCTAAGAATCAATATGCCAAAAGATAAGTGTAATACATTGCCTCTCAAATATTGGACACCTTTACTTTGATCCCAAAGGCTGTCGTGAGATGACTGATATTTTATAAGCCATCAGTGTGCTAGATTTCAATCATGCTCCCCAGACAAAATGCAGCTTGCCTTGTGATTTCAAACCTCTACCTGATGGAAAGGCTTGCTTGAGGTTTGGTCCTCAAATTTCAGTTGTAAAATACTGTATACGCACTGTACCAATCAAAAAGTAGGGGTCATTTAAACTAATTTTATTATGTATTGTATTAGAAAAATAGCATTTGAATATAAATAGGCAGCACAGGGCTGTGGGGCTTTTAAAGGAATATTTTCAGTGTCTATCCCTCGCTTTCATCTATTTTTTTGATGGAGATCTAGTTATACTTTATTGCAGATCACTAGAAATGTTTTTTTAATTATAACTGAGAATCAGCACTGTTAAAAACTAGATAGCTTCAGACTATGCAGACATATTAATACATTTAATTCCATTATGAGGATGCCTTAGAAGTAGGAGCGTAACGATACTCTCTGTTCCTGATACGATAAATACCTCGATATGACCATGATACAATATGCATCACAATATTTTACAACACTGTTTTTAAACAACTATTAAAACTGTTGAATGTGGAAAATGTGGAATCTAAAAAGTTTGGTGGACACAAAGCTAAGAAGGTTAGGGTCTAGTTTGATTTGCATTTGATGTCAACCATCCTATTGGGGCATTGTTAATGTTTGCAAAGTTAAAGGCATCTTTTTTACTCTAAGTGATGTAGAAACATAATTTTATAATCTTTCTCGTTTTAAAATGTGAGCAAATTATTAATGTGTCCTAGTAAATATTGCATACAACAAAAAGAGAAGGTAAAGATGTTTTGGAAGTGACTAGAATCAGAATCACTCCAAGAAGCAAATACACTTCAGCTCCTAGATGATATCTCCCAGTAGCTTCCCAATATGTATTGTAACAAGATTGTATTGCAATATATTGTCCCACAATATATTTTTACACCCCTAGTTACAAAAAAATTACAAAAAGAGAGAAAACAAAAGAAAAAACAATCTTCAATCGATTTTACTAGAGAAACTAATTTGTTTTTCTACACTGCATCCCAATGTTAGAGTATTAGTCTTTTAACTCTAAGAACTATTAGACAATTAAAGGTGGTGGTAAGAACAACGAAGGACTAGATAAAAATCTAGATCTTGTGTATTATCCGCATAATGAGGAAGGTGTAAACCAAACTTGCTGAAAATGAAACCAAGGAGCAAGAGAAACGTAAAAAAATGAGAGGAGGTACTTGTTTGGGTGAATTGTGATGTTTAGGGGCGACACAGTGGTTCAATGGGTAACACTGTGGCTTTCCAGTTAAAAGGTTGCCGGTTGAGGCTCACCGACCTCTTGCATGATGTGAGCTGGAGATAGGCCGCTGGTCACCCCTGTGACCCCAAAAGGGAATAAGCAGGCAGGAAAATGAATGAATGAATAAATGGTTAGGTAAATATATAAAAGGCACAAGAGAGGCTGAGTGTCTGAAGCCTGTACTACGGTGTGAAAGACAGCTTTTAAACAGAGCAACACCAAGATTGATAGGAGGTCAGGATCAGATCTAGAAGGCAGTTCAAAAAGAAAAATATACAATAGATGATTGGATGTGGGACTTTTGGGTGTTATTGCAATACTTTTATGTGAAGTAAGGACTGATTGATTGATCTGTTGCTTGGTCAGTCGGTCAGTTGCTTGCTTGGTCGGCTAGTTGATCAGTTGGCTGGTCGGTCGATTGGTTCGGTGGTTGACACCTGATCAAACTTCAAATCAGCCATTGGATGGTAGCATCTTAATGCATTAAGGCACGTAGATATGATTAAGCTGATCTGCTGTCGAGCACCAGAACCTTGAGGTAATGGACTACAGGAGGAGAGAACCACTCTGGATGCTACTCCTGTCAGCTAAGAATCGAAAACTGAGGCTACAATTCGCTAAAATTGGACAATAGAAGACTAGAAAACGTTGCCTGGACTGATGAGCCTTGATTTCTTCTGCGACATTTATATGGTAGGGTCATAATTTGGCATCAGCAACATAGATTCATCCTGCCTTGTATCAACATGGTACAGTACTGTGCAAAAGATTACGAATACTTTAAACAAAGACTGCTTTGAAACAGTTAAGCATTAATTATTTATTTCTATCAATGAACAAAATTGAAAATCAATTACAGCACCATTTCTTCTAGGAACACTTGCACACAGTTTTTGAAACATCTCTGGTGGTATGTTATTCTAAACAACAGAATTTTCGTTCTCTCCCACTTAAGACTTTTGAACAGTGCTTTAAATGAACACAAAGAAATAAAAAAGAACCTATATATATGAATATTCATTCATTTTCCTTCCCACTCAATCCCTTTTGCGGTCACGGGGATCTGCTGGTGCCTATCTCCAGTGCACATCAGAGGGCAAAACACTCTCCCCTAAGGGGAATGTAGATTATTCAACTAAACTGACCCAACGTTTTTGGGATTGTGGGGAAAACCAGAGGAAACCCACACAAGCACGGGGAGAACATGCAAACTCCATCCAGGAAGGTCACCAACGAGCCTCAAACCGGCAATTTTCTAACTGAAAGGCAACAGTGCTACTCGCTATCCCACCATGCCATTCTACATATGAATTTATATGTATAATAAAGTAATTAAAAGGAGTTTTAGGGCGGCAGGGTGGCGCAGTGGCCAGCACTGTGACCAGCACTGTGACATTCTAATTAGGCTGCTGATTTGGACCTCACTGTTGACCTTCCTGGGAGGAGTTCTCGTCATGCTTGCTCCAGATACTCCGGCTATCATTATAAACATGCCAGGTTAATTGAAATCAGGTTATCTAAATTCCTCTTAGCTGGGAATGTGTGTGTTGCCCTGCGATGGACTGGCGACCTGTCCAGGGTGTACCCCCGTCTCTCGCCTGAAGTGATTTCCCCGATCTCCATATTATCCAACTTACGTTTAAATTCTGCCAGCCTTTCCATGATGAAATCCAGTTTGCGGTCACAGACCGTTACATGAGTCCCGACAGTTTTAAGTCCAGTCAGCATTCCATTCCAGTCGGTCAGCTTAGTGGGGCTTTGAGCACTGACCGCTTTTGATAGTCGCCGATAGCTCCACATATTCCAATCAGCAGAATCCCAGTTATCACAGTTCCAATTATGTAGATGTCTTCGACATCCTCCAGGGACAGAGCAGCCAGGCACACGATCCTCCACTTCGACCAGGAGTCCATCGTGTAGCCAGCAGCATAAGTTCCAGCAGGACAGGTGGGTTCCCCCGAACCCACGCTCCTCATCGAGAAAATGGTGTCAATTGCATTTAGAGACCAGTTGATCAGATCCATAGTTCCTTTTATTTAGAGAGCAGGATAGTGAGAGTCTCTGCAGACGGACAAAAGACAAGAAGCCCAGCTGGGGTTATAAGAGATAAGGGAGTAAGAGAGCAGAGCGTCTATCACCGCCGAAGGCTGTGAGATATTTAATTTAAATTTAAATGTAAAATTATTTAAAATATATTTAGATTTTTTTTTAAATAACTGTGGATAACAAAACTTGTGCTTATTTATAAAAACCAACCGGTCCGACTTTAAAACATTCAGTTGCTTGTCACTATTACTCCACATGGTTTCACTAACGTTTCAGACATTCCTTGGTATGTCATGACATCAGCGTTCAAGTAAAGCATTACCTTCAATTTCAAGCTCTATCACAGGATCTAATTATCAACAACATTGCTTTAGGGCAGGCAACAGCAACAGCTCTTGGGGGTTTCATAAAACTTGTCTCATTTCAGTCAACCCTCAATAAGCCAGTGCGGTGGGTAGATTGCACCGAAGTAAGAGCTGTTGTCAATGAGTCTATAATTAACGTGTGCTGAGGCAATGCAGCTGAATTAGCTGAGCTTATGATAGCCCAGAGTGTGAAAGGAGCACAGCAGAGCACAAAAATCCATTTCACACATCGCTCATCCGTTCCTATAAGCAAAGGCATCACCTCCCCACCCCAGTCTCATGATTGCTGCTATGATGCTCTCAGACCTCATCATATGAAGATAAATGACACCAAATGTCCATAGAACCTTACACACAATAGTATTTCAGGTTTATAATGAGGTTTGTATTGCTCAGAGGTAGGTGACGATCTTGTTCAAAGTAGGGTACGCAACTCTTCACATTGACAGAAAAGATGAACCGTGTTATAAAATATCATTTTTAAATTAACATGCCTGAGGCACATGTACACAGAATGCTTTCTTAGATTTTAATGTGTTCTCCTGTGAATTCAAAGTATGTTTGACAATGTAACCCAGTCTGCGTATGTTCTCAGCTGGAGGTACACTCAAAATGAAAGTAATAAGCAAAAGACAGATAAAGTAGGGGACCCAAGACTGAACCCTGTGGCACACCAAAGTTAAACATTATAGAGTTTCGATTACTGTAATTGTAACAATCAGATAAATATGACTCAAACCAACAGAGGACTATACAACAAAGGTTGAGCAGACAATCAATGAAGATCTAAACTAATGCAGTCACTTCATTAAGGATACTGTATACTGAAGTGGAGAGAAGCACGAGAGAAAAGGGGTTTTGGGGCGTGTATCAAGTAATCCAATGAAGTCTCTCATGAAGCGTGGTTCAAATCTTTTGAGCCACGTGACGTCAGTGATGACGATTGAAGCTTCCCTGGTTCTACTGCCGCTCCTGATTCACGTTTTGGTGGGTTTCACGAGTACACACTGCAGTGTTTACATGTCAGTGGTAGTGATTGAGCGACTGTAATTGTTTCTAAGGAGCCTGCTCAAAAGAGAAGAGTGTTCCATGTGCGGAAACATTTTGAATAAGTTATAACAAATAATTTGTCAATATAAGCCAATTATTATTTTAAATCATGTTATTAAAAAATGTGTGTTTTTTTAAGTGTCTGTTGTGTGCTAGACATCTTGGGTACAACAATAATTCCTCATCCATCCTTAGACATTTTCGAGCCTACCATATAACATTGAAAATAATCCAAATAAAATTGGTCCAACAAAACATAAAAAACCCTGGTTTAATCATTTCAGGAGTAATTCCTCAAAGATTAGAGAGCCTTATAGTAAAAATTCAATGTCTTTGTTAGCATTTGTTGAAATCCATTAAATTGTTTCACCAGCAGGGGGGTTTGTGTGCACATGAAGCCTCGAGCAACGTATTTTTTCTTAACCAATTGGATGGAAAGGTTTAAAGCTTCATGAGTTTTCATCTGCCCATCACTACCATAGAGGCTTGACACTCTGGTGGATCCCCTTGAGGCCAAAATCCTGGGTGGAGCTGTAAGCTTGGCAGACCACTGCCACATCAAGGTCCATACTGGACCAAGAGGAATCCACAAGCAACTCAGCTGCACAGCAAATTACCAAAAAATCGGCAATGTTCGCATGACCAGTGATGATCTTCATTGGTCTTCTCGGGGGTTGAGTGACAATAGGGTGGGAAGACAGGACCTCTCCACCCAGGAGATGCTCCCATACAGATCCCGCCAGAGAAAGCGGAATTAGCACCACAGTAGCAAGCACCACTGGAGGGACAGGAGCAATGAAGAGACCCGTGCCTAGTGTCCATGGAGCCAAGGAACCCGGATCCACGGATCTCTTCACCCATACTCAACCCCGTTCAGCATGACAAGGCCACAATTTACGAACATCCAGGAAGCCAGAGCTCCAAAGAGAGGTCTGTGTGCTTGCTTCATGGACAGTATGGGTCTTTGACAGTCCTGGATGTGACATTACTCCCCCACATCCGGCAAAGGCTGCCACAGAATTGGAAGGAGAGGAAACAAGGACGAGTCCAGGAATCTTTTGATGGATTTCTGGGAGGGGGCTTTACACTCCAGTGGATCCTGAGAGTGCCACAAGCCTGGTGGACCACTGCCACCTCATGGTCCGTATGGGATCAGGGAGAAACCGTGGGTGATTCAGCAGCACTGACACTAAAGGATCGATGCAATTTCAGCACACCCTAGACCTGCGCTGATTATGACGCAAGAGAGGAATCCCACTGACTGCTGAAAGCTACTCTAAGACTAAAGAGGCTCAATCGACCCTCTGCACTGGTCTGCTCAGGAGTCAAATGAAACGAGGTAGGCTGACAGAACCACACAGAAGAGGCTCCTGGACAGATCCAGCCAGGGGATCCGGAACCGGCACAAGAAGAGCACGTGTCGTTGGAGGAGAAGGAGCCGCTGGAGAGGCAGGAGCAATGAAGAGTCCTGTGGCTGGTGTCCAGGGAGCCACGGAACCCAGATCCAGAGATCTCTTCAGGAGACCCAGTTCAGCCTGACTAGGTCTCAAGAGTGACAACAGGTGGAGAACTAAGGAAAACATAACAAAGGTGAACAAAAGATATGACAATGTGAAGGGGCGGAATTCAGAACCTTCTGGAAGGCAGTTCAAAGATAAAATAGAAGATTGGATATGGGACTTTTGGTGGTTATTGCAAGATTTTTAAGCTTTAAAGCATACAATGTATAACAAAACAGGAACAAAATGTAACTGTCTTTAAGCCACACTGCAGACAAGCAGAGCCCTGTTTAGGGCACAGAGGCAGGAGGACCCTATAATTATATCTACACTATACATCTATAAACAACATACAGTGAATCAGTGTTTGCTGGGACAATCTTGTTGACAGCAGGGTACGCAACTCTTTTTTTTTTTTCAAATGAACATGCCTGGGGCTATTTTATCCTATAAAAAAGGCACATTTAAATGACATTCTTAGATTTTAATGTGTTCTCTAATTTCAGCAAAGCAAATGTGTTTTTGGTAATACTGCATTCCAAAGTGTTATCCAGTCTACTGATGTAGCACACTGGAAGTACACTGATCATGTCCTTTACATTGATTGCTGTTACTGTTGGATAAAAGTGAACCAGTGCTTTGCTTGAATCCCTATCCCTTATTTTTCAGCTGACAATGGAATGCACCATATTGCATTGTAAAGAGATGGTGAAATGAAAAGAAAACAAGAAAGGAAGCGAAAGAGCTCCACTATTAAACATACAAAAAAGGATTGCATTTTTAAATATCAATCAAAAGCTGTATGCTTCACAGTTTGAGGGTAGAGAGAGCTTTGGAGTTTCGCTGTATGGCACTTGTCATTTCTCAGCCTCTGTGGGTTTTTATGTATTTGCCTAAAGTATGCCTATATATGCTTCCTTTGTGACAGCTGAGATTTCACAGATTCCTGAATGAGCTGCATTACTAAAATGAACTCAAATGAAGCCATTTTTAAACAAGCGCACTAACATGCCTCAGGATGTATCCATATCCATACGGTGCGTTATCTTGCAACATTAAATATCTTCTCATGTAAAAAGCCCTTCTGAGTATTGAAATGATTAAAAAGATAACGTTTGATTTTGTCTTTGATGATACTAAAAATGCCCTGGTACTCACAAAACATTCAATTACCACGGAAGCAACTCTCTTTCAGATCCCAGATGAGTACAATAGCAAAAATATGCTATTATTTAATTTGATTAAGCCTCTTAAATTATTAGCTCAAGCAGATTGCGTAAATTGCATTTAGTAAATATGATGTTAGTACACTTTCATCTCTCGACCATTTAAAAGAGTAATGTTTATTTGTTATTTGCTCACATCACTAACACATTTTGTGTGCATTTATGCACACTGTAGCATGTGCATCCCATCTTGAAATAAAGCTAATGTGTAAACGATCTTTATGGCCCCAGAGAAATGTGAGCTTCTGTCAAGGCTTTATTTAGCTGAAAAACTGTTTTGTATCCATCATTTCTGCCTCTCTCTCAAACCAAGCAGCGCGGTGCAGACACAAATCAGCCAAAAAAAATATGCTCCACACAGTCCTCTGATTGGTCTTGGTGTAATAACGTAATTTCTTTAGTGGCTCGTTAATTTACAGTTCTAGTGTATTTATTACTTCTTCTGGGGTTGAATTATCCCGGGGCTAATGAGAAAACTTTCGTACAAAAGCCCTGGAGGCCCAGGCCAGGCGACGCCACTCGTGTGAAAGTTCTAATCCGTTAAAAAAATTGACATACATTGCAGGCAGATGCATTGTGTCATCCATAAACTCACGCATTGTAAATGTGACGTCACTCATGTAAGCGTCACTTACCTGTTCTCCATCCTATTTCCTGGCTCAATATGTCCTAAATCTCCTGGTCTCCATGTCTATGTTTACAGAACGCAAACATAAATAGACACAGGTGCTGATTTTTTGTTCATTTGTTGCACACACAGACTGAGGGATTAAATAAATTGTACTAAACAGGTGAACAAATAAATGACTTCATCAGCAAAGGAAAGCTCTCAAATGAAACTATTTTTTAGTTTCTACTACTCATTCCTAAAGGCCATTTACAATCACGTTATGGTAGCGCTTGGCCTTTCATCAAGCTATTAAAATAATCAAACATTGAGGGCGAGCGAAACAAATAAAGTAACCTTATCAGTGAGCATGCTCAGACTCGAATAATTCACGAGCATGGGGTCAATAGGGGTGAAACATTACATTTTGTACCAAAATTGGTTTTCTTAGCAGTCCTCGACATCTATAACACCTTTTTTACATAGTTCTCATCTTAAGCAGCAGTGTTTAAATGTGAGTGATGTCCTCCCAGTAATCTGGCCAGCATTGGGCTTCAGGCAGTGTTGCCATGGAGAAATTTCATCCCAGCCCATCCTAGAAATCCACTGACCTGGCAAGTAACTGGTATCAGCTGGACCTGATGATTAAATCAGGGATTAATTTAGAGATAATCTGTCTTTACATTTGTACCTGGTCTGCCAGGCTCACACAAAAAGGGTTAAAGATCACTTTCTGACATAGACTGCACGCTCCGACTCCAACTACATTTTCATGCTTTACATTTGCCCGTGCTGCTCGCCATACATCAGTCCTTTTCCATTTTTTTTTCTATCAAAAATGGTGTCATTTTCCCAGTCTTTTCAGGAACTTGACACACACCCAGAGCTTGTTGATATGCAGCTACTCTGCCACAGGTAGCAAACTCATTGAGGTCGTTAAATCCCTTCAAGTTGCTGAATTTAATTAAAGCTTCTTACAGCAACGGGGGAATTTCTCTGCAAATATCAACAAATTTTGGAGTAAACAGCTAAGCTCACAGTGGGATCACAATTACGGCTGTTGACTCACTACTGAGCGGCAGATGATGCGCATCATTAACAATCTGTGTCATGGCAGTGTACTCCACACTCCACAAATGATTTTTAAGTAAAGTTTCTAATTAATGTAATTTCTTGGATATATATACCGATTTTAAAAGTATTCTTTCATGCGGCATTAAAAAAATCTATGTAATATAATTGATAACTTTCAACAATCAAAACAAATTATTCAGTGAAAATGTTGAGTTTATATAACCCATGATTTTTACGTTGTAAGTGCAATGTTTTCCTGCAGAGCTGTAAAAGAAAGGAAATCAAGAACACCGAATAAATGGAGAAAAATAAATAAGACTATAAAAAATGTTTTTAGGTCAGACTTGAGCCGTTCAGTGTAGTTCCTGGGAGTCGCTGTGACAGGGAGTTCAGGGATCACATTGCTTAATGCACACAACCCAAGGTTGTCCTCTGTGGTTCAAGAGGAACCAGACAGGAGCATCATTTGAGTGCAGTAATTAGGGCAATGATAGGGGGCATGGCAAGGACAATTATGTAAACAAAATGTTTTTTTCTGTTGTAACTAATATAAATGAAATAACATTCATTTACCAACCCTTTTATTCCTGTTTAGGGGTCACAGAGGTATGCTGGTGCCTATCTCCAGCACACATTTGGTGAGAGGCGGGGGTACACCCTGGACATGTCGCCAGTCCATTACAGGGCACATTCACATTCTCACCTAAGGGGAATTTAGATTCAATTCAATGAACCTAACCGCATGTTTTGGGGATTGTGGGGGAAACCGGAATACCCGGAGAAAACCCACGCAAGCACATGGAGAACATGCAAACTCCTTCCAGGAAGGTCACCAACGAGTCTCAAACCGACAACCTTCTAACTGGAATGCCACAATACTAACCACTGCGCCACCGTGCTGCCCTGTTGTGCACTAATATCAATTAAATAACAAATAAATGAAGCTGTTTTTCTTTTTATTACAAAATGAATAAAACACAATTTTGATTTTGAATAGATGTTTAGCACGAAAGTGGTTTGAGGAAAGCCTAAATATTCTGTTTCAAACTTTCATAAAGCACATCAAAGTCATACAAACAGAAACATTTCAAATCCACCTTCTAAAAAAAATAATTAAAAAGAGCCCCCTCCCCTCCCCCCAAAAAAAAAAAAAGAAAAAAAAGCTGGGCTCAGTTCGCTCAATAAGGTTTCATTCTCAACGGCCCAATGATGCTCACAGATAGCTGAGGACCGGAGCTAGCGGAAAAACAGAGATTCTCCCAGAGTCCAACAACCACTGCATCCAGAAGGAAAAAAAACACTCAACCAGGGAGAATCCAAGCACTCCAGACAGGACAAGATTTCGGACTTGGTGAACCAGGTATGCAGCGAATTGTCAACGAATAGGTGATTTAGAAAATGGTCAAAGTGTGAGAGGAGAGAAGAATATAATGGAGTGGTCGCACTACTCCTGAACAATTCAGATTTTCACAGCATGCGATTATGTGCGTTATGAGCCAGGCCACACAATAGTCATTAAAAAATAAACTATTCACTATAAAACTCCTCTAAATTGATTTAATAAAAATGATCAAAAAGCTCACGGACCTGACCTCACCAATGTGGTGGCATCACGTGACCCAATATCACAGGTGAAAGTTCCTCCCAGCTGAATTTTCCTTCGAAGCGGATCCCAGTATGTATCCAGAACATACAAACCCATTCAAGTCAACAGGAATTTTTTAAATAGTGTAACCGTCCCATAAGAAAGGAGCCTGATTGGGGATAAAATCATAACACCTGATCACCATCGAGCGACAGCAGCTGAATGAATTGATGAGGGGAGCACATGAGGGAAGGGAGAAACATAACAAAATGACAAACACAGAGTGGAACTTAACAAATGGTCTTTTTTTCCACAAAGGCTAAAATTCAAGGCATATAACAGTTATGTTTTTTTAATTAACCCATTCAAAATACAATAACAAACAACATCGATAATGAATCAAGTGGCTGGTTCCAGAATAGATTTGTAAAACCAGAACTCACACGCAGATATTGGACTCTCTGGTCGGAAGCGTGGAGTTATCTGTTGCCTGCTCAAGTGAGCCGTGTCCGGCAGTCTCTTATTTCGCCTCCCAGTGATTAGAGACATCTCCTCAGGACTTTATTGACTGTGATCAGCTGGAAAATGGACTGGTTCTGTTCCGTCTTCAAGAATTTATAAAACAATTCAAAACATTTGCTGCAGAAGACAGCCAGCATTTTTCCACCTCTTCAGCCTCATCATCTTTGTGCTGTTTAATGGACTTATGGTGTACCATTGACTGTAAACCATTTAAACTATGAGAGCTACATCAGATCCTCAGACATATTCCAGTTCATTTTTTAATGATACATTTAACCCTGATCTTGTTTTTCTTTTGATTCAAGCAGCCATAGACTGCTGCGAAACCAAACAAATACACAGAAAGAGTTGACTTAGTTTTGTGCAATCTGCAGATTCTCCATTCTGCATCAAAGTGACATCTGCTATCTGTACAGGCAGCCGTATTGACTGTGCTGGACACTCGCCAGTTTTGGGGGGTTTGGGCACAACACTGAACTCTTTTCGATTTTTCAGCCAACAATCTCAATCATCAAAATCCCAAAAGTAGAGTAACTCAACCTTTTGATTCCCTCAACATACACATCTAATTCCGGGTCATTGTAGAGGGTGATAAAACTATGATAAACACCATTATAAAATAATTACAAGCAGTAAAATATTGAAAATATTTGACACGTTGATTGGAGCATTTCCAAAATATTTAGGTTTATGTAAATCAGTGAAAAATATATAAGTACTATACAGGACAATCTTCTCAATGTTTTCACAGCTGCTGTGACCATAATCACCAAGGAAACAACTGGTGAAAACTAGAAATGGAACCAAATCCTAGGTATCTGGCACCAGCTAAACTCACTGAGTTTGGGGGAGGTTTAATGGAGCTCAAAAACAACCCTACCATCAAACTGAGCAACTACATTACATGAAATGGTGATAGACAAGGCCATGTTACAGTCAAATTGCCGGTGAAAAGAATGGCCTGTGCTTTGAAAGTGGGTTATGGATGTTACACTGCAGAATCAGAAAGCACTTTATTGCCAATAGATTTGCACTTACAAGGAATTTGTCTTGTTGGCAGAGGCAACCAGTTGCAAATTTCTTAATAAGAAATTAAAAATAAGTAAAATGAAATTCTACAAGGATTTTTGCATTCTACTCTGGTTTCCCCCAACAATCCCAAAAACATGCACTGGATTAAATGAATAATCTAAATTCCCCTTAGGAGAGCACCTGTTGCCCTGTGATGGACTGTCGACCTGACCAGGGTGTACCCCTGACTTGCCAAAGTGAGCTTCACCGGCAGACCCCCCCTGACACAAAAGGAAACAGGTGGGAACATCTAATATCACAATCCACAAGACCTTATTGCATAGAAAATCTGTGAAGGGAGCTCAAAGTTTTAGTTGCCCCATCTCAACCATAAAACCTTGCTCAAAGTGAGCGGACCCTCGTGATCACAAACAGAACAAGCGGGTACGAAGATGAGTATCAAACTGAATATAAAACAAATCATATTAAAACTGGGGAAAAGAGTTGGTTATGCGTGTTTATTTAAATATTCATATAAAATAAATTACTTTCAATTCCTGAATAAAAAAGGGATGGGAAATGAACTTTTATGTGTTTTGTTAAGTTTTGACTCTTTTTATCGGTGCGGCAGCTCTGCTGGAATCTCAAATCTTTTTTTATACAAAGTGTAGAGTGGCTGATGGTCTCCATTCATCTGTTTCCTTCTGAGTGTCAGCCCAATCAAGAAAGGGATTGGGTGTCATGGCTGTCAGGCTGAAGGATGAGGCTAGATTGGGATTGGGCTTCGTGTCAGACGTTTGACTGATGGACTGACTGACTAAATGAGTGAAAGCCGGGTTAGACGTACGAAACAAGAGCATTCGAGTCTTGAGAGGTGCCTAAAACGCTCCCTTCTGTGAGCCTGTGATCCAACAGATGTCCATAGAATCCCACACTCTGCCAAGTGCTGTTTGTTTAGTAGTGAAATGAAACCCAAGACATTGTGCTTTCCAGAAGCATCTTCCACATCCAGTTTAAGATTGACCTGAAGCAAATCCTCAGTAGAGAGCAGATGGCTCCTTTTTCTGATGTGTGTGAGAGACTGCCCAGGGACGGCAGTCTGAGGTATCAACACCACACAACCACACACACACGCACACACACAGTGCGCATCACATCCATACCCTCACTCACAACACACCGCTCGAGTGGCTGACTGATGGATGCAAGATTCAGAGAGACAGAAAGTCTCGGTGGGTTTTTTCTTAAGCAAAAAACAGTAGAGGACAAGGAGGAAGTGAAACTCAGAGAGAAACAGACTGCACAGTCAGTGCGAATGAGCAAAATGAGGTCTGCTCTCAATCGTTGACAGATCCAGGGAGAGCAGCTAATCTAAGTAAACTGTGAAGGTGTGGAAACCCTGGAGATTACATATCATGTCAACAGAGCAAAACTCTGCAAAGGGTCTCATTTAACACTGTGCTACTGAATCAATCTCAGGTTAACATCACTTACAGAAATCAAACATGGCCGCTTATACTGACAATTAGTCACATTTTTTCTTTGCGATTTCTAAACTCTCGCACAAATCTACTCATATCCATTAGTTATCAACTAATACAACAATGAATTTTAAGAATTCACTACAGTTCCTGATAAAACAATTGAAAAAATGTGGATTAAAATATGCATTAAAATGTACAGCTTATGGAGGATATAAAGTTTGATACAACTGGTTTATTTCTGCAGGTTTAAATACATTTTTTAAAAATTGACACAAATGTGAGAGAAAAGCTGAATCCAAACATTTATGTGGCGTGTATCAAATGGAATCACTCTCCTACAGGGCCACTGCAACCATGGGGGATATTTGGGTGTTTTAGTACACAAACACTTTTATTCGTTTGAAAGTTAAACTCACGCAGTTTTCACTTCATATCATCACATTTTAGAGACCACAAGTCTACGTTGAAACATGACAGATCTGTAATGGGAAAATGATCTTTGTGCCATTTGATTTCTTCATGTAGACACTCTCATTGTGATTTTGTTAGCCTGGTCATTCTTTTCTTAGTCATATCTCAGTGCCACTCAGCCCAACCTTAACATCTTGAACTGTTCCTTGAAATGCAATGCTCCTGTGCTCCATAATATGAAGGTATGAATATTTCCATATCCCAAAACACCAGGGCACCAGGTCATAGCATAGGAGCCAACTCTGGCGTCCAACATCCCATATGCGTAAGAATCTAATCAGAAGGACATGAACAACACACAGGAGGATGGTCTTCATGGTACAAATAGAGGGCTCCAAAAGCTGTCTGGCATGTTCACATTGAGAACACTATTCTCTGTGCTTGTGGTCTTCTCACTGTGAATCATCAATAAAGAAGCTTCTTTTTTACATTGGTTTTCTGTGCTGTTTCTTCAAGACGGTCTCTCTCTCTGTCTCTCTCTCTGTCTCTCTCTCTCTCTCTCTCTCTCTCTCTCTCTCAGCAAGGTGAAGGCTCATTTCCACCACAGATCCTCAAGAGAGTACATTTACAAACAGCAGTGATGAAACCAAAGTGCTGAAAATAAAAACAAAATTAAAAAAAGAGGACAACTAAAAATATAAGCAATAAAAATGGTTAATGGTTAAAAAACATAAAAACATACTTTCACAAATACTCCACAGATTTAAAGGGGCCATATTATGCTATTTTTAAGGCAGTTATAATAAATATTTGAGCCATCTATACCAGCACTGCATCTAAATGCAATATCAATAGTAGAAAACATCTTTGATTCATCTTGTATTTTTTGCCTCTGCAAAATCCACCATTTATCCCCGTTCCTCTGGGGCATCGAAGAGTTCTCTTTAAGTCTCATCACTTAGCAAACTAATGAATCCACCATAAATGTGTAGAAATAACAACACAGTTCAGTTCCTCTCTGGCTATTTGCCTGAGATAAAGTTATTGAACGAAGTTTGGATCTATTTCATGGAAATATTGTAGGACTTTGTGTGTTTATTCCTTTTAATAAATTCTAATGGTATTTTGTTGATATTTTTAACCGATTTCAGGTGTTTTGTGAAATGCTGGGTTGTTTAGCATAACCATTTATTAGGCAGCAATTTTTCCTGTGACGTTGGTTCTGTTAACAAATCTAAGATGGCGATTGGAACGAAGTTTCATTATGAACATCGTCGATGCCCAAATTGCTTGAGGTCGCCCAACCCTAACGCCTATTACATAACAATCGACAAAAAACACACTTTCTCTGCATTGTTCTTCTGCGGTCTGCTGCTCTCACACCCGATCTGCATAGAGATGAGCTGTTCAAGTGATTAATCTGAACTGAAGGCATTGCAAGGAACTAGAGTTTTTCCGATTCCGATACCAGTATCGGAAATGCTGCCGATACCACAAAAAATCTGGCATTGGTATCGGCGAGTATTTGAGTCCATGCACCGATCCGATACCATTTTCCTACACATAACCTAGTTATGCCCGCTAGCTTTGCTTATCGCTGCAAAACGGAAATCAATTCTTCTTCGCTGCTCAGAATGCAAACACAGGAAGTTGTGTTGTGTTGCCACAAGCATCCAAGGAGAAGGACAAGCCGCGCCAGACGCAACAAACATTGGAAGCTTCATTCAAACAAAGAGAAAAGTTTACACAAGACAGCCAACGAGCAATAAAGATAACAGACAAGATTATCGAGTTTATTGTACTGGATGACCAGTCACTGTCAATGGTCGAAAACGTGGGCTTTCGCCACTTAATTGAACATTTGGAGCCTCGGTACAGTTTGCCTGGTCGCAAATATATCTCCGAAACAGCGCTCTCTGAGCTTTATGAGACAGTGCGTGAACACATTTCATGTAAACTAAAGGACGTGCGAACTATCAGCTTCTCTACTGACATCTGGAGCTGCGACTCGAATCCCATGGTCTTTACTGAGTTTCACAGCACACTGGGTAAACACAGTGACGCCTTTTTACTCTTCAAAGTGAAGGGTGCAAGCTAAATAGTTTCGCGGCTCGCGTCCGTCCATAGCTGAATCAATCAGGGGTATGCTTGTGAAGGGGAATATTTCTAAATCCTGTGTTCATGTTATTTTGCGCGACAACGCAAGCAACATGAAAAAAGCCATGAAAAAACAGATTAGCTCCTCCACCTCGTCTGTAGTGGAAGTGATCCCCTCGTTACAGTTCTAAAACGGCTACTTGCTCGGGAGAGCCAGGAGTACACTGGTATGAAAACAATGAAAAACAACCTTCTTGAGGCCGTCAACAAACGATTCGCAACCATCGAGGAAGAGCCCTTGTATGCAGTTGCCACTTTCTTGTATCCATGTTTCAAAGATGTCTATTAAATTTTTTTTCATGTCCATATTGATTATTATCTGTGCAATCAGCACAATTTCAACGAAAATCACAAATCTGCCTATTCAGATTGAAAAGTTCTTGTTAGGGTTTAGCGCTCATTCTGTATGTTGAATATAAGTGCCAAACGCCTTGCATTTTCCCTCGTATATTTAGGCGGGGATTTCCTTTAGTCGTTTGTTGGAATTTTGTTTTTCACCACTTGTGTTAGTGTGATCATTGGTTTTTGTAAACTGTGCTTATCTCACAGCCAGAGGCTCATCTGTCCTAACCTACCGGGAGACTGTAGCTGTAGCTGTGCCCATGTCACATCTTGAAATTTATTTTAGCTTGAGAAATCGGAGGTGAGGCGTGAGAGATCACTCAAATGCGTGAGTCTTACGTTCAATGTGTGAGAAATGGCAGCTCTGCAGTTTCACTTGTGAGTATGGATGCGGATGTACCGCTGCGGCTTCCGCATAAGGCATTGTGGGAAATGTAGTTTTTTTTCGCGTTTTTTTTTTTTTTTAGACACTCAAATTTTTTAAGCTCTCGCGGGCCACATTAGATTACACAGCGGGCCACATCTGGCCTGCGGGCCTTGAGTTTGACACGTGTGGTCTGGGGCCCACTACAGCAAATTCGCTTAGTCTTCAATCTATTGCATAGGACCACTAGCAGCTCCAAATCAGAGGAACGAAGAACTCTTGAGGATTTAAGAGGAGAAAGCAGCTGTATGACGTGATGGACGAGGCCATTTAAAATTTAATCCTTCAGTCCACTGGTAACCAATGTAGTGCAGCTAAAATAGGTGTAATGTGATTGTGTTTTCTAGCTCTGCTCAATACCCTAGCGGCTGGGTTTGGGATGGACTTGGAGGTAAGGTACAAAGGATTATAAATCCAATCTGTACATGGAAAGTGCATGTATGACTCTTTTTAGATCGCTAAAAGTTTAAAATGATGTTAACTTGGCAATAAAACAAAGTTGATAAAAATTACTTCTTTCTACCGAACTTAGAGCTGACTTGAAAAGACAGGATGTATTATGCCATAAATTCCAGCCATTTCTGGGAAAAAAAATTGCTGTGAAACTTCTGATTATTTGCAATTACAACACATGGATTGCTACATTTCATCTTAGTCAACAGATTATTTAATCATCTAAAACAGCTCAACCTATGGCTCAAACAGCAGAGCATCAGAATGCGAATAATTTTTCCATTCTTCTCTAGTGGGAAATTGCCAGAAAAGGGTGAGTTTAAAATGTTATCCATTATCAACCTCGAGAAAAAATAGAATCCTACACACAATGAGGGTGTCGGGTTCGCCCAGTGTACTCAAGCAACAAAATACATTTGAAGAACACGTCTGGAAATGAGTAAAACAGACATTAGGTCGGAGCAGATAAATTCCACCTGCTTCATTGCTTCTTTTTTGTGTTGGGACCTATATTTCTGAAAATGTAATATTGAAAGATGTCAACGTAAATCCATACTCAACTATTACACCACATTTAATCACACAAATATAAAGGATAAATATAATAAGCATCAGCAGTAGCTCCAGTTATCAGAACTCACACATTTCCATATGCAAATGCTAATTTTGTATCATTCTTATTCAAATTATAATTTATTAAAAAATTTCCACTTTTGTAATTTGAGCATTGTGCTATTCACTCACTTTTGTCTTGATTTGAGAATTTGGATATTTTCTTATTTCAACAAAAGCAGTTCTCTTTAGGCAGCAAATAAAGCTGCTCCATTAAGAATCTTTGAAGAATAGTTAGGAGCTATTACCAAATGGCACAAAACTAGAAAAACATTTTTCAGTTCTGATTCTCAGCGTTGCCCATCTCTCGTCGTTTGCCCAATTTTCATAAATGCACACGGCTCCGAGCTTCTCTTTCCCCCATGGCAAGGCCATCAATCTTCACTGACATCCTATTAACTCACAACAGACACCAATACCCACAGATAGGTTTCATTGGCTATGTCTGTCCCATTTATTTATTTATATATTTTCCCCATCGATCTGTAACAATGTGTAGCATGAAATGTTCAACAGTGTTCCAAACAAAGACTGATCTTTGAAAGAATTAATATGTTTGGACCTCATTCTGAACTGACTCCATATTTCCTCTTCAAGAGTTATATCTCTGCATGTATCTAGCATTTGCTGCTATCCGTGTCACGGTTCATATAATCAAACCATAGCTGACACGGTAAACCGTTTCTGTTGATCTCTGTTGACTCTGGATTAATCCACTGAACCATTACTCTGATGAAACATTGAAGCTGGTGTGAGAGGGCAGAGGCATTTTTAATTTGTAAACAAAATGAAGAATTGTCAAAATAATAAAACTGATCAAAGAGGTAGTTTAGCAGAGCTCAGATGAAAGTTTCGTGATCCCATGATTGAAGCAGAAAAGCTGAAAAGATCTGGATGTCAGTGTGCCCTGACGGGGAGCCAGAATGGCAGGAACAGGTATCAAGACATGGATGTGGTGTTATCAGTTCGGCAGGCGCTGCTTCCTCAGATTGATCTATCTTAATGAGCTCATCACGCCCCTGCGGAGAGACGCCCTGATTACATCTGCCCGCCACACGAAAGGAGAGATCCTGCTGAGTTACACACTGCCCATCATACAAACATAAAGATGATGCACATAAAAGTTGCTTAAACCCTACTGTTGTGACACATGGTGGAAAAATCTCTCATTGACGATTTACTACCAAGTCGTTCCAGTCATTCCGTATCTAATTTGATCAAATCTGACATAGTACGCTAATAATAATTTTTAAATTATTTTACCACAATTTTGCCCATTCACACAATTAGCCACTAAAGGGACTTCCCCTTGAGTGTTGTGTACACACAAAAAGTGTGTTGGGAACAATTTGAAGTTCCATTTCTCATGTTCTCTTGTGGATGTGTTCAAAAACTCATTATAGTAAGTATGTTGAACTGTCACAATCCAAAATTTGAGAATACTTTGCATTTTTGAGGTGTTCCTTTCTGAACTTGGTATTTGGGGGGAGAAAAAAATGCATTTAGTGAAATTGTGTGCATTTTGGGGAGCACCATGGAACATTTCCATTTAGGGCACCCATTTGGCCAGCAGTGGCCCTAGGTAACCATATACCACCAGAGTATGCAGTACAGTTCCATTCCTTTTTTCAACAGTCCAGGGTTCACTCTCTTTCTCTGTCACTCCTACTGTGCAGTGAAACTGATGGGAAAAGGTAGGGCACAATGAGACAAACACAGTCAAAAACAAACTAGCAAAGAAGAACAGAATCTGTGAATTACAGTCTATCCTGTGTTGCAATCCTTGCTGCTGTTTGAGGCATTGTTCAAAGGCACCTGCACCTGTGCTTCAAACATGGACATTATTATTGTAAAAGAATCTGAAACAATAACATATTAGAACCATATTGACACTTGTAGACTGGTGTGACTGAAGGATGTTAGTTTTCAAAGGCTTCTTTGAGAAGATTGAATGTTTCATCACACAATGAAAAAAAGCTAAAAGGAAGTGGTGACATGTCTTTCATCGTTGAACCCCTTTCATCCCTTCCGAATTTAGCAACTATTTCTGCAAATCTTGTTTGTAACAAGCCCCTGTACACAAAGCCCTATTCTGCAAGAGTAAAACGCTTCTTAAAGGCTACCATGTTTTTCAGAACAACGAGAAATGAATAACAAGCTGAATTGATGTCAAATTGTACCTAATATTTGCCAAACAAATCTAATCGACCAATAGGAGTTCGTCATAAACACTGCGTCTAAAACCAGATGCCCCTCACAAGTGCTGCCTGACAGACGGAGAACATAAAAGAATTCAGTTCCGTGTTGACAGGTGCACCAGAGCTCGGGAACACTGATAATTGCTCTCCAGATGAGTCAAACCTTCCTTTAGCATCATTAATCAACTGAATACATTATAATCAAACAAGCATAATTAAGAAGCTAAATTAATTAGACCAGAAATGGATGTGCGAGAGCAAAATATTACTTTTCCGCTTCCTTTTTCAAAACTGTGCCACCACTATTAATGAAGAAATGAGAGTCGTTAAACTTCATGACTATATTTGCTTCTGACCTGGTTTTAATGAACATGTTTACGAGGCTGTTATGGTGCTGGAGCACTTGGTGAAGTGGCAGATACGGCTGAGACGGTAATTCCATAAGGTTATAAAGAGCAGTATACCCAATAACGCCAAATCATGTCATGCAAACCTTTTGAAATTTCTGTGTGCTTCCTGCTTGGAACAGACACAAAAGACAGCTTGAATACTTTCACATAGTACTCAGAGTCGATTAGTATTTTATATTTAGAATTTTCAAAAAAGGACACTTACCTTATATAAGTGGAGGAGAAGAAACTAAAATCATTTGTTTTAGTCCTTTTTTTAACCCTCCTATTATCCTCAGGGTCAATATGACCCCATTCGGTGTTTGACATGAGTAGATGTACATGTATGAATGTTTTCCTTGCTTCAGATGGAATGCCTGGTGGCCTGCAGGTGTTTACAAATTGTTTGAAATTTTTCTCTGTGTCAAGTTGACCCATACATAATAATGTTCCAGTCTTTGCTAAAAGAAAATGTTTCATATGTTTTATGTTGTGTTGGTAAAAATAAGTGGAGGTGGGGCTGCTTGATCAAACACTGGCGTTACTCTGGCAGGAATGCACTTATTTATGATAGAAAATGTTGAATCATAAATGTAGGCGGGGATGGGTGATTGGCAGTACAGACCTGATGTGCTTCATGACTAGCCGGTTAAAGCACTTCATGAGGATGGGAGTTAGTGCGACAGGACGATAGTCATTAGCAGTAGGGCAGTAGGGGGATTTTTTGGGACCGGGATTGATGGTGGTTGATTTAAAACCATCAGGACGACAGCCTGGTTGAGGGAGATATTGAAGATGTCTGTGAGGACATCAGTGAGTTCCGCTGCACAGTCTCTCAATGCACGACCACGAATGTTGTCCTGGCCCGGAGCCTTCCGGCCGTTGATCCAGCTGTTGGATCTCCTCACACTGTCTGGAGACAGAGTCAGCACCTGGTCACCCAGAGAGGGAGGAGACTTTTGTGCTGAGATGCTGTTTTCCACTTCAAAACGAGCAACTGTATTAAGCTCTTTCAGCAGGGAGATTGTGTTCTCACAGGTCTGTGGTGGGGGCTTGTAGTCTGTGACGGTCTGTATGCCTTGCCATAGACTCCGTGTGTCTCTGCTGTCTTTGAAGTGAAGAGCGATTCCCCTAGAGTGCAGCGTTTTAGCCTCTCTGATGCCACAGGACAGGTTGGCCCTTGCTATCTTCAGGCTCGCCTCATCTACAGTTCTGAAGGCGACGTTCCGGGCTTTCAGCAGCCTGTGGACCTCCCATGTCATCCATAGTTTTTGGTGGGACCGGACAGTGATGGTTTTAGTGACCTTTACATCCTTAATGCATTTTTTTATGAAGGATGTGACAGACTCTGTGTACTGTGTCAGTGGTGTTGTAGGTGGCAGCCTGGTTGAACATTTTCCAGTCTGTGGTGTCAAAGCAATCCCTTAAAGCATCAGGGTGGGCTGTCTGCTGCTCACTGATGTGCTGGAACAGCTCATTCAGTGCCTTGCTCCTGTTGTTGACATTGGATGTACACAGCACACAACAGCACTTAATAATCATAAGCTAGAATATCGGTGACCAGTATTTGCAGATCGTAACAGCGTTGCGGCATCAACTCCCAGGGCGGTGTTTGCTCCTGTTTTCCCAACAGGTACTCCTCTGGAGTCAGGGCAGACTTCGGTCGCTCAAAGCTTTTCACATGCCCGGTGTGTGCAACCTGATCGCGGACACGCTGTCCAGGTTCCACCCAACTGCAGGAGAATGGCAACTCCATCCCTTGGTTTTTCAGCAGATTTGGAACACTTTCGGGGAGGCCCAAGTAGACCTGTTTGCCTCCCTAAGAGAACCCCCATTGCCAGCTTTCTACTCCCTGTCCATGGCTCCACTGCTGGCCCAAGAAGAAACGCTTATATGCATTTCCCCAGTGAACCTTCTAGGACAGGTTCTGTACAAGGTCAGGAAGGACAGCACGAATTGCCCTGCCCCGGGAGGAGGGTTCGTTAGGTCCAGTCCGAGCCCTTTGGGTCTACCTGGACAGAACACAGGAGTTCTCCAAGCAGTGGTTAGCCCACTGGATTGGAAAAGCTATGCAGCTTGCCTACCAGGCTTGCTAGAAGCCTGCCCTCTCCATCTACGCGGCATTGCTGCCTCATGGACTCTGGCTAGGGGACTCTCGCTCGGCGACATATGTCGAGCTGCGGGTTGGTCAACACCCAACATCTTCATTAGGTTTTAGTGCCTTAGGGCCTGGTCCCTACAGAACTAGGGTCCAAATTCGGGAGTCTCTCATGGAATTTGTTCCCAATAAGTCGGTTTTCCTACCAACATATGTCTCCATTCCTTCTTGCAGGGAACGTGGGGTTGCCTAAGTAACTTAGACATTTTTCTTTCACTGCAATTCACTGCATTTTGTTAATTGAAGAAAGTAAATGATTAATGCTTCCATTGTTGAGAACAATTTTTGTTTACTGCATTTTCACAAAACTGTTGCAGATTAATGTAAATTTCGTAAAGACAGTGTGATTTTTAACATGGAAAGAAATGTGTGCTTTTTAAACATGGAAAAAAATTGACCTTGGCTCATGACCTTTTTAATATTCACTCCAGACAGGAAACTCATAGCCTTATGAACTGATGAACATGCGCACCTTTATATAATAAATTATTCATTCAGTCCATCAAAAGAAACAAAAGAGATGTGCCGTGTCAGAGAACATCACACTTACTTCCTGCGACCGCAAATGGCTCACATGCACTGTCCCCTTCCTCCCCTTTGATGTCCATCAGATGGCAGTCAGCAGAAGAAAAGGTTGCACCTCACATCCAGAAGATGCTCTATGTCAGATTGTAATTGTCCTCCAAGACATGGACTGTCATTTCTGTCAGTACAGCTTAGCATCCTGGAAAGAGAGACTCTTTCAACTTTTTTCCTTGAATATAAAAAATTATTATTAAAATGCTGTGCATTGGTTACTCTCGTGGCTCTCTGTCCAGATGTCAGTGGTTCGATCTTTGCTTGGGGGCCTCTCTGGTAAGGGGTTTAAATGTTCACCTTTGTTTGTATACGTTTTTCTCATATTCACAAAACATGCATGTCAGGTGAATTGGTGATAAACTCTTTGGATGGAAAAAAATCTGGCAATGGAGCAAACAAATTTGCTGTGGCAAGATTTCTTAAAAGTAGAAAAGTACAATATTTGAACTGGTTTGTGCATTTTGCATTTACTTGATGGGGCAGTGTAGACAGACATGGTCTTTACATGGCTTGGTACGCATGTAGTACCAAGAATTATGGCATAGTCTCAAAACTAGATATTATATCTTAAAATTAAACTGATTTTATTTTTTCCAAGCACTAAATTATCTGTTTTATAATGTGAGGATATTTACGCTTAAAATGTTCTAATATTCTTAAAACTTTCTTCAAACTTAACAGACTCTATTTAAATATAGGTAATGAACAGTTTGAATGAAACAAGAAAATGTTCTCTATGTAATCATTTACACAGGGAATTAAATAATATACGTTGAATATACATACATAATATACATACATAGATTCTTTTCTGAAAACATTTTATTCTTTTTTAAATTTCTGAGATTTTTTGCTTGATCAAAGATTTTTTTCTTGTTCTGAGAATGGTGTTTTTATCAGTTTTTAACATTGACTAGTATTTAACTAGTTTTAACTTTAGTGGCAAATTCAAAGTTTTACAAAGTTTCTTAGATCAGAATAAGCATTTTTTTCCTCTCAAGAAAAAGTTTTTAATCTATTCCCTAAAAGTCTAATTTTAACAAGATAATTCTTCTTAAAATATCCATCCATCAATCCATCCATCTTCTCCAGCTTATCCAGGGCTGGGTCGCGGGGGCAGCAGTCTAAGCAGGGACACCCAGACTTCCCTCTCCATGCACAGACACTTCTTCCAGCTCCTCGGGAAGGACCCCGAGGCGTTCCCAGTACCCAAAGCTCATGACCATAGATGAGAGTCTGCCGGTCCTCTTCACCACGACAGAACGATACAACCGTCTGTCGATCTCACGCTCCATCCTCCCCTCACTCGTGAACAGGGCCCCGAGATACTTGAACTCCTCCACCTGCGGTAGGAGCTCTCCACTGACCTGGAGAGGGCAGGCCACCCTTTTCCAGTCGAGAATCATGGCCTCAGACTTGGAGGTGCTGATCCTCATCAAAGCCGCTTCACACCTGGCTCCAAACTGCCCCAGCGCACACTGTAGGTCCATGCCAACAGGACAACGTCATCTGCAAAAAGCAGAGATGAAATCCTGAGGCCCCCAAATCGGACTCCCTCTGGCTCTAGCTGCGTCTAGAGATTCTGTCCATAAAAACTATGAACTGGTGACAAAGGGCAGCCCTCCCGAAGGCCAATGGGCACTGGGAACAGGTCTGACTTGGTGCCGGCAATGCAAACCAAGCTCCTGTTCTAGCATTCATGGACCGGACAGCCCTTAGCAAAGGGCCCCGGACCCCATACTCCCAGAGCACTCCCAACAGAACACCATGAGGGACACGGTTGAGCGCCTTCTCCAAATCCACAACGCACATTTGGATCAGTTGGGCGAACTCCCATGATCCCTCAAGGACCCTGCAGAGGGTATAGAGCTGGTCGAGTGTTTTACGGCCACGGCTCTTCTCAAAATAAAAAAAATCTATTATTTATTCTAAATGTAAGCTTTTTTCATTTTTTTGCAGTGTGTATGTGCGGACAGTGAAAGATTGAAGAGGATGAAGAAGTAAAGATGGGTGACGTTCTGTTGGAAGATTAGCGAATAGAATTTTTTTTTTTATAATAAACCAACAACCTTGGCTAAAGACCAATATTAGTCTTTCGTAAGGTACAGTAAAGAGCATATAAATGTTTCACTTGATCTTTCTCAAAAATAAATGGAAATAATGAGCAAGAACAGCACAATACTCTATTTAGCAAATTGTCAACGTACAACGCAGTGCCCTTGGATGCAAATTGTGAAAAAGTTAACAAATTCTGTGTGATTCTAAATCAAGATTTTCCATTTATTTCTCCTGATCATTAAACAAGGTACTTAATCCCAGTAAAGAGTCACAGTTCTATAAACACCCATCTAATAAACTTTTCTCCTCACTTCTCTTGTATTGTTTAGCCTCGAGGCAACGCCATCTCTTCTTGCAATTGTATCTTCAATAATGCAGAGAAGACTTCACCTTGGGGTTATAATCATGATTATTAAACTGACCTAATATTCTCATATCTCAGCCTCCATAAGAAATTTATCGTCTGTTGACAATCTTTACGCATCAATAATTCAATCAATTTTGTTTATGTAAATATTGTATGTTTCTGACTGTAATGCAAAGATCCGCTCTTTAGTTTCATACTGATGATGTCTGAATTAATGTCAGTCAGTTAGTACTTGGCTGTCACAGTGGTGCAGTGCATTCAACTCTGGCCTTTCAGTAAGGAGGTCAGCCTGTGGCCTTCTTGAAGCAAATTGCACCGTGCTTGTTTAATTGAATTCTCTAAATTCCACTTGTGTGAACGTGAGCAGACATTCACCCAAAGTGCACCCATAGCAGACCCCCTTACCCTTTAAAGGAAAAACGAGTATACAAATTGAATGAATGAATGAGTTAGGACATACTTTTGTCAAATTTAGAGCAAACTCAGATAGAATTCAGCAGCAATTGTGTCGGAAAGATATATGATCATTGTCATAAAACTAGCTTCAACAAACAATATTTAAAGATGTGTTCCAGGTAATTATTTGATGGCCCTGAAGCACTGGTATCCCTGACAGTATGAAAATGTACATTTCCTCAATGTACCAGCCGTCCCATTCCATGAGTAGTGATCTTCCTCAAGGTTGCCCATTCATACTGAGATACTATCTGTGTTCAGTAATGTCAGCAATGGCATCCCATCAGGGCCTGCAAGGCATTTTCAGAATCACTGACCAAAATTAACAATATAAATTCTTTTTTAGCATTTTTCACATGAAATCGTGTTCATTTATTCTAAAAATTGTAAACATTGCATGTAATTGATTATAATGTTATTCAGTTCCGCTAAAAATGCGTGCTGGTGTGTCTTTGGGACTCATGGAATGACGTGCTTCCTGTGTGGAAGACCCCATATAGTCAGTCTCCCCTAACCCAATGGTCTCTTTTCTTCTGGATATGTAACGCAATGGGAGAGAGCTTCTCTGACGCCTCCCGGGCCTGAGGTGACTGAAATGCTTTTCTGATTATTGCGACAGAGGTCCATTCCAATCATCGCGGTCCTGGCGCAAATTGCGGACACCTGGCACCTGCCATCACAGGAGGATCGGGAACAGCCGCGCCTCATCAGCGCGGCAGCTTAAGAGAGAGAGGAAATGCTGCCAGAGCGAGCCTGATCTCCGAAGAGTGCAGCAGCAGCTAACATCTCTCTCTCTCTCTTCCCCATACAGACAGCCCTTAAACGCCAGGAAGAGGTAAAGAGAGAAAGTGAGAGTGGGAAAAAGAGCAGAGAAAAGAAGACCACGAAAGAAAAGAAACAGATAGATAGCATGAAGAGAGAGAGAGAAAACTGGAGGAAAAAGAGGACAGAAAAAAGAAAGGAGAGATGGAAAGAGAGAGAGAATGCAAGAGAGACAGATATAATGAAAAGAGAGAGGTGTGAGAGAGAGACAGAAAGAGTGAGAGAACAAAAGATAGAAATACAGGAGAATGAGAATGAGAGTGAAAGTAAAGAAAGTGTGAGATATAAAGAGAGGGAAAGAAAGAGAAAAATAAAGAGCAAAGAGAAAGGAAGAGAGAAAGATGTAGTGAAAGAGAGGGAGAAAAGAAGAGAGGAGCAAGATTGAAATTGAGAAAATGAGAGAAAGAGTGATAAGTAATAAAGTAGTTAAGGCAGGCTGAATAAAAGTAGTGCAGTAAAAGTACACATACAGAACTAGAAATGTCCTTGAGTAAAAGTGAATGTTTACATGTTTAAATCTACTCAATAAATTAGAATTTCTGAGAAAAACTACTCAAGTAATTTGCAATCAATTACTTTACACTTCCTGTCTAAAAATAGCACCTCTCTTGAGCTTTATGTATTTTATTTACATCTTGTATGATTTTGGCATCTCATTTGACACATATTGAATAGGAATGTGCGCTTGAGAAATTGTGAGAAGTTGTGCAGAACCTTAGAGGTTTTGCAAGGTGCATGCCGTCACTTGCACTAGAGAAATATGTAATCTCTCTCTCTCTCTCTCTCTCTCTCTCTCTCCTCTTTAAAAAGCGATGCTGGGGTTGCTCATTTTATCTGGACTGAAGAGATTTGGTTTGGTTATTTTTGAAATGTTCTCTACAGTTGAGGACCACACTGGATCATTGAACTGAGCTGGTAACTATTTGTTAAACTAATGCCGGTGACTCATTATTGAGACTGGGTGGCAAAAAAGCGGTAAAATGTCTGCATTTAACGTGGATAGAGACAATCCCAATGATTGGACTTGACCGCAATCCCCACAACTATCCAGTGGACCAGCTTTCCTCGGACATTTGTCCAGAAGCTTAATTTCCTTATACATCCCAGATTTCAACAACATGAGAGGTCACAAAAGTAATGTTTAAAGGCGCATAAAAGCTTAAACACCAGGTCTTACTTTAAAGTGGGATTTTTTGGGGACATTAAAGTGACATTCTGGTTGTATGTGCAAATTAGTTTATTACGTTGCTAGTTCCTGTCATACGCTGTTATACATTTGTGCAGGTAAAATAGTGAAAACTAAAAGTTATTTTGATGGCTAGTGGAGGCATGAAACACTATGAAAGACTGTAGTTCCATTCATTCATCGTCTTACCCGCTTGTTCCCTTTCGGCATCACTGGGGTCTGCTCCAGTGCACATTAGGTGAGAGGCGGGGGTACACCCTGAACTGGTCACAGGGCAACACACACACATTCACTCCTAATTTAGATTACTCATCTAACCTGATGCATGTTTGGGGGATTGTGGGGGAAACCAGAGTACCCAGAGGAATCCCACGCAAGCAGTGGGAGAACATGAAAAAACTCAATCCATGAAGGTCACCGGCGAACCTGGAACCAGCAAACTTCTACTGAAAGGCCACAGTGCTATTTAAATATAAAATACAGGTAATAGTTCATATAAATTAGGTAATGAAGAGAAAAAAATAAAAGTACATTAATAATACAGGACATAGTTAATATAAATATAAATTCTGGATCAAATCTCTGTTAGTGCACTAAAAGAAAAGATGCAAACTTCCATAAAACCTACGGTCTACAGAATCTTGTGGACTATTCACTTGGGAAAACAAAGAACAGTTTCACAAAAGGACATTAAACATTATTTAGAAGTCTCTAACTGCGTGAAACTGAAACATGGGCAGTTTAATTTACTCAAATCCTCTCTGAGGAAAATGTTTTGGTTGCTAGATTTTATTCTAAAATTCATATCACTTTATATTCATATCTATAATATTCTGTGATAATGTCAGTCTTTCCCATCACCCCTGTTCTATTGTTCTGTTAGTATTGTGTTGTCCTCGAGTTTGTTTTAGAAGCTCCTGTGTTCATTTTGTTATGTCTTTTATATTTTTTTATGCGTCGATGAGTTTCCGCATGATTCAAGTATTTTGATTAAGTTATTTGTATCTTGTTTTAGGTTAATTCATGAGTTTATTGGGTAATTTAGTTTCATTATGATGTGTTTTCTTATGATTGGTTTATATTTTGAGAATTGGGTTATTTAAAGAAGCCTGGCAGCATCATCGGGGGAAGGGAAGGCCTGGCCACGGCCTGTGTGAGGAGGTCAGGTGACCACAGGCCGTAGTAGGAAGCGGCATGAGCGTGTTCCTCAACCTTCTGATCATTTTCATTGGTGACGTTGAGAGAGCTTACAGCACTCTATTTTTGTTTCATCACGAGTGGCACAATAACTGAACACCTTTTTCCACCGGAATACCTGCCTCCTGACCCACATTACAACACACCAACTAACCTGGCATCCTGTTGTCTGGAAAAAGCAAGAGGGAATGTCACACTCTGCAGTATTTTTATGTGATGGTCGCAAAACATTAATACAAATAAATTATTGTCCGGTCAAGCTCTCCAACCTGTCCTTGTGTAACAAATACTGGTTTCATAGATGCCCTGCAATATTGAACCCAGTGTGAGGCCATTTTCACAACTGTGTGTTTCTCCCTGATGCGTGGGCCTTTATTGCCTCTAATTAGCAGAGTATGGAGAGTGTCCTCCAAAAGACAAGCAATACAGCCCCAAGACAAAGCATGCATGACATGACATTCTGAAAGAGGCTATTGCCAACCATTGATATGGTGATCCTGCATGAGCAGCGGGATCCTAAGACCATCTGTCCTTTTTCTCAGAGGTCACCCAATCACAGTCACTGTAAGTGGTTGGCACTGAAGACCAGCGTATAACGCAATCAGTAGCTAATCCTTATGGTTAGAGACTTAAAGCTGAAATGTGCCAAAAAATGTCACTGACGTAATTTCATTTGGTGACTGTCCATCGTAGCAGTAGTGGTGACTCTCGTTCGCTCTTCGTAAACGGTGACAGAGGTTTCATCAAGTTTGTGCTTGATGAATATGTGTCCAGCGTATGTGGTCATTAAGATCACGGCTTGATCTGGAAACACTATGGGATCAGTATGTGCGCAAGTTGTGTCCAGGAGTCGATGTGTATGTCTTACAACAGGCTGTGAGATTGTCACCGTACCCTCAGTAATTCAGGCCTTCCAGCTGAGATCAGCTCTAATAAACCATCTGCCACGTCATCCTGCTGCAAAAACCATCACAGTGTCTCAACCTCTAAAAAAAACTCTCCTAAATGCACTCGAATGGCATGCTAACGCTGGTATCCCAGTAGGGAATGCATTTACAACCCCATGAAAAATCTAGTGTAGATGATTCAGCAGAGCTCCCAAAATGACATATACTCCTACAAAGAGTTAGAGCAATAAAAGTGACACAAGATTCTTCAATAAAATCACCAGGCAATCAAATTTCATGTTCAGTAATTAATATTTAAAGAAGTACCTCAAGGACAAATGCTGAGCTAAACGGAATACCAGCTCCATGAATGAATAACGTAATAAATGACCTATACAGTGTGAATATTATACAGTGTTGTGAAAAACTATTTGCCCCCTTCCTGACTTTTTATTCTTTTGCATGTTAGTCACACCAAATGTTTCTGATCATCAAACACATTTTAATATTAGTCAAAGAAAACACAAGTAAACACAAAATGCAGTTTTTATTATTTAGTGATAAAAAATCCAAACCCACATAGCCCTGTGTGAAAAAGTGACTGCAGAGAAATAAAGTAATCTCGCTCTTTTCATGTTCATCGTGATTTGGTGCCTACATCAGTCTTTTTTGTGCACGCGCTGTGAACTAATCGTAGCTTAAGGATCAAAGACAGACTTGACAAAGAAAGTTGATGAGCTGCTTCATGGTACCAACTGAACCAGATTCAAGAGGTTTGGTTTTGTCAAGTTGAAATCAATCCAGTAATACTGAATTTGTTAAACTACATTCGTGGTACAGGCCTCTGGAAGAGCATGGGGTGGGGGTTTTTTGTTCACAATGTAGAACTATAGATATGTAAAAAGCAACAAGTAGAATAGCCAGTATGGGGTCAGTATATGTGATAAAAAAAAAAACCCACCCCAGCACTGGTTATCCAGATTTGGTAATCCTGAGTTCCTATCCGGATCAGATTGATCCAATCCGATGTTGCTTTGAAAAACTGGCTCAAAACTGGCAAAAAAAGGATTACTAAATCCGGATCAATTTTATACGGATTAAACATTTTGGAAAACCCGGGGCAAGGTGACATTGACGATCATAAGGACCTGTTTGGTATAATATTTTGATCAAAAACCTGATTCCGATTCAGACTTTATGCAAGTTTATAAGAATTCATGCTAGCTTGAATGCTAAAGGTAGTGACACCAAATATTGATTTGATTTATTGTTTTAATGTACAACATTATTTATATTTCTTTGTTTGCAGCATTATTTCACAACTGCCTAGACTTTTGCACGGTGCTGTACATAGATGGTGTTACCTGCATCCATCTCATTTCACAGAAGAAACTACAACTAATCAAATTTGGATTTACAAACCTCTGCACAACTTTCTCCATTTGTGAGAAATGTAACAATTGATTTATTTTTTCAGAGGTCAAAAGAGGCACGTGTGTGACTGGCTGATAAGGCTTTTGAGGAAATATCTGAACTTCAATAGACTTTCTATTCTGTTTGCATGTGGGTTTGTAATATCAGCTAAATGTATTTTAGTGATGATTATTTTAAATAAAAACTAAATTACACCACCCACTGTTGTTCACTTAAACGGAAGACATTCATTTGATATCTTAAAAAACTTTCTTAAATGCACTTAATTCATATGCAAGTGCCTTCTCTAACTGATGAGACTATAATCTTCCTGAAGCTTTAATTAAGCTCATAATAATGCACTACATATTCATAACTTAACATTGCTAATAAAATCTGACAAAAGCTCACAACTTAATGGTTTTTTAATGACAACCCCGGAAAACGAAACAACACTGTCAAATTATTTGACATTACTTTGATATTTCTATCCTAAAGGCAAAAGTAGAAAGATGAACAGTTTATGTAATCTCGCAGATTTTAGTAGCACTCTAATACATGAAACATAATTTATTGGGAGTTCTTAAAATGACTGTGACAAGCATCAGATTTGCAATAACAAAACACAAGTGTAATTAGGTTCAGTTGCTCTCTGAGAAGGTTTACAACAGTTTTAGGCTATTAAATTTTTAATGGATTCATTTGCATTTTTCTCAACAGTCATACAATAAATAAACATTTCACAAAGTTTCATTTAGCTTTCACGTGAATGCTGTTGTATGAAATGTAATGGAAATCTGCTATGAGGAAAGTGCACAATTATACGTCTCCCATAAATCCTTGATTTGGTTGTGTCATTTAACATTTGATGACAAAGTTATTGATTACAGTCCTTATACAAGCAAAGAATAAAGCAACAATTTGGTTTCCCTGCAAATAAACTGTTGTTTTCTAAAAGGATTCCGACTAGATCAGAGCAGCTACAGAGTGAGTCATGTCTGAAAAACCAACATATAAAACGAATTCTGAAATTACCACCTTTCACAAACACCATAACATCCATAATGTAATTTCACACCAATTTACCCTCCTTTTATTCATTTGTATGGTTTCAGGGCGAGGAATGAGCAGCAGAGAGCTTTTGCATGATGCAGGAACTCGAGAAAATTAAAGTTTTGTGGTCAGAATCTGAATGTTACCATTTTCATTTCTCTTTGGGGGAAAGTAAAATTCATTACGTGATTTACAGTGAGGAAAATGCATTGAAAATGTAATATTTATACCCTACGGTGACCAGGGGGAGGCCTGATATGGTACAACTTCTATAAAAACACAAAGAAAGCCTTGCTTGAGCTTGTATTATTTCCAGGGGAGTGAACATATGATGTGGTGTTTCCTCCTCTGGATGGAAGTCCTGAATTTATGGACCAGTTCGCATTAATTGCATCAGGACAGGAGGGTTTTAAAAGAAACGGTGGAAGTGAATGAAAAATGTAGGTGAGGAGGAAAGATTGAGGAAGGTGAAGAATACCTACCTGAATACACCATATCAGTTTGTTTAGTATCGTTTTTGCAGTTTGTACAAAACTACAAACATATTTAAAGTTAATGATCTATTAAGGCCATTTATAATACAGATGATAGATCACAGATGGGGAGTGGAAAGAATCGTACATGTCACATTACGATCTGATCTTAATGGAGACACACAGTATTTTTAATCTACCCGATGAAGCACTACTTGATGGCCCAGTCCGGCCCTAACGGCAGGACCACAGACCCGCCCCACGCCCCAGATCTGCATCCCACCCAACGACCCTGGATGGAGAGACTGGCCGTCCAGTCCTAAAAGTACTGTGTCCTTGAAGGTGATATATATGCCATATTAGCAGACCAGCCCCTAAAGCGAGTCAGTGGCAGATGTTATTGACCTGCTGATTGCTCCAGGAACTGAGAGTACCCGCCATGGGGTAGGATGGGGGGCGAAATCGCCACAGAGACAGAGACCCTCCAGATTTGTGTGGGTGAAAAAAGTGTACCGGGAGCCAATGTAATGTGTGGGAGGCGCCAGGTCCCTGACTGGCTCCATCGACATACCATCCGTGCGTCCATCCAGGAGCAAGCACCGTCCCTTGCCCCAACCATCAAAGGAGACGCGGCTCCGGACCTCATCACCCATACAAATATCCATACACTCACCCCCACTCACACACACCCGCCAACACACACATACCTACACGCACACGCATTCACCCACACGACAAACTTTCACTTTCACTGCAATCATCCCAACGCTAAAAAGTGAAAGAAAAGCCTTCCATATTCTGCAGCACAAACTAACATTGAAAGCCGCAGTGCTGTGATTGGCCGCATCCCAAACAGCACGAATGGAAATGTTTCAAAAAGGGATTCTAAATGAGATGGACCAATCCTGAATCTACTTATCATTCCTTCCTTCACAATGATGATTCTTCCAAGCTGTAGCCCCTAGAGACTGGGTAAGGCTGTCCTGCTAAGGATGCAGAACATGGATTGGGACGCAGCTTTTGTCTCTACTGGTTCAGCTTCAGTGTTTGTGCATTTAATGCAGTGCAAGAGCTGGCCAATAATTCAGTCTTTCATTTGATTTACCTGCTTCTTCTTTTTCAGAGTTACTGCTGGTTTTGCTCCAAAGCATATTTTTTAGGCTCCAACTGTATCCAACACTTTTCTTATTGCAAATGTTGCGCAAATGATGAAAGTGTTTTCTTAATATTCGTGTTTTTTATTCGAAGCACACTGGCCTACACTGTATTTTGTATATTCGGGTGGAACATCTGTTTCACATCAAGCCTAAGCACAAGACCAAAAAAACATGTTGGATGCACAGAATCCAGGGAAGAATGAAGATCGTTGGTGCATACCCAGAAGATGCTCGTGACAGAACAAAATGGAGAAACCTTTGTCAAAGAGCAGATCCTGCATCTATAGGAACAATGGCACAGAGAAGGTGGAAGAATATAACAAATGGGATACGCCATTAAACAAACATATGTATTTGCTTGAAGATTTTAATCATTTGAAGATCTGCTTGATGTCACATTTCTACATTTCTTTTTTGTATTAGATTCCGTTACATCTAATTCATACAAGCTCTGTATGATATGACTTTTAAAGTTCTACCTTACGAGATTGTTCACTACAATGTAACTTTTCAGAAATGGACATTAAATCAGCTTTTTTACATTGGTCCAGTAGCTTTAAGGGCGGCTTAGCAACAAACACATCCAGAAAAAAATGCCTCTACCACAGAAATCACCACAACAACACTCAATATCACTTCCAAAAAAAAATAAATCTTCCAACTTTATCCTGGACAAGCCCCAAATTTAATGTCACATCCGGTGACTGTTACTGCCTAGGGGTAAGGTGGGAGTAACTGTAAAAAAAAATCAAAGTACACAAATTAACACAATTGAAAGATTTGAAACAACAAGGAGATTTAACTAGAAGTGAAAGAAGGGATTTATTTATAACAGATAACACAAACAATACACCAACCATAGAATGCAGAATAACTAAACTAAACTAAACCTAGGAAAAGAAAAGCTAACCAGGAGGAAAGTACTTATTTCCCCTCCTGCAATTGTGCCGTGAATCCTAAAGAAAAACCAAAGTGTAAACCAAAATAGAGCTCCTGAAATATAAGAAAACAGAACAGAATCTCAAAGGAATGAAACACAAGGTTGACTCAGGCCACGCCAAGCCAAGCCAAGCTAACACAAGTCACAGCACACAGAGTCACAAAAAGGGGATTCCAAGCTTGATGGCTTTAAAGGTCCGGGGCAGCATCCAATTGGTTCCTGCGTAATTGACCCTCCTCCAGAAGAACGAATGGTGCATGATCAAAGGGGTGGAGCCTAGGAAGAGGAAAATAAAACACAAATAAACACAGAAGCCCCTATGGGTCGTAACAATAGCATAAAAACCTAAGAATTCCAAATGGATATTGGTCCATAATTATTAACTTAATTAAATGTTTTATTAGACTTGGGTGGAATTCTTCTTCTTACTAACCCTCTTGTTATTCTTTATATAAGTAACAAGACTGAAAGTAGAGTTTTTATCAAAGAATTAGCAAACACATGCTAAATACCCACATGGGGCACATGGTTATAGAACCATTAAATTCAGTTTCAAATATTTTTACATTAAACTAATTTAAGCTGTGAAATGAATTGAGTAACATGAAAGTATTTTTTCAAATGACGCTCCAAGGTGTCGTCACAAAATCATCAAATATGTAAAAAAGAAATTGAGAAACTTAATCTTTGCCCTTCAAAAGATCCAAGTGATGCAACTTCCTGCTGAAAAACTGACTTATGGAAATTACCCAGCTGTTCAGGAGGGGGATGGGTTAGGGTAACAGGAATGAGTAAAAAGCTGGGGACATGACTATGTTTTTTTTTTTAATCTAAGAAATTATAGATATTTGTGTAAATAAATGCATTTGAAACAAACATTTTATCAATTCAAAAGAAAGGTTCTTTTTAAAAGATCTTAATCATTATATTTTATGGTGAAGTGTAGAATCAGATACAATAAATGCTATGTTTCAGTATTTTATGCAGATTGGATCAATATTTTCAATGTTCTCGCTTCAATTTGCTACAATAGCAGCAGGACTTTACATCTACTAACCTGTCTGATATCTTCAAGTGATTAACAGCAAACAGAATCACGAGAAAGACTGATTTTGTGGGTCTCTTGAGGGTCTATTTCACAAGCTGCTCCCTTATAAAACACTTCACTGTCACTTAATTCATTACCACTGAGAAAGCCAGGCCAAGGGAACTCTATTAGAGTCATTTGGGAGAAGAGAAACGCTCGTGAGCGAGCTGAATGAGTCCCTTTCATTAACATTGAATGATGGCTGGTCGATGAGGAGTGTCACATCAGATGGGAGAGAAGGTAAACATGGAGGATGATCTGCTCTCCTCCACTAATACGCTCATGCAATCCAGGACATCGAGCATGGTGCTAGCAATTATGGGTTTGTATCTCAAGGAATGAAAGAGCTGTTCAAATGCATCCAATCCTTACAATGGATGTCATAGCGAATAAAAAAGCTTCGATCAAAAGCAGAAATAAAAATTAATATGACAAAATGCCAAAGAATGTAAACACAATGATGAGGTTCAATAGTTGAATCACTTATTTCAGAAAGAAAAATCCATGTATTGTTCACAATCGTAGGGAATGCTGCTGACTGGACAATCAGGAAGTTAGGTCACAAAGATTATTGCTAATGTATTCAAGAATGTTCATCAAAAGTTGAATCGTGGCGAAGAGTATTGTAAGAAAAAGTGTACCAGATAAATGCAAAACCTTCACACTGGGAAAAATCTACAAATGTTCGTACAGATTTTGTACCACTACAATCACTTCAAACTACTCCAAAAATGTTGTACCTGGGATGTGGAGAAAAAGAACTACGCTCAATGGTAAACAATTCTTTGGGAAACCAATGTCCCAGAAAGTTGAGGAAGAGAAGAGGTATGGAATCACAGAATGTTCAATGTGACATTGGTTCACTGGGATTTCCAAGGTCCATACTCGACCACCACCAGTGAATTTTTTCTTGCTTCCTTCTGTCGACATGTACCAGATGAACTACAAAAGCTGATTCGATGATTATGGTGTCCCTGTGCCCCACCTGACTTAAGCCCCAAAAAAACCTCTGGGGCATTGTCAAGAAGAAGATGAGAGACACTAGACCCAACAATGCCTACCTGAAGGGCGCTGTCAAAGCAATAAATAGGCTTTCATAAAACCTGAGCACTGCCACGGGCCAATTAAAGTCATACCACCCTGCATCAAGGCAATTATTAAAGCAAAAGAAGACCTAACAAAGTGGTGGCAAAAAGAACTTCACTTTGGTTTCTGCTCTGGGTCTTCCTTTTTTTGTTTTGTTGTATGTTTGGTTGTTTTTTTTGTCAAATCACGACAAACAGCAGCTCCAATAAATATAATTGATATTTTGTTTATGCTATTTTGTGATCTTTTGCTATTTTAAACATAAAATGCAAACCTTTTTTTATGCAAGTTCTTTCTTGTGGAATAAATTTTAAATATATTAAAATGTAAAATGTGCCTGTTTGTAAATGTTTATTTATTTTTACAGCTTGAAAACACATACAATGGCACAGATGCATAAGAAGTACATATATGTGAAATAGAAGCCATAACATAGGCATTATATACTTGCACTCATACGAAGGATTGGAAATTAAACAACCTCCCAAAAATGTTATAAATGAATAAAAACAATTCCGTTAAAAGGGGAATAGTTACAATATAATTTGCACAAAAATCAGACAGTTAAGAGGCATGAAATACTGGACAGGATACACTTTTAATAGCTTTCACGTTAGTTAATTTAATCACAGATATGTATTGGAGAAGCTTGGAGATGTTGAATATATATTGGAGATGTTTGGAGTTCAGATTTCTAAATGTGAAATTTTGCAAAGTATGAAAAGGTTAATACATTTACATTTACATTTATGTATTTAGCAGACTTTTTATCCAAAGCGACTTACAGTTCAGGAGTAAACATAAGCCGTTTGTTACAAGGACGTTAAGTAAGTAAGTAAAATAATTTTACTTTTAAAAACATAAAATATTTTTCTCTGGGATATTTCATAGTCATAGATGCTACGATCATCTTTCCAGCATAAGGAAAGATGATCATAGCATCTCTAATAAATGATCATAGCATCCCTCATAAGTGTTTTTCATAAAATATATTTTTATTCTAAGGTTTCAGTTTAAGAAAAGAAAAGGAAAAAAAAATCACAGTGATTTATAGAACAGTTTAAAGAACTTACATTTAAAAAAATAGAATCGGAAAGGAAAATAATTTAAATATACATTTAATATAATTAGTTCAAGTTAGATGTAAAAAGTGATTTTTTTTGCTTTACTTGTCAAACAAATGTTTATTTATTTGTTTATGTATTTATTTCATTTGATATTCACGTACATCCGGTAGAATTTTTTAATCAACTGTGTGTGTTTTTCTATGCCATTATTATTTTCAAAGACCACGTTTAAAGCAGAAACCCCGAGTATGAAGCTGTGGTCTGTCGCCCTCTTGAGTTGTTTTTAATCTGTACGCTGCGATGTCAAACGCAGGCTGATGACGTTATTCATACGCGCCAACGTTTATGCGAGTTATAACTCATTAGGTTGCAATAAAATCTATGTAGTGTATATCACTACGTGTTATTGCGTACGCTTTTAAATCAAACAAATGGACATAATTTGAGGGAGAATTCTTTATTTAAGTAAATCTGAGGTAAGTCGGTACGAAAAATGCTAAGCTGCTAGGTAGTGCACTAAGTTGTTTTAAAACACTTTATTTTACAGACTGCTTATAATGAGGATAAATGAAGATACGTTACTGGAGGGAGACAAGGTAGTGCTGGTACCTTACAATGCAGATCATGTCCCCAGGTATTAAAATCAAACCCTAAACAATTGTAGATTATGTTGACTATTTCTCAGAATTTGTTGATTTGCTTCTTCAGATATCATCAGTGGATGTGCTCTCCAGATCTGCAGAAGCTGACCGCATCAGAGCCTCTGACACTAGAGCAGGAATATGATATGCAAAGAAGCTGGAGAGAAGATGATGACAGTGAGCTTCCACCCTTCACATCCCATTTTATTTTCACCACCAGTATTTTCCTTCATTTGTTCGACTTTCATAGAGTGCACCTTCATCATCTTGGATAAGCAGAAATGGGCTGATCCGACTGTAGCGGAGCAGGAGTGCATGGTGGGAGATGTTAACATTTTCCTGACTGACCCCAGCGATCCTTCCTTGGCTGAATTGGAGATTATGATTGCAGGTTATAGAGATTGCAATTCCTCCATAGTGACTTGCGAGTCTGTCAGTAACATCAAGTGTTTTTACAGTGCCCTTCTACAGAGGAAAGGGGCTTGGCAAAGAAGTTACACGCATGATGATGTGCTATGGTACGAGGAAACTGGATGTTTGAATTATATTCTCCCACTTTGGTCATTAATAACGTTATTTTTCCTCACAGGTATTCACAAGCTTGGAATTCGGAAGTTTGAAGTCAAGATTGGCTTGGATAACAAAATTAGCATTGCCATGTTTAAGAAATTCCACTTCAAAGAGGTAAGAAGGAAGACTACAAACATAAATACCTTAACATTTTACAGATTTCAAATTATATATAAATATATTTTTTAATGATATCACCAGTCACCTTTAATTGTCGTTGGTGCACATTAATTTCTGTGCAGCTCTCTCTCAGTGAAGTCTTTCGGGAGGTGACGCTGGGTGTTACTGTGAGTGAAGCTTTAGAGAAGCTGCTCTTTGGAAACATGGATTTCATGCTGCAGAGGGAGTACGGGAAGACTCGCGACAGCAGACTGGCAACATTCACACCCCTATCTCTGTGAAAAAAAACTGCCTTAAATGGGTTTACATGTTTGTGGAAATCTATGTGACAAGATAAAAAGCCTTATGGTCGTTCCAAAAGTATAGGTTGAGAAAAGGTCAATCGACGGCTAGAAGAATCTATCCTTTAGTTTTGAGCACATCTGGGGGAAAATATGTCATTGTTGTGGTTTTGTGATTTTAAACTGTCTAGGCATGGGAATCCCAAAATACTCTACTGTGAACACAAAACAATGTTTGGAGATAGCATTTACTGCATGCTTTTTAAGTTTAGAATACATCGGTTATATTTCTGTTGTGTATAATAGTACTGTATCGTGATCCTTTGTGAAGATGTTAAATAATGTGTCGACTGAATTTGATGTTGTACATTATACCTTTTACGTTCTTGCAAAGATAAAACACTAGTGAAAAACTTGTGGTCCATAATAAACAATTCCAAAGTTTAAAATTCATTCGTGCAGCTCAAAACCACCTTCTACCACAACTGGAATAGTCATGGGCAGTTTTAAAGAAAAGAGAGGTCTAGAGAGGAAAGGTCTAGCCTTTGATTTGCCAAATGTTCTTTAATGGAAAATGGAATGTATAACATTGTGACCGGCTCATTCCCCAACTTGAGCCGTTCTCTAGGTCTGGAGGTAACCGCATGGCAGTTTCTATATTTTTCCTGATTAATTCTTTCCTCTTTCAGAGATGTGATGCGATTTTTATAAGTCAATATTTATCTGATATCAGTAGTAACTACAGTCGTAGCCAAACGTTTTGAGAATAAGACAATTATTAGTTTTCGTAAAGTTTGCTGCTAAACTGCTTTTAGATCTTTGTTTCAGTGAAATATAATTACAAGCACTCCATACATCTCAAAGGCCTTTATCAACAAATACATGACATTTTTGCAAAGAGTCAGCATTTGCAGTGTTGGGCCTCTGGATTTCGACTGGGCATGCTCTCAATCATAGTCTGTGCCAAATCCTGACTCATAGCAACCCATTCTTTCATAATCATTTCTTGGAGTTTTCAGATTTACTGGGTTTTTGTTTGTCCACCCGCCTCTTGAGAATCGACCACAAGTACTCAGTGGGATTAAGATCTGGAGAGTTTCCAGGCCATGGTCCCGAAATGTGAACATTTTGGCCCCAGAGCCACTTAGTTATCACTTTAGCCATATGGCACTGTGCTTCATCGTGCTGGAAAATGCATTGTTCTTCACCAAACTGTTGTTGGAAGAAGTGGTTTTGTATCATTCTTTATTTATGGCTGTGTTTTGGGCAAAATTGTGAGCATTGGATGAGAAACAACCCCACACATTAATGGTCTCAGGATGCTTTACTGTTGGCATGACACAGGACTGATTGTAGCGCGCACCTTTGCTTCTCCAGACAAGCCTTAAAACAATTGGAAAGGGGCTTCATCAGAGAATATGACTTTGCCACAGTCCTCAGTTGTCCATTTGCCATACTTTTGGCACAAGATTAATCTGTCCTTTTTTTTTGGCAGAAGTGATTTCTTCGCTGCCCTTCTTGACACCAGGATGTCTTTCAAAAGTCTTCGCCTCACTGTGTGTGCAGATGCCATTTCTAAGCAAGCGATGCATTGGTAGAACTCTGATCCTGCCGCCGAATATTCTTTAGGAAACGATCCTGGTGCTTGCGGGACTTTCTTGGATGAAAAAAAGCCTTCTTTCCAATAATCGAACCTCTTGAATTGAAGTTCTTAATCATCCTATAAATCTATCACATTGTTGATTTAAATAAAATCTTAGTAGCCACAATATAGTTTCTTTGCACGTCACTGTGGTTAACAATGGAAGAACAATGAAATCAAGCCTTTTAACAAGCCAAGTCTGCCATTCTAACCCAAACAGCCCAACATTATGATCTCCAGCCTTGTGCTCATCAACATTTTTACCTGAGTTAACAAGACGATTACTGAAATGATCTCAGCAGGTTCTTGTAGTGACCGCAATGAAATGCAGTGGAAAGTTTTTTCAGGATTAAGTTAAAAAAGGACTATGCAAATCATCTGATCACAATATTCTGGAGAATATGCAAATTGATATTAGCAAAACTTTTCTAATTTCCAATAATTATTTAATTCTCAAAGGTCTTGGCCATGTGTACCTCCATTCAATCTTAATGATGAAGGAACTTACTGGCACAACATGACCATGGAAGGCGCAAAGATACCATGCACTGCTTCTGTAAAAATACCCAGTATGGCCCACTTTCACAAGACAAAATCAATGCAATTTGGCAAAATAGTAAATTCACGGGGGGAATAAAAATGACTGCAGAACAATACAAAAAGGAAAGTTACACTGTGTCCATCCACTTGTTGCTGCCATGTTGCGCTGGTAAAGTGTTATTGTCAGAATAGAGTTCCAATATCCACCTACAAAATATTCGTTTTTCACCTTCACTCTGTATTCCAACACAATGTAAAATGTGGCTAGTGGCATAGTGGTGGAGTTAGCCATCCCAGAACTGGAGGGTTGGCAGTTCAATATCCTCTAGGTCCATTCTGCCATTCTGCCCTTGGGCAAGCCACTTCACACGCATTGCTCTGTGTAGATGAATGTAACTGGTGGAGTGTTATGGTGGTGTATTTGGAGGCCATAGGTGCGAAATGGCAATGACATACTATGAGACTGCCCCAAGACAGTTGAGGGCTGTACAGAGGTAGCTTATCACCTAGGCGTTATTCATAAATCTAGTTATCAGTAACTAGATAATCATTAAATAGTAATCCAGTAATCATTAAATTAAAACCATGAAAAATATATAATAAACATTTCTCAAGTGATGTTCAACTTCAAGGCAATGTTTGGAAGTTATTCCTCATATTTACTCATAGTTTATTAAATTGGATTATTTCTTTAAACTTGTTCACCTTGTTCAACAACCCACAATCACATTTTAAGCTGAGGTTTAGTATATCTTGCAAAAAATTGACACCCACCTTCATCATGGGAAAGACTTGAGAGAAGGAATTTAAAGTTTTAGAACTGCTGAACTTCATCAAGAAGTGTAAAGAAAGCACCACAATGGAGAACAAGAATTAACACTGCAGACAGTATATTTATGATTCCTTTAAAGTTATCTCCATTGAGAAGTGTTTCCTTCAAAACTTTTGAAAGGTTAACCATATGTAGCCTCATCCTGAAGCTATTTTGCACACTGCATAAAAGGATTTTTTTTAAATCTTGTGTCCTGCTTCAAAGCTACCACATGGGAGGATAGGTGCTGGACAGTTTTGTTATCTCCAGGGAGTGAACATATGATGTGGTCATTTTTTTAAATGATGAAATGGGCACCTTAACACATAAACACATCTTTTTAAATCTCAGAAAAATTAAACTCAAGGGTTTCATGAAACAGCAGAGCACATCATACACAGACACGTAATCAAAACAGATTAAATCTTTTATTATAAGATGATGCAAAACAGTGTACCAAGAATCTAAAGCGAAATATCATCAACCATTTCTTCGTTCAGTCCCTTTTCCTGATTGAAGACTTTCATTCGCAGACTCGTTATATGAATCATTATTGTTTGTAAAAATGGATGCAGGAACAGGAAAAATAATATTCCATAGGAATTTTTGAAGACATGACTGTCCCTTGAGAGGCTCAGAGCAGGATGGATGATCATCCGACAGCCTTACGTTCTGAGATCAGACATTTTCTGAATGACCTGCTGCAGAACATCTAGACCCTGGGCCCACTTCACCGTCTGCTCAAAATGAGCATTGAGAGGAACGCAGAGTGGTTCCTTCCTCAATTCGGTAAGCTGACAAACGGCCAGGATGCTTGATATTGAGACGATGAACAAGAGAAGGAGCTTCAAGAGGAGCGAGAAGATCAAGGAGCAGACGGATCGCTTGGCTTTGAGAACAGGCTCGGGCATGGTCTTCTTACCTGTATTTAAAGAAGAGTGGAGACGACACTTGAAACCCCAACATGATCTGATCACATGACTACTGAAAGATCTGAATATTTAACATGACAGAAGCTGGTTATATGGCTTCTGCTCATCTCAATTAATAAAAATGCTTGTAAGACTTTACTAAAAAAAAATTCGGGAAAAGGTTGAATAAACCTAAAGGAAATTCCAGCTCAGATCTGGGGATTTCCCTTGATAAGATTCAGATCTGTGCTGTAGCTTATGTGTTGGGATAGGCCTTTAATTCCGGATTCTGACTCTGGGAGTACTTTTCTCATTAAACTGATCATTTTCTTCCACTTTATCAAAGACATTTCTGTACATCAGGGGTCCTCAACTACTTTTTACTCAAGGGCTACATCCAACCCCCATCTCCTTTACCCCTACCAATGTCAAATCACAAACTCCTCCTTACAAAAAAATCCAAATAAAGAGATGTTTATGACAAAACATGACCAAAATATTTTTTATATCTACTCAATCATTAATTTTCCTGCCCCCTTATTCCCTTTCGGGGTCAAGTGGGTCTGTTGGTGAGGCTCACATCAGGCGAGAGGCAGGGATACACATTGGACAGGTCACCAGTCCATAGCAGGTCATTGAAAATTAATCAAAGAAAAGAGGGTTTTTGAAAAGAAGCTGTGCATATTATCGTTCCGTGTTAATGTCCCTCTAAATTGTAAAATTATATCCAACCAGGGTTTTTAAATATAACTGATGGTAAAACATGTGAATGTAAGAAATGCACAGTGGTGTATGGCTTAATTTTGGTCATCATTTGGAGCACTTTAGAGTGAAGTTATTAACCATTTTCTGGTCTAGGCATAGTGTGGGTTTGGCACTTTGTAGACGGTCCCTAAGGGATCCTGTCTCAGTTTGAAGAGCATACACAGCAATGAATTTCTGCAATTGTTGAGCAAGACATCCTTTGACAAAATAGAGTTGGTGGTTGTCCTCTACGTAACAAAGATTAAACAAAGTTGTTGTTTGTCTAAGAGTGTTTGGATCTTGTGCTGTTCTGTTCCCAACTTTCCTTCAAGTGACCCGTGGCAGAAGCGGAAGAATATTAAGAAAACCAAATGTAGCTTTTCCCTAATATTAGAACTGTAATATAATTAAATGATACACTCCTAATACAGCATCATGTGCGATGGATGGTCACTTTATGCAAATTACCTTGATTTTGTGCTGCTTTCTTTTTCTTCTCTTCTCTCTTGGTTTTCTGTTGTTCTTGTGCAGCCAGAGCAGCCATCTGAGCTTGATACTCCTTTCTCTTCCTCTCTTTCTCTTCTGCTTTCTTCTTTTTCTGTGCTTCTCTTTCCCTGGCCTCCTTTTCTTTCAGCTTAGCTTCTTTTTTCTTTTCTTGTTCTGTTAGGGAAATAAATATAACATTTAAAGAATTTTCCATAGCACAGTTTCACTCAATAGGAAAAGTAAACAAAAAAACGATTTACAGATAAAAATGTGTAACTTAGGAATTTCCGCATAAATTTGATGACTTTCCATTTTTTAAATAAAAGGCCAAACACAGGGGGGCAAAACTTTCTAAACATTTTAAACCTTACATGATAAACATTTGCTGAGCACATAAAATATTTTTTAAACAGAAATAGGAAAAAGAATACAAGTCTTTGTTAAATAAAGCATATCCTGTACAAGAGAACAAGTTAGATGCACAGACTGTAAAAATATATGGACGACGTGACACCTCCTACTGTCATTGGGCTAATGTGATGCTTTTTTCGAACTGGTCTGGAGGCTGATTTCTACTGAGTGTTAGTTTCAAGGCAACTTACATCAAAACCCTGCAAAAGTCTGACCCATTTCCCTCAAACTAGAAGGGTCCTTCAAAAGAGTCCTCTTTTCCTCTGAATTCAGAGAATGCATCGCAACCATCATTTGTGGCCCCGGGTATCCCAAGATGCTTTGCTTTTTTTTTCCTAATACACTTCAATTTATATTTAAATGTAAATAACAGGTTTTTATTAAGTTCCGTTTACCAACGGTTTATGCAGCCTCCGGTGGCTCTCAAGGCTGCATCCTTGGACTGTGGAGAGCACTCGCTCCAACACTTATATACACAACTGAAATTATATCAAGAGAATGAGGGGCGGCATGTTGGCGGAGTGGTTAGAAGGTTGTAGGTTCGAGGCTTGCAACAATCCACACATTGCAGATAGGTTAATTGAAGAATCTAAATTCCCCTTAGGTGTGAGTGTTGCCCTGCGATGGACTGGCGACCTGTCCAGTGGGTACCCCCCCCCCCTTCTGCCCAATGTGCGCTGGAGATCGGCTCCAAAAGGGAAAAAGCGGACAAGACTCCAAAAGGGAAAAAGCGGACAAGCCCCGCCTTGTTTTTCTAGGGGAAAATTTTTAAAGTTTGACTTTTTTTCCATAGACTTGTATTTGCTGGAAATCATTCTGCACAATGGGAGCAATAAGTTTGCCTTCACTTGCCGGCCATGTGAGACACACATGTGAGAAGCACGAACAAAGAAACCCAAATTGTGTGTTTAAACAAACATTAAAATAACAACAAATGAAGAAATTGGAAATTCTCTATAAACAAACTGATTTCAGTAAAGTACAATGTGTGGTTTCTCGTATAGAGCTTTAATGCACTGAATCCTTGCAGTGTGCAATTTTAGTTTGATGGTTATCTTTGGTGTCAAACTATTTTAAAGCACAGCATCAGTAGAACTGACTCAGTTGAGTTGTGCTGGATTCAAATTTCAGGTGCTGTTAACTTGTTTCCGTTTTCCTTTTGTCCTTTCACAGTACATTTAGTTCATTTAATGGGACCTTTGAACATTTTACACATTTTCATGCAGTAAATGGTTTAATTAGCCTATATATTTCTATGATCTATAGTGGCCGATTTAACAACCAGAAGTGCCCCCTCCTAGTGTAAATTTACAGAGATTTACACACATCTACAAGCATTGATTTAAGGTTCAAACAGCATGGCTTTTATAACGGGGGAGTTCACCTTTATTTCTTTCATTATTTACTTATTTCAAACCCATAGCACACTTTTTATATAATTTAGATGAGGTATATTCACAAAATTTTCATATTTGAGCAAACCAATCTTTTAATCCTTGCAAATATAATATGTAACTATGCATCACGTTACAAATGTTAAATAATTTTACATATTGTTTAGCAAATGTAAAAGTTTGTTATTGTACTTTATAAACTCCCAAGGTTTACTTTAAAACTTCCATAAATCTTGAAACTTTCAAATACAGTGGTACCCTGAGATACTAAATTAATCTGTTCCGCGAGGGCCGTGGGACCTGAATGGCGCTTCCTAGCACTTGGTACCAGTGAGGTGTCAGTCAGGCGTAGTGTTATGCGCCAATAGAGCCTCGGCCAAATAAGCATCTTTGCCTTATTTCATTTTAGTTTTTTTTTACCTTTTAAACCGCACTCAAATCCATCAGAGGACATTAAAAACAAATAATAAATGATATTAATAATAAAATTAATTTGGAAGATTGGGTGTACTCCGAGTGAGCGTCAATGATTGCTGAGTCAGCACGTCTCGCGCTGCTGCAGTTTCCTGTGCAAACGCAGAGAGATCTGATTGATGGTAAGACGTACCAATGTTCTCTCTGTTAATAACGTTAACTTTAAAGCGGTCTATTTCGGTCTAAACTCACATTATGGGGATATTGTTGTTTTGGTTCAGTTGAGTTGAGCCGGCTTTGTCGTTTCGTTCTTGCTGTACTCGCTCCAATACAGAGTTTAATAAAAGAGCCGCTGGACAGCCGTTGTTTCTTGGACTCCAACCTATCTTGGAGTCTTACTAAGACCAAAGCTCGCAGCAGACTCAGAGCATCACTGGAGGCTTCACTAAGAGTGAGCCTTTCACCCATTCCACCACAGACTGGATTTGATCATGTCTAAGAGACAGGCCCAAGTCTCTCATCAAGAGGTGAACATGAAATCTGATTTGTAGAATGTAAAAAAACATAATGTTGTTAATTTGTCACAGATTTGGAGAGAGACATATGGTACAAAAATTAAGAATACTAGTTTGTCAAGTTCATCAGCAGGCTGCACTCTATTTAAGTGTCATTTACAGTTTATTTCATTTTAAACTTATTTTAAGTGTGCTTGCTTTATTACCACACAATTTTATTTATCAAAATGCCTTATAAATATTTTTGGAATTCTAATCTGTGCTGAGCAAGACTTTGGTTTGACTGCTCAGTGTGAAAATATTTTTTTTCTTTTACTTTAATTTAAAGAATAATTTAAAGATTTTATTTTAATAAACCATAAAATGACTTGATTTAATTATTAAACACAAATCAAACAAGATGTGGATCAATTTCCATTAACATTTTATTTGAATGGGTCTTGAATCACGTTGTACGGGGAAAATTGGGCCCCAGTGTCAAAAAGGTTAAGAAACTCTGGAATAAATGATAATAAATAACAATAAAACACACGCAAAATTCGTAATATTGTACACAAATGTAAAACCTTACCTTGAGAGTGAGACAATGTGTCGGAGGAGGTGGAAGAGATGGCAGAAAACATTACAACGCTACGTTTAAAAGTTTATTTTCTTGAGATATTTCATGAATTACGAACACGGTTTCAAGCACGAGCGTAGACAGTACCGGACATACCTTTTGCACTTTCTGCAACGGGAGAAAGGAGCGCTAGGACCCGGAAGCACAGCACGACACCAGACTCAACAAGCGGATAATAGAGCACAACTGTTGGTGTTTTTTTTGTATCTCTAATTTTTTTTTCCTATCTCAAAGCAAAAAATTTCCTGTGAGACCTTTCATATCTCGAACATCTCGTAACTCGAAGCATTCCTATCTCGGGGTACTGCTGTATTTAAAAGCTTGGCTGGCTCTGAACTTTTTAAATTTTAATGAAAGGAAAACGGAAGTCAGTGTTTCCCTTACCATTATATTAGGGGGGCGCCCCGCCCCCCCAACGGCGCCCCCCGCCCCCCTTGAAGGTCAAGTTTATTTTATTTTCGTCGAATAACGACAGAAGTAATTTATATATAACAGGTCTTTGCTTTTTTCTTTTATTAAACTAAATAGCATTATGTTATTTATACGATGGCATGTAATTTCTGTCTCAACGTTTGCGCGTTTACAATTGTCCTCCGTATCGCGCACGGCGGAGTTCCGCCCCGATGCGCGCGCACACACACACCCATCAGCGGACAGAGACCGCGCGTCGGAGAGTATGTCGCAGCAGGCAAAAATATCCGCGTTTTTTAAACGCTCCCAAGGTGGTGACGATGACAGCACGTGTTCTGCTGCGAGCAGCAGCCGTTGTAGCTTTCCTACTCCGAATCAAAGTACAGAAAAGAGCCCAAGTGCTGCATGTCCTGCCTCTGACAAGCAGCAAAAGTCTAGCCACCACAGAACGACAGGTTTTGACCCAGCTTGGCTGTCAGAGGCGAAATACTCCCCCTGGCTGTACAAGACTGATCTTGGTAAGTAAGTAAATACACACAAGCATGAATGAACGAATTGATAAATAAATTGCTTAATTAATAGCTAGCTAGTTAGTTATACAATGGCATTTCCTGCTTTAAACTATCACTATGTTAAGTTGATTTTTACTGTTGTTACTATCAGTTATCACTTTTAAAGCCTAACACTTAATGTATTTACAGGTCAAAACAGACATTCGCAATAGGCTGCAAGGGGACCATCTCAATAATGGGCCAGAAGTTTCAGACTATCCATACCAAGATGCTCTGGAAATGTTCTTTCAGAAGCCCAGAAAGATGCACTGCAGTGACAAAAGCTGCACACTTTGTGAATAATTAACATATTAAAATAAATCTGATGTTTAGTGTTTAGTTCAGTGTACAGTTGTTTAGTTATTGTACAGTAATTGTTCAGACATTATAATATATTGGTATACTGCAATTAAAAGAAACATATAAACACTATTAACCCCCCCACCCCACCCCCCAAGGCCATGATCCTAGGGGAAACACTGGAAGTCATAGTGTTTGGACCGAGTGGCCCCTGTGAGTCTACTTCTGCTATCCTGGGTCCACTGGAAGAACATTTTAAACCCTCTGTTACCAACCTTGGTTTTAAGATAGACAGTGATTTTAACTTGGAGGGACAGATCAGAACTGTAGTGAAGTCCTGTTTTTACCATTTAAGACGTCTGGCTAAGGTGAGACCATTTCTCTCTAGGCCACACTTAGAAACTCTGGTACATGCTTTCATCTCGTCCCGTCTGGACTACTGTAACGGACTTTACTATGGAGTGAGTCAGTCTTTGCTCTCTGGTCTGCAGCTGGTTCAGAACCCTGCTGCTCGACTTCTAACTGGTACCCGTAAAAGAGAGCACATCACCCCGGTCCTCGCATCCCTCCACTGGCTGCCTGTGTCTTATAGAATTCATTTTAAAATCCTTTTTTATGTTTTTAAATGTTTAAATCTACTTGCCCCACGATACCTCTCTGAACTTGTACACACCTAGTCTCCTTCTCGAACCCTAAGGTCAGCCGACTTGTTGCTCCTGCAGGTACCGAGGTCCAGGAGGAAGCTCAGGGGGGACAGGGCTTTCTCTATCTCTGCTTCTCAGCTGTGGAACAACCTCCCTCTGGCCATTAGAGCTGCCCCTTCACTGCACACTTTTAAAACTCAGCTAAAAACTCACTTTTATTCTTTGGCTTTTAAAACTGGCAGAACTTAGCTTCTTTTATGTTTTAAAACTGTATTGATTTGGTGAATGTTTTAACTTTTTTTTTTTTTTTTTACTTCCAAAGACATGTGCAGCACTTTGGTGTCAGCTGTCGTTGTACTTAAAGTGCTTTAGAAATAAAGTTGGTATGGTAAAAGTGATCACATAGTATCATAGTATTTGACAGCACTTGCTTTTTTTTACATTTTAAAGCTATTTCTGATGCATTTGTGAACAGAGTTGTTCCTTATGAAAATGGGATTTGCAATCAAGCACAACTGATTTCATAGTGACCCATTTTAGCTGTAGATTTACTGCAGTGTTTACCTCTCTCTTTCAGTAGTCGACGTTCTAGTTCCTTTTCCGCTTCTTCCTGCAATAGCTTCATGTGTTGGAGAACCTGGACACGGACAAAATATTTTCAGTTACATTGTGACAAGAAGAAGAACAGGATTATTTTAAACATGCAGAGGGGTGAACTCACTTTGGATGCACACTGCTTGCATTGCTTCTCATCCAAGCAGTCACCTGCAGCCTTGGCCAGATTGGGCTCCAAGGGGTTATCCTTTAGATCCAGCCATTTCAGACTCTAAGCAAAACGACATATATTCCATAACCAACCAACTCTTTTAAGAAAAACAAACATGTATATCTGTGCAATCATGTCATCAGTAGTGAGGGGCTGGAACCTACTTTGAGTTGTGAGAATCCAATAGGAAGCATTTTCAGCTTGTTATTGTACAAATCAAGATGCTGGAGGTTCGTAAGTCGTCCAATTTCTTCTGGTAAGCAGACGATTTGGTTCTTGCTCAGATCAATTTTGATGAGATGAGTCAAGGTACAGAACTCAGGCTGGTGAGCATATCAAACTAATTAATCATTGAAAGAAAACAAATAGAGAGTCCAAGACTTGTTTACTTACAGTCAGAGTTGTTAAATTGTTACAGGACAAATCCAAAAATGTTGCCTTCGGAAAAGCAGCCTGCACAGACAGTGATGAACAATTGCATTAAAAGAAGCTTCGTGTTGTGATGAGTCTTCCCACTCATCTTGATGAGATTGGTGATTGGGGCGTGGTCGCAGGCTGATCAGGAGAACGAGTGACACCTGCCTCTATCCCTTACAAGTGGCATTTCCCCTTCAGTCTGGGCTTGGCTGCTGCTCCTGCTCACCAGTCCTGTTTGGCCTTGCCCTAGTTTTTTTGCTGTTTGTTATGTTTGTTTGAGTTCTGCTTCTAGTTTAGTTTAAGGGTTTTTTTACTTTAAATCTTCTTCTGTTGGATGGAGTTACTCACTTTTGTCTCTCAGAACTTGTGCTGTTCTTTCTTAATTATTATCTCTTTATGTTCATTTATTGTTAATAAACTTAATTTACTTATTGCAAACCACGCTATCCTCCATTTATTTGTCACGACTTGAGCCAGTCGTGACGGCGTACAAACTTCATTTCCCAATCCCATGAGGCTACATGAGGTATATGTGAAAGAACTGTCTCAAGCTGGTCACACTGGGATGCTGATAAAAAAGGGTCTGCATCAAAAAAAAAAAAAGTCATGATAACCACTAACCAGTGTGAAGAAACATGCTTAATTACACACAAATATCTGAATAAGTCATAAACTCGACATAAATCCTCACAGCTATGCATAAAGTGCCTGCCCTTTGATACCCAAGATACCTCCAAGGACTAACAGCTGTGAGGAACCAATAATAAGCTGAAACCAAAGGGCATTTCAGGATGTAGGGGTTGGCACCAATGCTTCCCAGCCCACCATATATGGGTAAACCGGAACTATGTCCTTCACCCCCAACCTGTAGCTCTGGTGAATAGGTGAACTCTGGGTCTGTGTTTTTCTTTGCTACCCTGGGATCCCAGTGATCATAGTCTTTGAGGAAGAGAACGGAAAGTCTTCTACAACTGGACTTAGTCTCTCAAGAAGGAACAGAAGATATTATGCACCACAGTGGTAAAAAGCCCACTTTAATAATTGACGTAAATATTTCAATAAATAATACATTTTCAATTCGATAGCTGAACTTTATTTAGGACAAATGTATTGTCTGTTACATTTAATTGTGGATAAAATGTAATGTTGTTCACGATATTCTGACTTCCTGTTTGAAAAGAAATTTCTCAGGAAGTGATGCGTCTTTGGCCTAGAAGAAGATTATGACTCACCAGTATTTAAATAATTCAAGTACCTGACCTCTATTATCCTATGAGAAGACTTGGAAAATGAATTATTAATGACCCCTAGCTCTGTGGAACAGGTCCGGTGAAGTTTCAAGGCCGCACGGTAGTTTGGAGTTCAGAATGGTTTGCAAGTGTTGTTTCCGTGTTACAAAAGTACTGAGGTGTTACATGGCTTTCCCCATGATGAAGTTAAAGCTAAACTCTGGCTTCGAGCGGTGGGTTAACTACCAACAACCGACACGTCAAAACTTTGGATTTGAATCAAGCATTTTTCTCCAGAGAAAGGTGGACCTGGACATTGCATTGCATTTGCGATTTGTTTACAATTGGGGTTAGAATCTAACTTCAGTGCAGTTATGTGTGCGTTTTATCAGCTGTTATTAGGCATTTATTTTTGTGAAAATTATCTCAGGCACCTTTAAAATATGAACAGGTAACGGGTCTGTAGTACACCTTTAAAATTAGCTTTGTGTGCTTTCCCAATGTTGCAATCAGGAACATATAAATGTAAGGAAATCCAATTTCTGGCCAAATTTCTATGTGCAAATCAGTTGGCCATCTAGTAAGTCATGGGGATCACAATCAACTCCAATCCTAGTTAACTTTAGTGTAAAATCATAAGATTAACTCAGCACTTTCCCAAATTAAATGTTGAAATTTTACTGTTTACTTTTCAACAAAGTCCCAGTGAAGGGGGCCTTGTGAGAAAGTCAAGACAGTAAATACCCTTTAGATCAGTGTTCACCAAATGGCGGCCTGTTGGCAAAATCTGGCTGCCAAAACTGCCGAAATCCACTGCCGAGTGTGTGCCCTGCGTGCGCATTATCTGATTAATGTTCAATGGTTGAGTAGCAATAAAAAAAAAATGCTGTGTTCAATGTTTTTATTAGGAATCTATATATAGCAGGGTTTCTGCAGTTTTCACCATGTCAAATGTGAGGCTTTTTAAGACCTTTATGTATCAAATTTAAGACCCAATTCATACTTATGTTTATATAACAAACTGCCATGAATTAACTTATAAAATCTATAAAAAATCATTGTAAAAACAAACAGCATACAAGCTATCTAGAATGTAAACAATACTTGCAGCTTGAAATATTGAGAACAGATGAAAAAAAACCCCAAAAAACATTATTTTCCACCAACATAAAGATTACAAAAGTCCCAGAGATAAAGCAACAGAATAAATTTCAGTTGTCTTTTGCTTCCAGAAATATCATTAGTTGAAAATACAGTTGTGGAAATCTTGGAAAAAAGATTGGTTCTGAGGGATCAACAAATGGTCGTTCGTAAATAATATTTAAACATATATTCATACGCGAGACTATGCCGTGAATTGTTTTTAGTCTACATTTTTCCTATAAATCTAGCATTTTTGGGATTCACAATATATGTCCTTATCGGAGCTATATATACACATACGCATGCACACATATAGTCATAAGTACTAGAGATTCTTTTAGTGATAATCTTTGCTACAACCAAATGTGCCGACTTGTGCGGTGCATGCTGGGAAAGTGGACTTAAGCACACTTGATCTGAAGCACGTCTGAAAATTTATATAAGACCCAGAACATCGGATTTAATTAACTTTTAATTAACTTTAAAATTTGGGTTTTTAGATTTTACAAACCCTGATATAGCTCATTGTAACATTGAAGGTACCTTTACCTAACCTGTACTAAGATGCAAAATATAGCTCCTCCTGCACTATAGTAGCCCATTCAGCTACAACATAAGACTAAATATTGTTATCCAATCATTTAGTAGATACTACGTAACTGCACCACATATTATCTGGCCAAGATGGCAATAAGGAAGTACGGGGAACATTGTGGTTATAAAAATCATATTTCTTTAAATAAGAATAATACGAAAAAAGTGGATTTTTGATTAAAACAAATGGATATCTTATGAGTTAATATTTTTCACGATTTAAGAAAATAAATTGGCACATTTCTTATACTTAAATGTGTATTTTGGATGCTTATGATGTTTTCCCTAATATGAACAATGCAATCGAACCAATATTGGAACTAGGCAAACAGCAAGACCCAAAAGTAACAGAACCCTCGTGTATTTAGTGTTTTTAACTTGATGCAAACAAGGACTTTACAGTAACTTAACCAAACCGAAGGCAGTTCACTTACCAGCTCTTTAACTGGCACTTCTGTGAGATTACTGAGACTCAGATCAACCTCATTGCCATCAATCTTGTCTTTAATGTTTTCAGCTTTGCTTCTGTTCATGATGATGAGCTACTCCTCTCTGCACTGAGAAAAGGTTTTTGGTAATCAATGAATCAAGTCAGTATTGCTTCAAAATGAAAAGCAAGTTATGACAGCTCGACAGTATACACAAAACAAACCAGGCTTCATTCATATATTTGTTTTTCTCCACCTAGTTTTAAGTGTGTAAACTTGTTACCTTCTTTCAGATGAAACGACTCTACATAAACCCGCAGCTGATGAGTAAAAGAATGCAGTGAGTTACAGCACAGCAGCAATGGATGCAAATCCACGTCATTGCTCGCGTGTCCTGCACAGTGTATCGCGTCGCATAGGCTCCCACTTGAGCGCCACCTAGTGCCTGGAGGACTGCTAAATTCGAGGAAATTCTGAAAGGTGTGTTTTTATACGTAAACAAACCTTTTTTTTCTAGCTTTCACGAACCAAGAATAATTAGTCTTAAAATGCAACTATGAATAACAGATATATACGATCCAACATGACAAGCTCAAGCCATGTTTTAGAACAGGGGTTCCCAAACTTTTTTATTCCAGGACCCACCTTGGCAAGTGCGTTGATCTCAAGACCCACCACAATATTTTTATATGGAAAAATGGGTAAATAAAACCTCATTTACAGAGCAGTTTTTATTTTACTTAATAATAATGACATTTACAGTTGATTGCAATACTTAAGGGCTTATGAGAAACACAGTTGTGTTATAATGCTAATATTGTAGGAATAACGTGCTGGTTTTGATTTAGGGTAACGTGAATATAGATGCAGCTAAGTGATTTTGTGCGACCCACCATTCCTCACCATGCGACCCACTAAATTTTGTGCGACCCACCATTCCTCACCATGCGACCCACTAGTGGGTCGCGACCCACAGTTTGAAAACCTCTGTTTTAGAAGATGGTAGCTGTCAAAGGAAAGGAAGAGGCAGAGATAGAAGTAGCAGAGATGAGGATGATGAGGTTCATTTTAGGAGTGACAAGGATGGACAAGATTAGGAACTAGCACATCAGAGGGACAGCTCAGGTTGGTTGTTTTGGAGACAAAGTCAGAGGCCAGATTGAGATGGTTTGGACATGTGCAGAAGAGGGATAGTGGTTATATTGGTAGAAGGATGTTGGAGATGGAGATGCCAAGAGGAAGGCCAAAGACGAGATATATGGATGTGCTGAAAGAGGACATGAAGTTAGTTGGTGCAAGAGTAGAGGATACTGAGGCACACTCTAGGCACACTCTTGAGAGAAGATATATATATTACCAATTGTTCAAAGACACTATCTTTCACATGAAATAATGCGAAATTTCAGCAGCCACAAGAAAGAGGAAGGGAGATTATATAGAGTTTTTTAAATATAAAATAAATAATTAAATATTATAGGTAAGTCATTGTTTTTTTTCACCATGACGGAAAATTAAGGGTTTAGACAGAAATCTAATATTTGTTGAGAAAAGTAAATAATATGTAGGAAAATATAATCTGAAGAAAAAACAGAATGTTTTCTTTTACTACAGGAGGTACAGATGAAAAGAGTAAACAAAATATCAATGAAACAAATCAATATTTTATACTTTTTTTTCATAACAAAAACTACTGCAGAAAAAAAAGGCACAAAATTACTTTTTTCTAATCTCTGTGCTCTTCAAGGGTTACACCACATGTTTTCATCAAGTGACAGTAGAAACAATACGTGTAAATGCAATACTTTCCTGCTGGTTTGTTGAAAGAAACATTCTGTAATAGAGACAACATTGATCACCTCAAATTTAGCTGTACTCTTAGTGATAGTGATAGCCAGCCTCTCGTAACAGCCTCTCGTAGTGATAGACTGTGGTTGATTAAATGGTCAATGATAGTGGCATGAATTGACCTCTGGCCTTGGAATGCCACCACCATGCTTGTTCTCTCCTGGAGCCTGCTCTTCTCCCTCCTCTTGCTGCTCTTCCTGCTCCTCTCCCTGGGCCTGATCTTTGTCCAGAGCCCCTTGCTCTTACTCTTCCAGACATTACAGTGTTTGTCTTTTTCTGTTCCTGGTTCTAAAAACATGAATCCTCAAAGGTATGATAGCTTTTAAAAAGCATCTCTAGAATGAAACATTGCTTTTTGGCAAGAGATTTCCACGATTCTTTAAGAGAAAGCTACTAACAAAGAGTAGAAAATACATAAACACGATCATATTAAAACAGCACAGAAAGAAAATATTACAATATTCAGATGCAGACAAGTATACATACTACAGTTTAAAAGTTTGGGGTTACCCAGACAAGGTTAGAAATAATATTAATTTAAAATAATAATTTTTTCTTTGCTTTTGTCAGAGAATCCTCCATTTGTCGCAATTACAGCATTGCAGACCTTTGGCATTCTGGCTGTTTTTGGAGATTTCTGTAGAAATTTGTAGAAGCACCTCTCACAAGTTCGATTGGCTGAAGGGGTACTTCTTGCCTGCCATATGGTCAAGCTGCTCCCACAACAGCTCAATGGGGTTTAGATCTGGTGATTCATTACAGATAAAAAACCAGCTGCTGCTTCTTCTCTAAATAGTTCTTGCATAATTTGGAGGTGTGCTTTGGATCATTGTCCTGTCGTAGAATGAAATTGGCTCCAATCAAACGCTGCCCACAGGCTATGGCATGCCCTGGAGTCATATGGAGTGATAGCCTTCCTTATTCAAAATCCCTTTTACCCAGAACAAATCTCCCACCTTACCAGCACCAAAGCATCCCAGACCATCACGTTACCCCTACCTTGCTTGATAGATGGTGTCAGGTAGCATTCAAACTTCTTTTCAGTTCTTCTGCATCTCACAAATGTTCTTCTGCGTGATCCAACTTCGAATTGTTTGTCCATAACACTTTCCAATCTTCCTCTGTCCAATGTCGGTGTTCTTTTGCACATAATAATCCTTTTTATCTCAGATATGGCCGAAGGTCAGCATCCTAGAGTCGCCTCTTCACTGTAGATGTTCACGCTGAAGTTTTGCGGGTACTATTTAATGAAGCTGCAAGTTGAGGACCTATGAGGTGTCTATTTCTCAAGCTAGAGACTCTAATGTACTTATCTTCTTGCTCAGTTGTGTAGGAAATCTTCAGTTTCTTCTCAGTTTCTCACATGGAACAGCCTTCATTTCTAAGATTAAGAACAGACTGTGGATTTTCATGTTAAAGTTAAAAATAAAATGTTTATCCGTCAAAAATGAGGAAATTTCCAAGTGATGGTTAACTTTTGAACAGTACCGTATAAGAGTGTTTTAATTACTCTGGAGAGAATTCATTTCATCCAAAAAAATGTAACGATGGTTAGAAATGTCTGTTTGTGGATGTTAGAATAAAAAAAATTAATAATAACTTCAAAAGATTTGTTTGCACTTTCAAAGTAACAGATAACATTTTTCAGGACTAAGTTGCCAGTGATATTTATATTGGATGAGGCATTCTTCTGGAACATGATAAGAAAGTGAAACTTTCATTAAAGCAATTAAACCATTGGCGATCGCCTTGATAACAGATTGAAAACTTTATAGGAAATTCAAAGTTATCCATAAAAATACTCATTTTAAAATCATAAGCAACACTGATTATATTTTTATCATCCTATTAAAAACAAGGATTATTTGTTATCCTAAAGTCAGAGTTGTACCATAAGATGGACTTGTGGGGTGAAAATTGTGGTTGTAGGTAAACTTCCAGGCAAGCACAGCTTGTTGGTGAAATGTAGCATAGCTAATAGATCACAATGGATGTTATACTTCATAAGAAATGAGAGCACCCCCCCCCCCAAATATACTGTTAGGGATACAATACCAAATAGATTCAGATTCTTGCAGACATTACTTTAGTCGATTAATTTTTCACCTTTTCACCAATCACCTTTTTTTACTGAACTAATTTCTTTGTGAGGTTTTACTGAACTAATTTGTGAGGTTTCTTTTTTCCCATATTGAGGTAAAGAAAATGTTATACTGTATCATTTGATAAAGACAATGAAGGATAAAGAAATCTGGAAAGGTCTTCAGTTTTGGCAAAAAAAACCCTACACTGATAAATCTCTTTGGAGCCAGCTATTAAATATACATTATGTTTTGGATGTTCTTGTAGAAAATTAAGCGATTGAAGTTCCACACTCAATTTTTTTTACATTTTATTAATACTTCAAGGAACAAATAGCAACAAATGACTATGTCAAAACAAACCAAATCAGAAAACAAAAACAAGACAACGAAACACAACTACATGGCGCATGTAAAAAGACAATCGTAGAAAGCATACAGAATGTACAATATGTCACTTTTCTTATTTTTAACCAACCAGAGAGTAGTAATAAAGGTGCTTACAAATAATGAAAAATGTGGGAAGGATGGCTCTGATTTTGAACATTTCTGCTTGTGGATAAAAACTGCATATAAAATAAAGAAGTTAACAACATAAATGTTTTTACCTGTGTATAGAAACTAATAATATCCTATGATTGAAAGGGGTTGAAATAATCAATGAGGTCACCCAAATATGTTTGCGAGAAACTCCAAAATAATAGTTTTTTTTTATTATTTATATATTTTATTTTATTATTATTATATATATAAAAAATAAGAGAATCAGGGTTTCATCTTCATGGCCACAAAAAGAGCAAGAACTATTAATCGCTGTATATTTCTGTAATTTATAGTTACCTGAGTATATTATATGAAGTATTTTAAAATTAGTCCCCTTTGTTTTGTTAGGAATGTAATAACTATGAGGTATCCATAAAAGCAAAAGTTACATTTTGCTGCAATATATTTTTTTTTACCTGGAGAATTTGCCCAATGTACTTATAAATGCATGTTAGGTACAGTATTTCAATAAAGTACCACAATCTAAAGACAGGTCTGATGTTGCTCAATGACGTCATTGTGATTGACAAGTGAAAGCACCAATCATCAATAGCTACAAACGGAGGCGGAACCGTAAAGCCGTTTACTGACTGCAGTTCAAAGAAAGCTGCGATTTGACGCACGGTCTGTGTTGCAATACAGCGAAAGCGAGTCTTGGGTGTACCACTTTACTCAGCTATAAATCACACGTTTTTATGGTTGCCTCAGGCTTCAGTTTACGCGGAGTGTTAGCTGTAGAGTATCTCGAAAGTTTAAAAGTTTCAAAATGTCCAGCGACCTCAGGCCAAAGCTGTGTGTCTTAGAAAAAGGGGACAACGGTTACGGTTTTCATCTCCATGGCGAGAAGAACATGCCCGGACAGTTCATCCGGCATGTGGAGCCCGACTCTCCTGCCGCCGTCGCCGGTCTGCTGGCCGGGGACAAGCTTGCTCTGGTGAACGGGGAGAATGTGGAGGACGAGAAGCATCAACAGGTGGTTTCCCGCATACGAGGCATCACGGGTAAGCTTGAACTGGTCGTGGTGAACCCGGAGACCGTGGAACTGCTCCAGAAACTCAATCTAAAGTGCCTGAAAGAGTACGTGACAGAAGGGATACCGATACCCACTCCAAGTGCTGAATCCAACGAGGAAGAAGAAGAGGTGAAGAACGGGACATCGAGAGGCTCCAGCCCGGTCCCGGAGACGAACGGGGACATCCGCCTGGACAGGCTCAGCGTGATCTCTAAGGTGAGTTCAGCTCAGCTCTCAATGAACAGCTCACATATACCATAATGTCACCTTCCACGGCGTAAAGTGTCTCTCTTTTTTTCACTTTAACATCAAGTACATTACCATAAAGAAAAAGTTTGATTGCTCCTGATTTCTCGCCTAAAACTTACATTAAAATCTTCGTCTTTCAGAATGTCTTTCAGTCTGTTACTTGTCAGATGTGGCCAGTGTTTTGCTAGTTAACTGGGAAATAGTAACCAGTTACAGTTACTTCGTTCAAAAAGTAACGTTTTTAGTTAATTACACCAAAAATAATCTGGTACAGTTAAAGTAGAACATGTTTTGATGCTCCATTTAATGCCTTAATATCACTACTGTTTCGGAAATAAAGTGTTTATTGAGCAATGTTTACCTATTTTAACGTTACACTATGCGTCATGGTCAATAAAGACTGACAAAAATCAAAGTGTTAATGCTAGACAATTGATTAATTTAATTCAGATTAGCAGAAACTGAAAATGTACAAAAAACAACACAATAATAATAATAATTCAGAATATTATAAAGTCTTTAAAGTACAAAAACTTCACCCCCCCCCCACACACACACTACTCACGTGATGCAAAACAAGTGTTCTTAAATATAACATGTGTTTCATTAACCATTGAACTAGGTATTTTTTGGGAAGAGGGTAGCTTGAGCAGGTCAATGTATAAACAACCTGCACCCGACCAAAGTTTTCAACTAACCCGACATGACAGGCCGTGACCCAAATAGCATTAAAAATGGATGACTCATAACCACAGGGGAATGTGGGCGCGGTTTGGACAATTTTTGCATCACTTGTAGCTGAAAGTTGACTTCTGCTCTGACTGTGCTTAAGGGAGTTCATGGGTTACTGTTGCATTGTGGGGAAGGTGTTGTTGGTGCGGGCAAACCACCAGCGGGCATCTACGGCCTGCAGGCCATTTTCAAATTAAATATTGTCCCTGTGGCCGTAGATAATTCATTGGGTCTTGACTTTGACATATGTATAATAGAAAATCTGTGGGGCACACTAAAGTCCATTGTTTGTGCCAGAAGACCAAGGCCATCATTGGAAGATTGGGCTATCATGTTCCTCAGGAAACATGCTTGAGAATTCCAGCAATTTACTAAAGTCTGTTATGAAGCAAAAGAATTTGCTTCTTGCACTATTTGCTTCATCAGCTCTCTGCGTCTTTTTCTTGCATTTAAAAATGAGTGCACACACCTTCTCCTGGACACTAGATGGCACTTCGGTGAATTGATCTCTTGTGCTGTTTAAATTCAGCAACGACTGGACGTTTCTCCAGACAAGTCTCTTTTCTTCTGCCCCTTTGGGAGTATAGCTCCTCGTTTTGTTCTTGAGTCTATTGCTGCCTTTCACGGCTGAAGACAGGTGACTAAACGAGCCAATCACAGCGTTTGACGCACACTGTGAAAAACAATAAAAACTTCTCAGTGCGTTTCTTGAAAAATGACACTTTGTTTTTTCCGACTGGTGTGTATAGTTACACTGGTGTGTATATTTACTGCATTCAGCCCCTGCATTAAAAAAATGCATAGGTGTGTAAAGGCCTTAATACCGTTAAGTTTTTCTGGAAATTCATAGTTTTCCTAAATAAATAATTATTTAAAATGGGGATGCCACAACACTCAGATTTATACCAAACCATTCGGTACACCCTTTTCGGTTCAATCTGTGCTTGTGAACCATGTTTTTTTTTCGGTTTCTCATTCGAATACTTCCCTTATGTATTATTATTATTATTATTATTATTATTATTATTATTATTATTATTAGTTTGCGAATGTGAAGAGGCAGATGTCAAGAGAATGAAACAATCAATGAACTTCTCCTTTGAGTAAATATCCAATCAGAGAAAAATAAAGTTAGAGGAGGGTTTTACTCAACCAGTGGAGGAATTGTCAGAGCTAAAAGGAAACACCGTCAAGACATTTCGGCTTTGCTGACGAATACGACAACGAATGCTAAACAAAAATATCTCTGTGTGCCAGCAATGTTTTATCAGATATTTTTATCCTAAAGACAACATATGAAACACAAGTGCTCATCTTCAGACAGCTTTTCCTAGTTTTAGGACCCCTAGTTCCCATAACTTTTGCCTGCTTAAATCTATCTCTTTCTGCGCTAATCGCTGCTTAAGAAGCTCAAGCTCATTATTTTATTGTTTTAATTTAAAGTGAGCATTTTTGTAGATGTGTCTTGACATTTGATGTAGCAAAATACAATTTCTTAAACTACCAGAACCAAACTGAACCAAAAACGTGGTTAAAAATCGCGGTAAGTACTGAACTGTGAGTTTTGTGTACTGTTGCATCCAATTTCTGTTAAATTGGAAATAATCAATGTGCAATTTAACAGGGTGCTTATAATTTTTTCTTTAACCCTAAACACATCCACTGAAAAGTACTTTTTGAATTAACTTTCATATTTTAACTGTTGGACAAAATTTATTATTAATACCTGACTGACGTTTTTTACGAAGAACGCTGTTTACAGTGTAGTTTGGAACCAGATCATATGTCACAAATCAATTATATAATAATATAGATCATTTGAATGCCTCATATTTCTATGTAACTTGGTAGAAGGTCTGCTTAGGATTTGCAGAAATGGGGCACTAAATTTGTTAACTGCTTCCAGAGTTCTAAGGGATCTTTTCATACAAAATTGTGTATCCAATGACCATATAAAAATAAAGGAAAGTGCTCAATTCAGCACAGCTAAAACTTTAAACTCTACCAAATCTCAAAATATGCAATTTCCCCATTGTGGGACAAATAAAGGTTTCTTGACTTTCTTGACTTGAAAATTTCCTGTAACAGCACAGCTTGACATGGCCTGTCTATGTTTTTTTCCACCTCTTTCTTTACTTTTTAGTGAAATTTTAACACTAAAATGAGACAGAGGCAGACCAAGATGGTCGTTTTCTCAGCGTACTAATGTAAGTGGCATCAATGATTCTTTTAAAATGACTAGTTTCAGAGTTTTGCCATTGGTGTTTAAGTAATGCTGAGCTACTGCTAGTCCTGCCCTTCCCATCATGCAAATCATTGCTAGTTCACATAAAAAAATAACAGTCTTAAAGGTTTCATTTAAGCAACTGAATATGTTCATTGTTTATTGATATTTTGTGTTTATTTTTGAAAACTGAAAGTATAATGGAGGATTTTTCGACACAATGGCTAGCAGAAATATTGGTGTATTTCAGACATTTTTTTCTGTCTTCAGGAGTCGTCTAGTTCAGAGAGGTATGCTGTACAAAAACTATAAAGGTGAATAATACAGCACTTACATCTACCATTACTAATAGACAACGGAAGTGATGTTAAACGAAGAAAAACATGTTTCTGAGAGTAGTACACCGACCCCCTTAACGTCTCAAATCCTCCCAGGGGGGAGGTCCTGTGGAAGTGAAGGGGGTTATTTGGGGAAGCCTACAGAATTGAAGGGGGATCCTATTCCTCAATTGTGTCATTTTTTTTGGACAATCCCACTATGTTTAACATAAGCTGTTGATGCATTTTACCATTTTAAGATTATTGTTGATTGGAGTAAAGTGATTGTTTGAAGAATACATTTCTTTCTGCAGTTTTGGCACAAGTCACTCTGTTAGAAACAAAAACGTAATTATAGAATCATAACTCATAAAATCCCTGTTATTTAGATTTTCTGTGCATTTTTAAGTGTTTGTGGTGCACTCAGTTCAACTGTTCCGTTCAGGCACTGTCCCCTCGTCCTCATGCGTCCCGTGCTTCCTGTTTGTGACCATTCTGAGTTAAAATGCACTGGAGCAAGCATCTTTGGATCGGCTGTCAGTTTAGCCCAGACAAGGCTTTGTTCTTGAATCAGTGTGCCCTATTGGATGCCGCGGGTTGAGTTAAGTGTTCAGAACACGTTTCACAGGCATTAGCTCATGATGGTGCCAGAAAGACCAATGATTTGTGACCAGTGAAGGCTATTCTAGACATTTACACTGATGCACCAAACACATGTTTGTAATGCAATTGTGCTTAATTCTACTTATGCTTAGGGGTGTATCAATACACTCTGCTCACAGTACAGTATGCGTCACAGTATTTAACTAACATTTAAAAAGAAGCTGGGATTTAAATTTAAGCTCTTCTGCATGATTTTAGCTGACTTTTAGGGGTACAATGGTACACACAACACACAACAATATGGTAAACATTATATTGATATGTTCACAATACAATGTTTATCACGATGTCTATCAAAATAAAGAATAAAAAAAGAGCTGAAATTTACTGAAACTGATTCAATGTTAAAACTTTCAATGTAAAATGAAATGTAATGTAAAATGTTTACCTTAGAGCCAACAAGGTCAGGGGCTAGTTTGAGATGCATCTTGTATTATCATCCAGTCACTAGGGAGCAGCAAAATTTTGTAAACTCAGGAAATGAACCGTTAAAGAGGAAGTGACATTTTTGTTTCGCACTATATTGCGCCACTGTAATTGAAATTTTTCATTCAATATCATCTGGACTCTGGAAGCAAGGTTTAAGAAGGTATTACAGAAAACATGGTTTTATTTAGCTTTAAACAGCAAACAAACTGCATTGAAGAAAGAGAGAGAGAGAGAAAGTGGTGGGGGGAGGGTAAAGAAAGGGACTTCAAAGTAGGAAAGAAAAGTCTCCCAAAAACCTCATTTAAAGATCTTGTACATTCCTAGTTCTGATGAAACTTCCTGTTCTTCAGAACAATAACATTTTAAATATTTTGCTATTACACCACTGTTGTTACACCAACTATAGAAACTAATTATACATGCTTGTTTATATTTAACTTGTCATTGGGAAGAAAAAAAACACTGTGGTCTAAACGATGGTATGGTTTGATTTGTATTAAAGCATGTCATATCATCCAGCCACTAGGGGCATTGGTTTCAATTGCATGAAGAGATTGTTTTATAATGTTCTCCTTGCTGTTAAGAAATGGATAATTGTCTTGTAGTAAATATTAAACAAATCACAGACAACTTGAAGAAGTTTCAGAAGTGACTATAAAAACCATCACTCCAGGGACACTTTAATTGATTAATTACAGTAATTTCACTTTAACTATTGTGAATATATTGTGCCACAATAAACTGCAATCATTATTGTTTTTATCTTTTAGATGTTCTTTTTTTTAACATGGCAAGTGATGTGTGCATCATTCATTTGCAATGAAAAAATGAAACAAAACATGTAAAAGTTTTCCTTTTTAGAACAAAAAATGTTCTCAAAAAGAAGCAAAACAAAAATTATTTTGCTCCTTTACTTTGAGAGCTGTATTTGTATAAATATTGTATGTGTAAAAACATAGGTGTATTTGTTTATTTTGGTATTTGTAAATAATCTAATTGCTTTTAACTTATTGTTTTTTTATGTTGTTTGAATGAGATTTTCTTTGATTCTTTGTTTTTCAGTCTGGATTGTAGCATGAAGTTGTATTTTAATTGATTTTTTTTATTTACCCTTAAGCATTCACCTTTTTCTTTTTAAAACCCTGATATGCTTGAACCCCATCTATGGAATGGAAAATGTTTTTAGAAAACCAAATTATTAAAGGTTTTTTTAAAGGGCTAATTTGCTTGTAGACACTTCTTAGATATATTTTTTCAAGAGTATCTCTCACACTGAAACTGTAGCTTTGAGAGAATAGGAGGGATGTGCACACATTTGAAATAACCACTTCCTTGGTAACGAGGTTGATGTTTTCCTGCCTTGGCCTTTGTGTTTTGAGATGGCACAAGCAGTTACAGTCCTCTCAGTGTCTGCTTGTACATTTAGCTGTTGCTTGTAGTTTTCAAATCCCTGTAGATTAATTATTGCCTGTTGACTTTTGCAAGTGCTCATCGTTGAACCAAAGTCTCACCCAAATCTATATTTATGGTAGATTTACTAGCTGTCTTCAGATTTTGAACATCATAATCATCACATTATGCTCATTTAAAAGAATGTCCTTAACATGCCAGGATGCCACATGACATAAAAGTGCATGTTTACTTGGAACACTCTGTTTATGGTTGGGTATAATTATTGTTTTTGATGGTCAGTTCATGTTTTACCAACCATATCCAAGTTGTTGACCGTACATGCAAACAAAGAAAAAGGTTATTAGTTACTAAAGTGAGCTATGAAGTCATTAACCTTTGGATTACTGAACTGCTGTATCTTTATTGGGCTGGTAGAGGATTTACTGAGGGCTGTCATTAATTTCAAGAGATGGCTCGAACATCTTGCTCATATAGTATCAAACCATGGGTGTCTCGCTGAAAGATCTCAGGATTTTGTCTTCTGGTTTGGAAGTCTCAATCAGCTTTTTACCATTTTCAATTCAGATCTGATTGGCCAAAAGTTTTGAATTTTGATGATGTCAAGCTCTGTGGGATAGTTGTGCAGGGTGACTAAGTTTGAATATTGATCTCATGGTGTGGGCCAAACCGTTCCCCGGTCTCTCTCCCAACTCATTTCCAGTCTCTCTACACTGTATTAATGACATCTTAAAAAAAAAAAAAAAAATCTGCTCTTTGAGTCTGCTCTTCCAAAACATAAAGCATTGAATGTAAAGTTTGAGCTGGTTCGGACCATGTTGTAACAAAATGAACTTTTTCTGGGAATGGAAAGAAGTGCTTTAGTACAGCCTGAAGCTGAGTTACATTTATTCCACTTAGCCCCATCCCTCCATTTTTGCACGTTCTTCTGAAAGAAGGGGAAGGGCTGAGACAAAGAGCTGTGCAGCCTTCCAAACCCCTCTTTTAAATAAAGGGCTGACCTCAAGCTCAACACACAACATTTTTCTCATTTATAAAAGTTTAACAATTATGAAAAGCTTTCTTTTGTGCTAGATTTAATGCCCTGCATCCACAATAGATCAGTAAAAGTAATTTAAATAACAACAAAATCGCTAGTTCAATGTGATATAAGACACAAATGTTTAGTTGAGAAGAACGTGAAAGTTGCATGTTTTACGCCAGTTAAGGATTCATTTTGTGGTACATTGTGTTTTTGTCCCACTATTAAGTAATTTTCTTAAGTAATTTGAACATTTTAATTCAAGATCTTGCGAAGCACCATATTTTCGTAGCACAGCTATTGTGATCTTTATGGTAGTTTTTTTAGCAGACACGAGAAGACATTGGCCAAATGAATGCAAGTTAAGCAACCTCCCATGACTTCTCTTAGCCAATCGATTCTGGTAACAGGTGGTAAATTTTGTGGCCCCGAATTCCTTGCAAAGGAATTAATAAACAAAAATATTGAACAGTGGCATATACCTAGCGAAAACTGAGAGATACTGATGCGAGAGAAGTAGAAATAGTAGAAATACCAATGACTGAGAGGGAGAGATACCCACAACAGAGGAGAAAGTGAGACAGACAATTGTTCACACATTAAGTGTGTGATCCACACATTTTACTGTTCACACTTGCAATTTCTCATGCTCAGCATTTCTGATATTGGCTACCAAATGTACATTTTAATCAATTAATATTTAGACTCATTAGTGCCATCTTCGGGTCATGACACTTGATGTGGTTTTAATTATTTAATTTTCTTGTATTGTTCAGTCATTTTAACAATTTTGGCCTTAATACATCTTCTAAATAAGAATTTGGTTGTAGTGCGTAGTGCAATTAACTTTACACAGAGAGGCGATGGTGCCAGGGGTAGGCGAGCCCTTTGATTGCTGCTTGCATCTTTAATTTTATTTGAGATTCAAGTATAGATTACATGCAGGTTATTTAAGAATTATTTCTATAAATTGTTAGACTTTATGATCTTCTGGACCTTTGCTTCCCCAAAAAAAGTTCTGAAACTGGACCTCTATCAATTTTTTTTTAGGTACCCCTGTCGCCAAGTAGTACATGTCTGTAGTATGAGACAGACAGTTCAGTAAAATAACTATAACATAGCCGTGCATGGCTGATGCAACAGTTTTAGTCCCAAGCCCGGATAAATAGAGAGGGTTGCGTCAGGAAGGGCATCTAGTGTAAAACATGCAAAAAATCAAACATGCGAGTCACCAAATCGATTTTCATACCGGATCAGTCAAAAACGACAATATTTTGAGGAGTTGATGGAGGGGGGAAGAGATGAATATTGTAGAGCAGGAAGTTGAAAAGATTAGAAAGGATGAGGTGAAGAAGGCTCTGAGGTGAATGAAGAGTGGAAAGGCTGTGGGTCCAGATGACAGCAGTGTCTAGGAGAGACAGCAGTGGAGTTCATTTCTAGGTTATTCAACAGGATTTTAGAGAGTGAGAAGATGCCTGAGGAATGCAGTAGAAGTGTCCTAGTGCCAATCTTTAAGAACAAGGGTGATGTTGTAGAATGTTTTTATTGACATTTGTGGAGTCTTCCTCTGACTGCCCCTGGAGCTCCATCTTTGCAGCATGCTGGTAGGAACTCCAGGGCTATTGGTTTGATTCCCAGGTTAAAGCTGAAACTGATGTGTGCGTACAGTAGTATGGAGAAAGGCTTCTGCTAAATGGATTAAAATACGTTTAATACATTCTGAATGTAGAGGTGGTTGAAACTCAATACTTTTTAGATGCCCCGTTCAGCTGCATTTAATGTGGCGAAAACCCTGTGCTCAGACTGATGAAAAAGCTTCTGATTACCAGGTAAAAAAAGCACCTTTGCTTCATGTTGTCACATAGGTGCTCTTGAATGGAGCTCTTTGTCAGACTGTAGATTTAGGATGCCGCTCCCTGTGTGGACTATTATTTCCTCTGTTGACTTTAACTTCCTATATTAAATAACCCAAAGGCAAATGGAGGCCAAGAGGGTGTCTAGTTATTGTACTTTCGATCAAGCATGAGAGGAAAAAGAATGCTAAACTTCCATTAATGGGCTTTGAGGGTGCTTTAGAGAACATTAAAGGGACATTGAACTGAGGCCATCAAAGAGCTGGCTCTTTTACCTTATATTAGGTGATGTAATTTATGATTTTATGTTATTTTTACCTTTAATTGTTGCATTAAACATTATGTAAGCAAGTGAAGCATTGCAAATTAAACATGGTTCTGCAAGTTAGCTTGGCATTGGAAAACTTATTTTAACATGATACAGAAATCATGTACAGTAGTACCCCGAGATACGAAATTATTGGTTATCCATGGCTCGAAATGAACTTTTTTACTTTGTAGCACTGGTGCTCCCAACTTCCAAAAGTTAGGAGCGCAAGCAAAAATTTAGGAGCATCCACCGAAAATGAATGAGATGTACTGGGCTGACGATATTTTAACTGCAGTGTTCTCATGGATGGTATCTGCTTTTACGCCGATGATATTGGCATATGACTTGTCATTTGCATATGTCATGTTTATTGCAATACCGTTCTTTTTAATGAGATGCAACATGGGTTTAAATTTCGTGAAGGTGAGCTCTTCTTTGGCGATGGTGTATGCAGTGTTACATTTTATGTTCAGCTCTGCCAATTGCGCGGAACGGCTGGCAGCATCCTGGCAATTAAAAGCCTCAACGATCGAACCTGATGATTTAGCATTTCTTGTGTTTGGCACTCTCACCGTGTTCGATCAAGCGCTCACGCTTAAAATGTGTAAATTCAGTGGCGAACGCTGTGTTACCTGATAACTTCGTCCCACAGGTTTTGCAATGAATGCAATGCATAGAGCCATTTTCATAGCGGAGCCACTCGAAGTGTTTCAACCACTCTCTCCGAAAACTGTACGCCTTCTTTTCGGCTGGTGGATAAACGTTAACCACATGATCACCATCGCCAGCGCGATTATTTGTTAATTTAGGTGGCTTGCAAAAGAAGTCTGTTCTTTTAATTTTCCCTCTTCTTCTACCCTTTACATTTGCTCACGCTAGTTAGCGCCGTCGCCTGACTGAGTGATTGACAGCTAATATTAACCTATCAAAATCTGCATGGCAGAGCGGTCACCGTATCAGCATTCAGTACACAGAAGGTACATATACTGGAAACGTTTTATTTAGAAATGAAAACGGGTCTCACTACAACAATTTAATGCAGTCGCTTAAATGCCTCCAAATATATTTTAAAGTCGCATAGGTGAAATTTTGGGAGCATGTACGACCAAAATGGTCGCAATTTCAAGCCCTGTTATCTATAAATAATGTCAGGCTTAACAAGCGGATAATAGAGCAGAACTGTTGGTGTTTTTGGTATCTTGAATTTTTTTTCGCATCTCTAAGCAAAGTATTTTCCACGAGACCTTTTGTATCTCGAACATTTCGAAACTCGAAGCATTCGTATCTCGAGGTACCACTGTAATTTATTACAAGGTAACCCTGACCCATGTCTGAATATATTTGAGCCTCCAATAGAAGGCCAAAAAGCGTAAATGACTCTTTCTCACGACATGCTGACAGCGGTTACTCATAGCTGTCAATCACATGGCCCCGCCTATTAGGGGTGGGACAGGGGGTTTAGCCATCGTGAGCCACACATAAATAAAAGTCTAAAAAAATATTGAACTTATTCACTGTATAAATAACTTTCTAAAATCATTAAAACTGTTTGGTTAAGAAACAGAATTTCTGAGGAAATAATATTTAAGGTTTTTCCATAGACTGCATTGATTATTTACCATTGAAACCTGATTTGAAGCAAGAGTGGATACAGTTTCTCAGGAAGAACATAAGCATTTTAAACATTCTTTTACCATGGATTGCTTCACAACTAATGCACAAATCAATACAAAATTTTGCGAAAGGTTTCTTTAAATAATTATGTCTTATTGTGTTCTCTGATATTGTCAGATTATTCTATGAATAATACATGATTAACATATGAGACCTTTTTACTTTTATTTTGAATAGCTAGGACAGTATTGTAACAGGGAGAGAAGCAGGTAGAGAGAGGGGGAGGGTTGGGAAATGACAAATGAGTTTGGGATTTAAGCCCGCCCTGCATATAAAAGTTGCTGGTGTAATAGATTTTTTTTTTTTTATCCTCAATGAAGTATTAAAGACTTTGAAGCCAGAGTTAAAGAAACTTGAACACAAATGTGGCTTTATTTAAATTAAATTTGCAGACATTATTCAGTTGTGTATGGTGGTGTAGGGCCAGTGGGAGCCCTTACTGAGGTGAAAGTCGGGAACAAAAGAGAGTGCGAATGCTGCCCTGTTTTGTTAGAGTGCATCACTTGCGTTTTATGATGTTTTTCTGTCTCAAAGATCAACCAAAACAGGATTATAAATATTTCCCATTACAATGTTCACAATAGAAAGGTGAGTGGCTGTTCATTGATGCAGGTAATGGTTTTGTCTCAGCCCAATCAGAGATTGGGTTTTTGTAATTCATTTTTAAACCGACCTGTCGGCATATTCTCTGTTCTCTGCAGTTTGCAGGTTCTAACAATAGGGTACTGAGGACTTGAATTGAGTTGAGGAACAATCTCATAACATCATATAGATGTGTAGTGTTTTCTGAGAAAAGATTTGTGAATCAACTTTAAATGTTTGAAATGGTGCGAAAAAAAAAACAAACATCAGGGACATTGACTGCTTTTATCTCTAATCCCAGTTTCCTACCCTCCCAGAAATCCTGCTTACACACCCTGACCTAGCACCTTATATGTATCTTTGCTTTTGCTGTTGGTGATGAAGCAACCATGAATCCCATTATCATGTTATGATCTCATGTGTTCGTAATGTCCAGGTGTTGCTAGCGATAACAGCTTACAACGTCTTATCCTATGGTTTTGATACTTCTTCTATCACTGGGTTATCTGTGTGTGTTTGAGTACAGGTCGAGTAATCTGTTTCTAGCTCTGCTCATTTAAAAACATTGTGACTTGTCTCAAGTGAATTTTCAAAAGTTTTGATAACATGAAACATTCCATAATGTTTGTGTTCAGTCCTCCCAGGACGTTCTGGACCTTGTGTCTGACACAGTTTGGTTTAGATAGAGAGCTTTAGCAGCATAGTTGCACTTTATGAAATTAGATCTAAACCTAGTCACAAAAGAAACGCTCTCAAGCTATGCTGTAAACATTCTTTTTGCACCAACAATTCTGAGCTTTAAACAATGACCAGACTGGGAAGAGGCCAAGTTGCTATTTTAGTCATTGTTTAAGCCTAAGAAATGTGTTGTTGCTTAAGGTTTGCTGCAAAAGTTTTTTTCGTAATAAAATGAAATGCCTGCTGAACAAACTGTAGGTTGGTACAGTTTTTTTTTTTTTACTTTTTACTGATCGATATTGTGACGTAGAAGCGCCATACATCTGTTACTGAGAGTTATAGTTGGTTTTAGCCAATTTGAGGATGAAGCTGATCCCTTTGCAGCTGAAACTGAAATTCATCAACTGGCCACTTGAGGCTGATGTTAGAGTGGAGCAGATTTCCATTGACGCCCCTGGCAAATTGCTTAAATGTGTAGCAGAAAATAATAATAAAATGAATATCGCTTAATTTTGACCTGGTCTTTTTTCCCTCATTAATATTAAGTAGCATTACTACTCAAAGTAGCATTAAGCTAGAACTTTCAGGCTCTCTCACTTGCTCAGTAAAATATGGGTAACATCACCCACTCACTCCGGACCAGACTATGTGAGTGGAGTGGAGCCCCCTCACTGAAGCACTTCCGATTTCCCTCCGCTCTCATACTGCTCAGGCGTGCTCAATTTAGATTTTTATTTATTTTTTTGGTGTGCTCAATCACATTACTGATAATATCTGACTCAAACATAGTGCTTGAACGAATGCTACTGTTTATAAATGTTAATATGGACGTTAATACGGTGCGTGCTAGTGGTTTTGTTGTTTATTGTTCGCCCTTAATATTATTATCAAATAACATTAAAGAAGAAATTTTTAATTAAAGAAACCAATACTAATGTACTATTTTTGAATAATGCCGGAAAAAATGTTTTTAACTTCTTTAAATTCAGTTATTTACACCGTGTTTAGTGATTTTTTTTTTTTGGTTTTAGTAATTTTCGAAAGTTCTCGATACAGTGAAAAATTTCAATAGTTTTTTAGGTTTGTTGTTTTAAGTTCTTTTTTCCTCTGGCTCACAATGGCTCATTTAATTTCACTGTAAGTCCGATATCTTTCACGAAGCTTGAACATTTTGTGGGTGTTTTATATTGATGTGATGGAGATTGCTTGTGCTACTGTTGCTAGGGGGTACATTAGCATGGCACAGTTTGCAAGTCATGTTTTTCTCCTCATTGTCAGATTTTGCAAAACCAAACCAGACAGACACACCAGATGTTGCTTCACTTTTAATGACGAGTTCCTCCTCTTGCTCAGCATTTTCTTTTGCACCCTCCTCATCTGTTCATTTCTCCTATTTCATGTTTGTACAATCTCCAAACGTATCCTTTAGTCTTGCATTTAATGGTTTGACCAGTCTCACACGCACCTACTTATTCAGGGTATACGTGGAATAAAAAAATTATTTTGTGGTAGTTTCATTCCACAGTAACAATATACTGTCATACCACCCAACCTTAGTGTAGGGGTGTGTTTATTTTCGTAAATTCAAAAGTCAACATTGGCTCTGGCTCTTTATCTTGATCACCATTAATCATAACATAATATGGATTTAATATTGAGACTGTATCCTGGGCTGATTGTATCATGACTCTCATCATGGAAAAATATTCCAAATCTCTTTTTGTTTTGAAGAAAATAAAATTTTTAGGTTGGTAGTGTTCTTTTTTCATACACAAGGTTGATGCTGCTGTGTCAGAAAAAAAAGGATAAAAGAACCTTCTCATGTCAGGTCTGCCGGTCACAACTTCACAAAGTTTGAGTTGCTCTGATGGTTTCCATTTATGTTTTGAAGTGACAATCTAGTTATAAAACATGCTTCTAAAATTAGATCGTTCAATGGGCCATGAATAATCAAGATAAGTGCATTACTTAACTTCAATTCAGATCTCTGAAAAGAACAAGTTATTCCCACATGACAACAGGGGCATGGATATCACAGATCTATCTCGTGATGTAGTTCTACATCAGCTATTTTAACACCTCTTCAAACCACATTAGGAACACTGCACAACGTTTGAGATCCGCAATAGTGACCGAGTAATAGCTTGTTTGGGTAGCTGCTTTAAAGTGTCTTGAGACATCCAGAGGTAGTGCTCCACTGTTTGAAACAACAGGCCTGCTCTTTCACCAGTGTTATGCTACAGCAGTGGCCCTGTGTTCAGCAGGATGGATTAAACTCTTAACAAAGCATATGGCCTCGGCTGGCTAAGCCTGTGCTAATCAGAGCTCAGATAGGCCTTGTATTTTCATGGTCACCTGTTAGAAGAGTTTGTTGTTGTTGTAATAAAAGCAGCACTTTGTTTTTGGCAGATAGTAATGAGGATATCTATGCAATTGTCAGCAGTCCATTTGACCTGTGTTGAGCCTGCAGCAAGGGTTTTTCTGAGAGAGCTGGTATTGTTAATTGTGAAACGCACATTCAATGACCCTGGTGCTACCCCCCTTCTCTCAGCAGAGCTATCCAGTTTCTCAGAAGAGCAGCCCTCATGGACAGCACGGAGCTTTGTGCTGCTGTCTGTGCTATTGGTGTATGATTATGTGTGCACCGGACACCATTTTCCTTTGTGGTAAACAGGTTTGCATTTTCGATGTCAGTGATTTTCATCCTCAAATGCGTAAAATGTGTTGTGCATTTATTGTTTTTTTGGAGCATATGAAGTGTTTGATTCCAAAATTTATATAACCATTAATGTTCCATTGAGAAAAATTGTAAAATCATTTCTGTTTCAAACTGTAAGTTTATATAGTCTTAAAATCAAAAATACATTTGGATTTGATTTACAGCATTAATCATTTTAGTTTTTTCATAAAATGCTATAAAATGTTTTTTTTCTTCTGCAAACTACTCTGAACCACAGCTTGTTTAAAAAGCCTACATGGATCTTGTGGTTTTTTTTAACTCTAATTGAGGTGCATAGAAAACAAATTTCTGTGTTTATTATTTTAATTAACCAAAGAAGGATCACTTAATGCTGCACAGAAAGTTACTTTTTAGACAGTTCCGAGCCCCTCTTAACTAAAGCTTTCATTTGGTGAGTAGCAAGAGATCTCCGGTGTCAGTCCAGCTCTTGAATTTCGGAGGCTCTCAAAGTATCATTCTGTTTCTGTGAGTATCATCAGCACAGTAGTGAAAATTAACCTCATGTTTCCAAATTATATTTTCACGGGGTAGCATCGAAAACTGTATGGGGCCTCAAACTGATCCTTGTGGCATTCCATATCTCACTGCTTTAATCTGACAAGCCCTTGTTAATGTTGTAAAGTTTCAAATGCCAAGCATATTTTCTTGAAAATGTTCAACTTTTTAAAAAACAATGTCTATCTAAACTAAACTTTTTTCAACGCTGTTAGAATTATTAGAATTACACATAGGCCTAAACTTCAATATAATAGGCACTAGGATGGGGCGATTAGACCTAAAATCAAAATCTCGATTACTTGAAGATTTTAGCTCAATTTCGCTTATTTTATTATAATTATGTTTGCCCTCATAGTTTACTGAGAAGTTTTGTACAGTAAAAATGCTCACACATTACAAGTGAGAGATTTCAGAATGAAGGGATTATTAAAATAATTGAAGGAAACACAAACCATCAACTACCTATGACCTCAGTAAATGAATAATTGATATTAAAGTGTTAAAGCTCTCCATGCTCTGCGTGTCGGCAGGTTAACATAACGTAATGCAGCAATCACATGACCCCACACTCGTTTTTTAAATAAAGGTAATCAAAATAATCGACCAAGAAATTTTTTTTTTATGATTATAGCTTCTGTAAGACTATTACGATTACTTTTAGATTAATCGCCCAGCCCTATTAGACACTCATTTTTAAAACAATTACTGGAATTATTTAAAAAAAAGAAAAAGAAAAGGAAGGAGAGATTGGACAAACTGGCAAAACTAGATTAGATGTGTGCCATTTATGTATAATGCCTAAATGAAGGAATGCTGGACAATAAATAGATTTTTGCATTAATAGTTGGTTGCTTCTCATTATGTTTTGTGTACAGTATTTAATAATTTTTTCCTGTAGTACACTTGCCGGCCACTTTATTAGGCACACACCCCCTTTGCCTCGAGAACTGCCTCAATCATTAGTGGCAAAGATTCAACAAGGCACTGGAAACATCCCTCAGAGAGTTTGGTACATTTTGGCTTGATGGCATTCACGTTATGCGAATCTCCTGTTCCACCAAATCCCAAAGCGGCTCTAATGGATTGAGATTATCATCATATTCACGAAAGCAGTCTGCCTTATTACTTGTCACATTATCCTGCTGGAGGTAGCCAAAAGATCGGGACTCTCTAATCATAAAGGGACAGTGAGCTGGCTAGGCTGTGGCATTGACCCATTAAAGAAATCCCATTAGATCAGCAGTTTTTGAATGTCTCAAACCAGCCCATGCCACATTCAAAGTCACTTTATTTTTCCCCATTCTGATGCTCAGTCTTGACCATGTCCACATGCCTAAATGCATGGAATTGCTGCCACATTTGTTTCAGCCTTGGTTCGTGTGTGAGCCATAGACACATTCACTGATCATTTTGCTGCATAGATGTTTTACTGTCTCATCTGTTTACATAATTCAGCCATATATCATGGACAGCGTCGCTACAAAGGGAAGTAGATCGAAGAGTGCTCAGTTACATTAAGTGTTCAGTGCTTCAGACGAGACGGGCTGATACCACTTTGCAATGGTAAACTGGTTTTTCTTCACTTTTCTTTGTCTTGGTGATCTTGAAAAAAGATTATTTTTGATTGGTTTATTTTGAAAGCGTTTCAAGCAGCAGACTAAAGTTACTTTGAGAACATTTTATTGACTTTCTTTGAACATTCAAGTTTACGTGAGGAAAATGTTGGTGAAGGATATCTTTTCTTTGGAGAGTGTTTCTAAGTGAGAGAAATTATGATGTTTGGCTATCGGTGTCTGACTCAGTGCCGTTTCTTCTCTTTGCAGGAATCCAAGAATGACCTGCGTCCACGTCTCTGTCACATAAAGAAAGGTGCGACCGGATATGGCTTCAACCTTCACACGGAGAAGTCCAAGCCTGGCCAGTACATCAGGGCGGTGGATGAGGACTCACCAGCTGAGAAATCTGGACTTCGAGCCCAAGATAAAATTGTGCAGGTATAAAGCTCTGGGTTTAATCAGTCATTTATCCAACAGTGTGTTCGCTTTATGAATGTGCAGCTGAAGGAATAGAAACACATTTAAAGTGTAAATGATTTTTGAAATATCACAAATTGTTTACATAATATAAAGGTAACTATTACTAATTACTGTTCCTTGAGCTGCATGAGGTTTTATGCTGTCTGAGCTATTCATAACTATTTAATCTTAGTTCATCTTGCTTCGGAAGCACACTGTGAACAATCTTGGGCGAAAATATCTATTTTCCATTCGCCACTTCACTGCTCCATTAAAAATTCGTACGAATTTCTGTCAAAATGCTGCCATTAGAGCTGCATGATAAATTGCTTTTTTATCGATTAATTAGAGTTTCAGGTTTAATGCTGTGTTTAAAATTGATTTCATATGGTCACTTGTGTTGCATAAGTGAACCAATGGTGCACAAACCTTCTCATTCCAGTGTATATAGTTGTAATATTCCAGGTCGTAGCATGCATTTTTGTTTCCAGCAGGGTCACAAAAACACCTGCTCCATACTGTAACTGTGTGTTATGTAGATGAATACCTTGAGTATTGTATCAAGTTAAATCGAGATATATCAAGATTAGGGGTGTAACGGTTCAGGGGTATGTATTAAACCGTTTCGGTACGGCCTGTTCGGTTCGGTACACTTGCGTACCGTTTCGGTATTCGGTATTTTTATTAAATAATTAAAATCTATTATTAGCGCGATATTAAGCGCAGCGGAACAATGTTTCTAGGCGAGTTTCCGCACGGACGCTATTGACTGACGAGCACGAGCGCAAGTAGGAAAATGGCATGGCAAAAGCGAAAGACAAGCCAGAGCTTGAAGACCCTCCCACCTCACTACAGTCTCCTGTTTGGGAACACTTTGGCTTCTCTGTTAAAATACATAACGGGGATAGACGAGTGGATAAATTTAAAGTTGTATGCAGACATTGTTCCACGGAGATCGGGTATGTGGCAGGCAACACATCTAACATTTTCTACTGCTGGAGATATTGTCACTGCAACCAGATCTGTGCTCTCTTCAGAAAATGTGGATAGCTTAATCTATCCTAACTAGTTTGCAGTATTTCATTTTTTATTTAAAAAATGTTTTTCTTTATAAAGAGTGCAATTTATTTAAAATATCACCCAAATTTTTCACTTTTATGTATTTTCTGCAAGAATTCTATTGTGTATTGGCAGCTTTTCAAAATAAAGATTATGTAAGTTCTTATTGTTTTGTACCGAACCGAATGAACCGAATAGAACTCTCCAAGACACTGTACCGAACCGAATACGATTTTAGCGTACTGTTACACCCCTAATCAAGATACATTTATAGATCGGTTAAACAGTGTCAGAACCCACATCCAGATACAGTGGTACCCCAAGATACGAATGCTTTGAGTTACGAAATGTTCGAGATACAAAAGGTCTCGTGTGAAATTTTTTGCTTCGAGATAAGATAAAAAATATTTGAGATACGAACAATAACAAACATTTCTGCTCAATTTTCCAGTTGTTTGTCTCGTGTCTCATTAAATCGAGCGAAACATTATGAATAGGTTACTAATAATGTACTATAACAAATGTTTATAACAAATGAGTCAAGCTGTCGTAAAAGAAATAACGTTTATAACATGGAAAGTGCTGTTCTGTAGCGCAACTTAGAGAAACCCCCTCTCAGAAGCGTCTCTCCATCCCTTCTCACACGCTCGGTACTCTCTCCGCTTGTGCTTGAAACCGTGTTGGTGTCAGTAATTCATGAAATATCTCAAGAAAGTTAACTTTCATACATACTGCTGTACTGTCTTCTGCCATCCGTTCCACCTCCTCCGACACATCGCCTAACTCTCAAAGTAATGTTTCACATTTGTGTACGTAGTACGTATTTTGAGGGTCATTTATTAAATTAACAATGTGTAGATTTAAGAATTGAAGAAAAGTTACTTGATTTTTCTCTGGCATTTCTCTTCCATTTTTTTCATCTACTTAGGGCTGAAATGATTAGTCGACAATAATAAATTGTCGACAAATATTTGTGTTTTCGAGTAGTCGTTTGATGTCATGTGACCTAATGTAAGGGTCACATGTCGCGATTTTAGCGCTACGGCGCTGTAGCGCTAGAGTGTGATGCAGCCCTCCTGAATGCTACTGCAGTAGAAGAAAACTCAGCGCGAATTATGATAGAGTGCAAACGAATCCGAACGAGTAAGGTTTGGGAAAGTTTTACTAAACTTAACCAAAAATGCTGTCGTGTGCAATACATGCAAGGCGGAACTTGCTTTTCACGGGAGCACAACGTGCATGTTGGAGCACTTAAAGAGGAAGCATCCCGGTGTTTTTCGTGAACGTGCATTCAATCACGTGATTACACAGACTAAGCCAATGAGAGTTCAAATAAAATGTTTACTAGTGAAGACGTTTTGATTTTTATTTTGCTTATATGTCGCGTAGATGTCAAATTTACTTGTAACACAATGTTCAACTGTAAATATTGTTTAAAAAGTTTAAAAGAATACAGTCGCCTAAAGCAAGGTGTTTACAGCAGTGAATATTGTAATAGTTTTTGATTGACTAAAACGAGTGGTAAACCAACAATTATTAATGCTGCTGTCAAGATATGTTCACATTCAACTTTCTTTTTGTCTGTAATGCAGCTGATTATTTATTTTTGTCTATTGAATTAGAACAAAACATGTAAACAATGCTTAGAGACCATTTGTGTGTAATTTGAGAGTAACAGAATCAGAAAACTTAAAGAGAATGACATGTTTAGTTGGCTCAAAGTTCATTAAAACAACTATTTCAAAAGCTGAAGTGATTTTCTTATTTTATTTATTAGTTAGAATATTTGTAATTCATTATTTTAACTAGTTAAAAAGCAGAATTATCGCTCAAAGGCTACTGATTAATCATTGAAATAATCAATGACTAATAGATTAATTGGTCTAATAAACGATAGATTAATCGATTACCAAAATAATCGTTTGTTGCAGCCCTACATCTACTTATACTGTTGTTTCTGAGAGCCGTTGCACGGATTAGGCATTTTACATGTAAAACTTGCTTCGAGATACGAACTGTTCGACATACGAACGTCACCCTGGAACAGATTACTTTCGTATCTCTAGGTACCACTGTATTGTACTCACTATATTATTACTCACTGTATTTTTTTTTTTGTGAGGGGGGGGTTGATTATATGCTTTTGAAAAACGTGAACATAATACACTTCAGATTTGGCACTTCTTAGTTGTTGTTTTTTTTATAGCCGTTTATTGTGTTTTAGAACCAAACTCCTAATGTAAAGCTCCAGCATTTAATATCCTGCCAGGTTCAGTTGATAAAATCCATTCATCTTAGTGTTACCAAACGCTGATATTTATGATAGTTTAGTAGTTTTTATTAACTTCACATGTAAATGAGTGCATGCTTCTTTGTAGCCAAACTACAACTGCCTTATTAAGTGCCTTAATTTAGTTACCCTTCGTTTAAAAATGCGCCTCATCGTTAATGATGAAATATTACATAAAATTCTACATGATGGAATGTTAACAAAATTGTGTAATCAACTTTCTTCCTACATTTATATAAAAAAAATATACATTATCTTTCAAGATCCATGTTAACCATTTAAGTACTGTTGAAGCTTTGAACTTTAAATTCAATGAGCTGTCAATGATCAAATTTACGTCTGTAGATGTTTACAGAAGTTTATTAAGCAAACCATGCTCTAGTCACAGTTTCAATCAGAAGTTAAACCACTTAAATCATATTTATGCAGAGTGTGGAAAACGTTATGCCTGAGCTCTCTGGACTCTGTTCTCTCCCGAGCACTAATCTCATTATCTAAGATTGAGGAGTGGTCGGTATAATGGCTGTCTCTAGGAGAGCTGGATTATGAGCTCAGAAGCACCTGCCCCCTCACTGCCCAAACACCCTGCACAAAACTCAAAAAGGTGAAAAAAAAGATAAATGGATGAAAATCTTCAAAATTAAAGACTGATTAAAGACTGTCATTAAAGACTCATTGATTAGCGTCATCTAGTGAATGAGAAATTACCCTTCATCCCCTTAGATTTATTTCATACAATTGGCTAAGCACATGTGCAAATGAAAAAGAACCAAATTGATGTCTGGAAAGGTTGGATCAGTACAAAAGAGATGGAAAGGCACGTTGAACAGGGATAAAAAATTTACGTTTTTATGAGAGTGCACAACCCAAACCATGTGCTGCTTAACACGTCATTTGTGTATTTCTAGTTGGCTCGTACTATTGCAGTTTTAACCGTTTTTAAAATGTTGCATAACATAAACCCCCATGTCACAAGTTGAGATCAGTAACATAGTACCCCCCCCCCCATTTGTAAGATTTTCCTAAGCTGAGTTAACGATTTGCTAAATTGGTTGCTATGAAAACAGTATGGTTACTATAGAGGGGCCAGGGACATAAAGTTAACTTTGTCTGTTATATAAACCAACTCCGATCATTTTCCAAAGTTATGATGAAAATATTCTCCGTTTCAAAAGATGTTGATAAATTAAATAGAGATTTTTCCGTTCTGGAACCGGTCAGGTAGCGGCAAACAGTGTGTACAGATGATGTTTGATGATCTCAATAACTTTTTAAAACACTTGTCTGATATGCTCCTGGCAGACTAAATGAATAACAATGTTTGTCAGCTGGGCCATCAAGATCCAAACATTCTTGCTGCACAATTGGACTCCAGATTCTTCACCAGACTATGTCTCAGCCTTAAATGATGGCAGCTGTTTTCTCTTATTAGATAATTTCCACCTGAGCTGACACGAGGAATATTTAGATCGACGATGGCTGATGCGCGCGGAAACAAGCTTAAATACAGCTTTGAATACAAGCTTAAAAAAGCTCATGATACTGTTGTTTGATAACATAAATAAAACAATCCATTTTTAACGACATCGTTATTAGTAGACCACAATATATTGAACAAAGAAACAAAACATGCGAATTAGAAATTATGCGTACAAAGGAAAAATTCAAAACAAATTCATATTTCGTGTTACTGATTTTGATTTCTTATCGTTACATTTGCAGTCATTGCTTTTTTAAGATTATAGTCAGGTGTGCCATCCACCAGTTATACTATCAAATACTGATGATCATAAATGTCACACGTATATTTGAACCCAGTTATGAGCTGAAATAGAACAACAGAACGCATCATCGGTTGACCTTGGTAAGCAAAACGTAATCTTGTATTTAAATGAAATTGTTTTCCAAAATAAGGGTCAGCAATGATTTCGGCTGATATTGTCATCTGCTGTGTCTTTTTGTCACACCCTCCTCTTCCATTGCGTTAAAGGGCCGTGTGCGCCACCTGTTTCATGTCTCATCTACCCTAGATCATAAAAAAATGGGTGTGTACAGCAGCGCAGAATAGGTTGAGGTCTGGGTGTGGCTTGACTTTCAATAGCAAATATCAAAGATAATAGTTTAATAACAGCTAGTAAAACGCACACAGAGCTGCACTGAAGGGGAATTGTAACCACATCCATCGCAAACTGCTTTGATTTGCAATACACAGGTCCACTCTCCAGTTCTTAAAGAAAACACTTGTTTCAAATTCAAAGTTTCAACATGTTGGTGGCCAACGAACTGCTCGAAGCCAGAGTTTAGCTCTGACATCAGCACCTTTGCAACACGGAAACAACACTTGTGAACCATTCTGAACTGAGCGGCCTTGCAATTTGACTGAACTTCTCATAGGATAATAGAGCTCAGGCTCATGAATAATTGAAATGCAGATCAGGACAAAGATAGTAAAGGACAAAAACTCATCACTTCCTGAGAAATTTCTTGTCAAACAGGAAGTCAGAAATCGTGAACAAAAGATGGAAATTAAACCGTTTTACCCACAATTAAATGTAACAGACAATACATTTGTCCTAAATACTGTTCCATGTATTGTATTGGGTTGCGAGAGAGACACGGAAAAACACTGGTCTGGTTCAAAGCCACTCAGTGCGTTTATTTAAAAGGATGGCGCCATCATCAATGATTAAAAGTCACTCAGCAGTGGAGGTAAACAGCTCAGACAAGGGCACGGTTCCGGGAAGTGCGCAGGGGTACTGCGAGGTGTCTTCACCCCGCTTTAGACCAGTGGCTTGTGGGTTTCCGGACCAGAGGTGAGGCATCCCACTGTGCTGGTGCATTTGCCATGCTCTGGGCTTACTGGATGCATGCGCATTGTTGTAGACTGCTTGTCGAGTTCTATGTCACGCACACACCTCGGAATCCAGCTGAGCCCCAGTGACTCAACTGGCCCGTCTGCGGCTCTATAAACCCAGTCAGTGGGCACCTCCGAGGTCCGTTTGGTGATCCCTGTTGGCTCTTGTGGTGTCCATCTGCGGCGTCCGCTACTGCAGAGGGAAATAGTCCGCTTTTCCTGCACTGATGGTAGGGCTGGGCGATATGACGATATATATCGTGGGTCTATCATCCTATTTCTCTTCTATCATTTCTATCGTTTCTAACCTAATTTTATCAATAACTAAAGAAAATATTGCATTAAATAGGATGACAAATGTATGATAATGTCTTGTGGCTATGCAATGCATACTCTACCCTTTATCTAAGTGATAATCAAGAATAAAAATGAACTTTTTCGCAAAGAAACTCTGTCTTGTGATTTTGCGACGTGACGCTTTACGTTGTTGCGACATGCGTTACGCTAGTTAACTCATGAGTGCTTAAAGATGGAGACGCAAGAGGTTGAAGATGAATGCCCGGAGTCGCAACAAATTGAAACTGCTACGCAGGCAGCAGCCCAAGAAGTACTTTTACCGAAACGTGGGGGTACATCAGTGATTTGGTTGCATTTTGGCTTCAAGAGCTCCGACACAGAGCAGAAGACAGTCATCTGCAAACTCTGCCAAAAAACGCGCCCGACGCTAACAACGCTAAGAATACTGGAGAATCGAAGAAATGCGACGTAAAGAAAGTTGTGAAACAGCCCGGGCAAGTGGCGAGAAAAAATATAGCCAGCCTAAAATTAAAGAGTCTTTCATAAAATGCACACCGTATGAAAAAACGTCCCAGCGCCATAAAGAAATCACATGTGCCATCTTGCATTACTGTTGTAAAGGCATGATCCCCGTGTATGCAGCTGAGAAGGGTAGCTTCCGAGACCTCGTCAAAGTGCTTGACCCGAGGTATGTTATGCCCAGTCGTAAGCACTTCAGTAATGTCGAGTTGCCTCGCTTATATAACGCAGGCCGGGCCCAAGTAGAGAAGGATGCTTGCAGTGTGGTACATTATTTAATTTTTTTAAATAGTTTATTTTGATAATACTATTTAAATAACTATGATGTGGTTAAAAAAATGTGAAGGCTACTGTAGCTCTACCTCCACCACATCTGTTGTCATTTGATACGTTTACATTGCTGCACTAAAATGTAGTTTTTCTCATTTGTGACAGTTCAGTTAAATGTCACTTCAAAATAAAGTTGCAAAAAAAAGTATGCAATGATATTTTTGTCAAACTTTTCAGAGAATAACTGAAAACGTACTTTATTGTGGTATATCGTGATATATATCGTTATCGTGATATAAAATAATCCATATCGTGATATATGATTTTTCCATATCGCCCAGCACTAACTGATTGATGTGACTTCCTTCTCAACGGCCCCTGTAGCGCTTTATGATGCGCAGCTGGCAAGCACACGCAGGCTGAATGGGATGCACTTGGCAGATGCAGATCACACCTAGATCATCACAGCATGTAAATCTCTGAAAATATATTGTTTACATCCTTCATATTGTAGCCCTCTAGAAAGTTATTATTATTACTAATTATTGTTACTAAGCAATGACATAAATGGCAAATTTTTTTAAGTCGAGAATAAAATAATTTCGTCAACTGCCGAAGAGAAACATGAAATCTGTCTCTGAATTCTCTCTGTATGTGCTTCTTTTGGATCAATGCAAGACGTACAAGTGTTTCACAACAGGATGACAGAATTACACCGAGTTCAATTGTGTCATTTGGAGCATGCTGGACTGTTGTGGTGTAATGTGGTGAATTGGTTCCTCTCATGCTTTTGTGACCAATTTTATTCAATGGGATGGATGCTTATCAGGTACAGTCCCTGTAAAATATGTAGTCCTACAGGGCTCAATTTTGGGCCCCATTTTATTTTTATTTGCTCCCGATTGAATAAAATGATTGGGTTCTCTTTCTCTGAAAGGCCAATAATAAGAAAGCTGGGAGTTTCGTTCTTTTTAATGGCAAAGCATTCTGTTGTCAATCATTTTGTTTTTGCAGCTCCCTGGCAATCTACTTGTCGTGATGCGTGTGCTTTTATGAATAAACTTTTAATGATTGGTTTATCTCAAGTCACATATTCCTTGGAGTTATAAAGACATGTGCTGTGCTTTGTAGAAGCTTTTAATTTCATTTATATACAACATTCAGGTGTAAATCCTGTAACAGAATACAGATATCTTCAGAAATGATTACAATGGAAACTGTTGTGGTATTGACTCTCTGTTTTTTTTATTACCATCTGCAACCTTTTGCTTGCCATGGGCTCATCTCCTGCTAAACTCTGGCAGAGCCGTTAAATCTGGGTACAACTCTACGGCCTTTCTGAGAAGGCTTTTTGTTTTAAATGCAATGCTCAGTTCCTTCCGAATGCTTTTTTTTTGTCCGCTGGCTTCATTTCGAGGCAGCTCTTGAATGCTTGAGTGTTTTCACACTCTCAGGATCCTTGTTTTTCACTTTGTCCCATTTCCCGTCTCTCATGACAGTGCGGAGACATTTAAATGTCAGGCATCGTGTGAACATGATCAAATCATGCATCTCGCATTCACTAAAGTGGTCTCCCTTAGTTTGCGCGGGACTTCTGTGAGCTTGTGTGTGTGAATGTGTTATGATTAAGGGACACATAAAGGGGGCTGTTGTTTGTCGGCTGTTTTAATTGACTGCTGATGGAGAAGGGAGCGTGGGATTGGCATTCCTGAGAGCCCACTCCTGCCCTGAATCTCCCACACAGATTCCAAAGCCATTGTTATTATTATTATTATTAGGAGATGGTGCAACAGAAACGCAGTCTCTTTGCAGGTATGAGAAGGAGGATGAAAAAAAGTGTTTTGGTTTGTAGAAAGCTGTTGTCTCCAACCTTTTTTGCACCATTGTCTAGTTAATTATAAGCTTTTTTATGCATCAGCACCTCAAAGTCTGGCAGATGAATCTCTTTTTTCACTGTTCTGTGCACCTCACAAGTCCAAAATCTAAAAAGACTGTAAAAGTTAATAGAATAGAAATGACATTCATTCATTTTTCAACCCGATTGTTAATGCTAAATAAGGATGCAGAAGGACTTATGTATCAAAGCCGTTTCAGTCATCAAGAACTGCAGAAAGAAACATTGTCAACAAGATTAAAGAGACCAAACCAGAGGCAGGAAGTGAACGATTTTAAGGAAAATTTGAGTGAGACTTCTGGAAGTGTCAAATAAGACTTTTCCCAAAGTGAAGCATTGTGGTGCGAGTATTATGCAGTGTGTTTGGTACTGGGATTTGGAAACCTGTGCAAAAACCTCTAAAAATGGTCACTTTTACTTCTGTTGTACTTTAACAAATTGGATACTGAAAGTTGGTGGCATCAGAGGTGCTTGAGCCTTTTGATCGATTACCATATCAATAGTGATTCAGATGTCCTTGCAGTGAGCTAGAATTACATGAATGAAACTTCAATGTCCGTGCCTTCAGTCCCTCTATTGAACCCACATTGCTTCCATTTGGTTTGTGATAATCGTGGTGTGTTTGCAGGTGAATGGTGTTGCTGTGCACACGATGCAGCATTCTGAGGTGGTGGCGTCCATCAAGGCTGGAGGAGATGAGACCCGGCTGCTGGTTGTGGATCCAGAGGCGGATGCCTTCTTTACTAGCTGTGGAGTTCTGCCCGCCGAGGAGCATCTCACAGGTAAAGTTTAAAAGAAATAAATGACTAACATGGAATGTTTGGAACCTCTGTGAACCAGTGCATTTTTAATATTGTTTCCACGTTTACCTTGTGTCTTATTGCTGGGCTCAATCTTGCCATGACAGAAACGTGGTAGCAGAGTTTGGCTGATTCAGTTTCAAGCCTCTTACGATGTTTACAGCACTTTTTCACACCTGCTTATAACTATACCAGTACTGTTTATTGTCAAGAAGCTTCACCATGTGACCAAGACCGAGAAACAGCTGTAAACGTTTTGTTAAACCAATATCATAAATGCTTTTAAGTTTGATATCATTTTACCGTGTGGAAAAAATTTCTGTAGTTTTTAACAAAATAGCTTTGTAAAAATGTTCATTTTTTATGTTTTCATTGATATCCTGACCATTAATCTCCTAGAACACAGCTTTAAAACACTTTCTAACCATTTACCGCTCACATTGCCACCAGTAGTTGAAAACTACAGTATCTGAAGCTGGGGCAAATTTGGAGAGTGTGTGTGTGTCTTCTGTCTGATCTCTCTGTCAAACATTGGATATGACTTTACAGCCAGCAACTGAACGCTGGTTAAACATCAACCCGAGGCTTTCGCTGAGAGAACAGCCAAAGTCTACAGCGCCCTGCCGGCCTGAGTAACCATAGTGACCAGGACCATGACAACCCAATGAGGAATGGGGGAAGCTCACCTGAACTGTGCCAGAAAGCCAAAGGACACATGTTGGTAGTCCAACACCCGCTCACTCAGATAACGGAGGGTTTCAGAACAGGAAAAGATGATTTATGAATGAGTTATCATCAACTGGTTGACGTTGTTCTACGTTTTCCATTGAGTTTATGGAGTTCCAGTGGCCGCTGCTCTCCCACACATCTCTGATTCATAATTCAGCCTCAGTAGCCTTGTCTCCCTTCTCTTGTTCAGCTCACAAAAGCTTTTTTCTTGGAATAAAACACCTTTTAGATGTTGAATTTTGACTCAATACACTTGGGTTTTTGGAGATGCTTGCTATATAAGAAGTGGAATTCTTTTATAGATTACTTTACCAAGAATGAGTATATGACCTAAAAAGAGTAAAACAAAAAATAATAATAACACCATAGCACGTAAGAATAATAAATAGAGGATTGTGTGCATGAAAAGGAACATCTTCAAGGTTTAGAAATGTGTGCATCACTTCTGTTTGGGATCTCAAGAGGTGATCAATTCCATAAAGCTGGTGTAGCACAACTAGAAGCCTGTTACTAAGGTCTAGTGAGTTGTCAGAACCCAATGTGCAAGGACTTGAGCGTATAGAAAGCATAGACTGTAAAAAATATAGACAACGTGACAATGCCAACTGCCATTGGGCTAATATGATTCAACCCTGAGTGTGATAATGGCACCGCCATGACAGTCAGAGAGAGGGTGCACAGACGATTTTCTGACGCCCATAGTTTCAGAGCTCTGCCTCGAGTTTTGCTCACATGACCCTCTTGCATGCAGCCTGTTATATACAAATCATTTTGTAATTACAAATAAGAATTTGAGAATGACGTTAGCGGCAGAAATTATCTTTCTCACGACGTGATGACTGTGATCTGTCAGCTCAGTTCAGTGTAGCCCGTCTAGTTTTTTAGGGGGAAATTGAGCTATCATGAACCATACAAAAGTAAACTTAAAACAACACAAAACAAAACAAAAAAGGATTGAACTTTGTTCACTGTATAGTAGTTCACAATGTATGAAAGTAGTGTTGCGTTTGTACATCTCTTGAGATTTTAAACTGCTGATGGTCTACGCTGCAACTGGTCAACCCCTAATTCACTCCATGCTAAATTATGTATAATTTATAAATATATAGCATTAAAACCGAGTAACTGTTAGCATAGCTTGCCACGTTTTCCACGTAGCTTGCCCTATACTGAACTGGTAACTGGTCAGTGGTGTGTTGCCTGCTGTACGTCCAATCAGGTACAGTGACACCACAGTAACCACCATTATGAACGTTAACCTGGGGTTTAGGAGCGTGCAGTGTGAAACATATGTTAATGAATACCCAGGATTTACCGTTAACCACATGTTTAGTACAGTGGTCCCCCGAGATACGAAACTAATCCGTTTCAGGGTTGCGTTCGTATTTCGAACATTTTGTATCTCGAAGCTAGTTTTACATGTAAAACGCCTAATCCGTGCAACAGCTCTCAGAAACAACAGTATAAGTTGATAAAGAAACGGAAAACCAGAGAAACGTAACGTTTCTTCAATCCTTAAATCTACACATTGTTAATGTAATAAATGATAATAAAACACATGCAAAATACGTTGAGAGAAGGGATGTGTCGGAGGAGGTGGAATGGATGGCAGAAAACATTACAGTACTATGTATGAAAGTTAACTTTCTTGAGATATTTCACAAATTACTGACACCAACACGGTTTCAAGCACAAGCGGAGAGAATACCGAGCGTGTGTGTAGGGATGGAGAGAGCGCGTCACATGGTTTCTGTAACTTGCGCTACAGAACAGCACTTTCCACATTATAAACGTTATTTCTTTTTTACTACACCTTGACTCTAACATTTGTTATAGTACATTATTGGTAATCTATAAATAATGTTTTGCTCGATTTAAAACTGATTTAAAGTGTTTTAAGGCGTATCAGCCTCTTAAAGCACACTTTCTTCAAAGGGAGAAAGGAGCGCTAGGACCCAGAAGCGCACAACGACATCAGACAAACAAGCGGATGATAGAGCAGAAATGTTTGCTATTCTTCGTATCTCAAAATTTTCTTCGTATTTCGAAGCAAAAAATTTCACATTTTGTAACTCAAAGCATTCGTATCTCGGGGTACCACTGTATAAGCAATGTAAAATGGGATTACAGTTAACCCAGGATTCCTTTACCCAGGGTTAACAATTTCAAGTTTCAAACGTCCATTTGATATCTTAATGCTGTTCCTAATGAGAAATGAGTATTTAACTAAGGCAACAAGCCAAAAAGCTGTTTAAAAAGAAATGTGATTAAACTGGAAAAGTAGTTAATATTAGAATAAACAGCCTCTGAGAAGCCAAAGCTCCACACAAGCTGTACATTGTATGTTTCTGAAACTCTGCTTAGCTTGACCACCCGACTCTCTTGAGAAGCAAGGAGTTATGGGAGTTATCTGATTGTCGTAGCAGCAGCACATGCTGCACTTAGATAAAATATCAATATATGCCCCTCCTATTTTATGGTAGGGGAAACACTGGATATAATGTAGAAACTTACTTACGTTATATTAAAAGAAAAGGCTTTACGTCACTGTGCCATATTCCCTCAACCTGCTTGTGGCCATGTTTTGCTGGCAAAGTTCCTTTATTATCACACCGAAATGGAGTGTAGTAGCTACAATATCAGCCTGCAATATATCAATCTTTGATAATCTGGTGGATTTACAACATGATGCAGGTTTTAACTGTAGGAAAAGTATAGTATGAATATGGAAGGAATTCTAAAAAAAGTACTAACTTCTGGAGTGTTCCTTTAAACGTGGAAATTGACAAAAATGCAATACCCTTTGGCATTTTGTCACTGACCTCACATCTATAGCACTGGTCAGTCATCACGTTCTTGGCACGTCTCCCTCGTCTTGTCGTCGGTGGTTGTGGCTCGCGACTTTTAAAGGTGAAATATTACATTCGATTTAAAGCTGTTTTTGTATGTTTTCAGGTCCACTCCCAGAGCCGGCTCCCAGGGATGAGGTGGAAGATCAGGTGAGAAGCATCGGTTATGCCATGTTCTCCAGACACTCATCTTGCTCCCGGTGCAGCAAACATGCATGAGATCCTTCACATTTCTCAGGACATGGGCGTTTGAGAGGGTGCTTTGTTGAATGAGGTAAATTTAGACGATCTGATTCCCTGATAAGGGGATGGGAACAGACCAGCAGCTCTGGAGCAGAGAGAATGATGCCTGGTGTCTGAAAAGCAGAGTTCAGGTCTCTGTAATGCAGACTCCTGGATTCTCTCCAGCAGACTCACGGGGAGAGAGAGATAAGCTCGAGAGAGTTACTGCATGCTCTCTGCTGGCAGATAAAAGGTGCTGACTGAACATCTGGAGCTCCATCAGGGGCTAAAGCTGGCACCGTAGGAGCTTCTCAGACATCCTCTCCCACACGTGAAGTTTCCCAAGCTGTGGAGAAGCATTCCTGGCTCACAGCTCCGTAAATCCATCAGTTCTATGAGATTTTTGGATCATGTGCTTTGAAGAGTCACAGAGATCATGGGAAATCTGCTGATTTGCAAATAGATCAGAGAGCATTTTTTTGCACGTCATTAAGGTACAATTAGATGAATATTGCTTATATTACATTCAAAAAATGGCCTTCAAAACAGCTGTTTTTTGTTTAACATTGAATGTTCTGGAAGTTTACTGCAGTTAATGTTAAATGTCAGACCGTTATAACAACTGCCACACATTTAAAATTGTGAACAGATGGGGTAAAAAAAATTAACAAAAATTCTTCAATTTGTGTGTGTGTATATAAATACAAATGTAAAATTCTGCTTTTAAAATTGTAGACTTTTTAAGACTCTGTGGAAACTCTGCTGTTAAACCCAGTATTTCCAGAAGTGTACCTCCTAAACAACTAATGGCACGTTTACACTGCATGGTACACCGTTTGGGGGCTTTTTCTATGTATTCTGCTCATAGTACCAAAACGTTTCTGGCACAATGTTCCATACCCCAGGCAAACCATCTGGAACTGACCAGATTGAAGATCTTTGCACACTGACCATAGAATTTCTCCCAAACAAATACTGTATTTTTCGCCATATAAGACACACCGGCATATAAGACGCACCCAATTTTAAATGAGGAAGATCTTGAAAAAAAAGATCAACTGTGTAAAAGTTAACAGCAGTTTAAGAACAATTATATGCCAAACATGTAACATGAACAGTCAGTAAACAGTAAAAGTAACAAAAAAAGGCTGTAATGTTTCATACCTGCTCCTTATGGTCCGCGCTAGTATAATACTACCATCTAGTGGTGATTTAGAGAAATGTACTTTGAGAAACTTTTAAGAGACACGTCATACTTCAGTCCCGCCCTTCTTCCGGCACTTACTTTGAGAGCCTCGAGGTTCTTCTTCCAATGCGGATAACACGTGTGTAGGAAATGCGTTGAGACTGCTAAGTCTTTACAATAAATAGTCGCATTTTCTGTGTTCTCTCTCAAACGGTCTCCAGTGTTTATTATCAATTGAGAAGGTATATTTTTACCATAACAGGAGCTAGGCCGAAGCCGTGGCCTCTCTTACGCCCTCCGCTCCGCGGCGCTCTGCATTCGCCGTATAAGCCGCACCAACTTTTTCCCCTCAGTTTTGGGGAAGATAAAGTGCGTCTTATACGGCGAAAAATATGGTAAATAATAAAATCTCATCTTATCCCTGGTACATTTGCACATAGCCCCCCGCATATTCATTGGGCCAATGAGAAGCAGTTTGTTCCATGTTGGCGTTGAATCAGCAGACCAATGGCATAGACACTCCTGCTAATGCAGACTACCTACGAGGAGCCAGATAAGTTAAGCCCCGCCCCCATGTGAGAAAAGGGTAAAAAAAATCTGAAGTGAAACTGACAAAAAGGTAATTGAAACAGAAATCACGGTGAAAAGCATAAAAAAAGGACAGCAAAAATCAGTTTCAAATAATTTACTTGTGTTCAAAGCTGTAAAAAATACATTTTAATTAATTTATTTATCTTTTTATTTTTATTTACTAGGCTATTTTTTGTTATTGCTTGGGACATTTAAGTGACATTTATAGACATTTTGGTTCCACGTCGATCTGTATGAACAAATCATTTTTGTCTACCAGAAAGTTATTTCTTGAGCCTTTCTTTGGATTTTAGTAGACTATAGGAAGGTGTCCCTGAACTCAAGCAGTGAACCGCACAACAGCTTTTCCACATTTTCAGCGTTTACGCAGGTCACACTCAGCCTTCTGCTGGGCTTCCAACACAATACGATTCTGTCGTGTTTTAAAAGTGTTAACTCTTTTCGGATCATTTTCAGCTGAAATGCCACTAGTCAAATCAGCCTCAACGATGGGAAAAGAAAGCTTTATCTCCAGGGGAGAATGAACAGAAGAAAGGAGCACATGTAGTATTCTCTACATTTCGTACTAACACCAGTGCCTCATTTCAGCCGAAACAAGCAGCTGCAGCAGTAGAAGAAAAACCAAAGGTGGTGACGAGTCTCTCAAACTCCAGCACTTCCTCCAACACCTCTGCTCCAGAGGTCAGTCTTCTCCTTTTCAGGCTCCCAGGGTTAAGGAAAAACAATAGCTGATGTAGTACCGTTGTGTGTGCAGGAGAAAGCAAAAGAGCCATCCACGGGTGAAGACTCGTCGCTCTCTCTGAGCCTGTCTGTCTCTCTGCAGCAGGCAAAGGAGCGAGCGCACCAGAAACGCTCCAACAAGAGAGCGCCGGCCATGGACTGGAGCAAACGAAATGAGCTCTTCAGCAACCTCTGAACTACATCTCCCAGCATGCCTCTCTGCACCACTCAGTCTCTTGCACAGAAACCCCCTCACACGTCTGTTTTTAAACCAGTGTTATTTTACCTCTGATTTTTTTTAATGATCTACTTTGGATCACAATATGATGGAAATAAGATGATTACTGTGTAATGTACAGATTAGAATTTTAGCGCATCACGCTTTGCTTACCGTGATACGGATGCAGTATTTAGATGGAGGTTAATTAGGATAATCACCAGTTTCTTTCTAGATTAAATTAGCGTAGAAACCACAGCCTGGCGGCTTTTATTCACTTAACCACTTATTACTTAATTTCCTTGCGAATGCTGGTGGACCAATCGACCAAGAAACCGCACACAGGAAAACCTTGACTGTTTATAACATGAGACTTTAAAATGATCCATTTGAGATTAAAATATTGATATAAGGCTCATTGTGTTTCATTCATTGTAGCCAGTAGAATGTGTGAAACGTCTGAGTGTATGTGAAAAAGAAATAACTGAGGGAAGGAGAACACTTGAGGCGGTGATTGAAATTACCAAGCATTTGCCCCGCCCCTCCTGATTTTATGTGCTGATTGGTGTATTAAGGGATTTACACAAAACACATTTGATGACCTTACCATTATGGGTTATTCTTCAGTGGGAGAGTGTTGGTGCTTCTAGTTTTGATGCCTTTTCTTTCGGGGCGGTTTCTCTACATCTCGTGAAATTTGCACCCAAGAAAGAAGATGTATGTAAATTATTAGTCGCTTTGGATAAATGTAAATATTCCTGAGTTTAGTTTCTGAATGATCCAAAACCTGAGATCTTTACGTTCTTTTTCAACTTCCTCGATACGTACAGGTCTTGGTCGTTGGGTTCTGACGAGATTTGGCGGAGGGAAACGTTTTGAAATCCGCACCTGAATGACATTTCACATGGTTTTCAGTTTGAGATGCGTCCTTTTGGAGAAGCAGGGCTCTAGAGTGCGACCAAATTTCTCAATGGTGCGACAAAAAAAACCAAAGGTCGCACCGGTGCGACCCGTCGTTCTAGGGGGAAAAAAACGAAACTCCGTGAGTCTCCCTGTTGTTCAACAACAGACACACATTAGTGGTCTAAACCAATCAGAGATAGTGAAGAGCGTATCCCGCCCCACCCCCCTCTGATTGGCCGTGGTCCAGATATTCCTGTATGTGTGTGAACGTACGTTTGAAAATGCACGTGATGCAGTCAGACAGAGAGAGGTGAGTCCATCAGGTAAACAGTGGATGTAGCCGTGGATTACAAGAGAAGATGAAAAGAACGATTGACGGGTTTTTCATTAAGAAAGATAAGTTTGGGCCTGATCGTGAAAATCATAACCAATGCTCTGACACGGAGCCATCAACCTCCCCTGTGACTGGCTCTAATACATTTAGAATTGAAACTATAAACTTTTCTATAAAACACATAACATGCCGCGATAAATGCACTGCTCAAGTGTCCCCTCTCCCCGCTGCCTTTCAGCTTCAGGCAGCTGCAAACAGATCATCAGACGAGGCCGAGATGAGAATTAAGTTTTACGTTGCCTACAATATTGCAAAAGAAGAACTCCCTTCACTAAATTCAAGTCCGAAATAATTCTTATGAAGAAAAATGGCTTGAACGTAAACTCGACGTACAGCAATGATGTTGCGCGCACCCAATTTATAGGAGTCATCGCAGATACATTGAAAAAAAAAAGACATCTGTGCAAATTGTGAACAGTGCGTACATGGAATTCCTGATCGACAGAGACACATATATCGCCAAAAAGGAATTCGTCATTGTGTACAGTCGTATCTTGCGGAAAGGAAGACCGATGAACATATTATTGAACACAGTGAGGTCGAGCATGCTCATGCCCAAGGTAAGCCATGTCATGTTATGGAGCCTATGTCGATAATATGCCTACCGTCTCGTTACTGCATTAACCATAATATTCTGACACTTAAAAATGAAAAAAAAAATAAATAGGCTGCATTATAAACTCTTGATCTGGGTAGTAAATGGTATTATCGTTTTTATTTGTATTTGCTGCTCTTGGGGACCAAAATCAGTTTAAAGTTTAAATTTCAGCTCAGTAAAGCACTTTAAACACCTTTCAGTAAGTTTTAGTTACCTTTCTTGTGGAATTGTGCTTCAAATAAAGAACTTTATTTTGACCAGGTTGTTAGTTAATCATTTACAAGTCAATATTGTCTATATGGACAGTGATTTAAAAAAAATAAATAAATAGAGAACTAAAAAAAGTGAACTTGTGAAAATGCGGTGTTAAATGTGATGCAGTTGAAAATTTGGGTGCACCTAACTTTTGTGCTGGTGCACCTAAGAAAAAAATTTAGGCGCACCAGTGCAACCAGTGCAAAAAGTTAGTCTAGAGCCCTGAGAAGAGTCAACATGAACTGAGCACCATCCCCCCTTGGAAACACTGAGGCGGGTCACTGACGTTTTAGGGATTTGTGAGCACCAAACACACAGGGAACTTGGTAGAAATTGATGGGAAGATGAATGCAGCATGTTATCAAAGGATACTGGAGGAAAATGTGAGTCCACTCGTCATTGGTTCCACCAGAATGACTTGTTCAACGCCATTTTTGGTGCGTATTTAATGAGATATGGAGAAAACATGAAAAAATGCAAACGCTCTTTGGCACAAACAGGTGTTGTGAGATGTATGGATCTCTGGTTTTGAACCATTAATCAAACCAATGTCTGCGTGACATTTTGGGTCAATATGTCTCGCTAACTCTAGCGTTTCTTTTAATTGAACAAAATAAGCTTTAACTTTGTGTTTCTTCATTCAATGACCCGATAATCTATCAAAGAACATTCCCAAACCATGAAACGCAGGATTTGAATACAAAGAGAATAACTAAAAATCTTTCAGGAATGACAAAAAAAAAAGTACAAATAACTGAATAAACATTTAGTATCGTCTTTAATTCAGTGTAAAAATGTCTTTTTTCAAACGCAACAGGTACATTTTCACAGCCATGCGGAACAGTTTGAAATACTTGTAAACAAATTAACAAAATTCAACCAACAAAAGCTCCGCCCCAACAATAGAATTATGTACATATAAGCTATCAAACCCAATAAATCACAGCACACATCATCTTCATTAGAAGTAAAGAACAGATACAGACTCTATCAAAAGTTACAAATCACAACCCTCACCTCCTTGTAATCAGAGGGTTGACGTTAGTTATTTTATCCATTGTACATCGTCATAACAAATGATTTCAGCTATTTGTATCCAAAATACACATCTGCAGTTATAGTCACCGGCTTTCCAACTTAGAATTACACGCTTATTTCTCCTCAAATAGAACTAACGAATGAGTTATCAAATATATATATGTGCGTGTGTGTATAGCACCATGATGTGATTATAGAGGGGACGTCACAAAAACCCGTGTTAGTATCGTACGATTCTCACGTTGCTGCATGCACTGGTAGCTCTAAATTGGAACGCACATTATTCTATTTAAAATCCCACAAAACTCATGTGGAAAAAGATAACAAGGCATCTATTCCGCTGACTAAAGAGTGTTACGTTGTGCATTAAGGGCTTCATTCGATTGAGAAAATCTGGCTCAACAGTCATTTCAGAAATGGCAAAACAATTGATAATTTGGTCACATTTAAATGATCGTACGAGCTGAAAACGATCAGAACTAGTATGTGCCTGATGCGGTGGATGTTCATTAAGAGAAAACACACTTAAAAGAACACGTCGATGTGGCCATGAAGTCCCAGACGGCTAGAGAGCTACACATGCTTACGAAGCCAAAGTACATAAACCGACACACAAAAAAAAAGAATTAAAATAATTACAAAAGTGAGAGATGTTAAAAAACAAAAAAAAAAAACATTTACATTTTATACACGGAACCATAATTTAACACGGATCTACCTACAACGTGACTGAATGGTCAGTGTGACCGATGCAAGCACAGATTACCGACACAAAGGGTAGAAGCTTGGAAGATGTTGAACGAAACACCACTCACTCTACTAGAATAGACATTCTCAGCTCCTCCATAGATCACTGAACCCAAATCCTCTTATAGTGCTAGGAACTATACTCCATTCATAGAGTATCAACGTGAAACAAAACTGAACAAATCTAAGTCTTACAACACTGAATGCGTTTGCGAAACAACCCTTGATAGTTACGAAATGGAGTATAGTTCCAAACACCATTCCTTTTTGAACTGAAACACTACTGGATTCAATGATCGATGCTAAGCTAATGCTAAAAGTGACATCAACAGATGTTAAAAATGTTTGTAGCCAATCAAAGCACTACTTATCTTGTTGGGAAACGGAGAATAAGCCCATTTTAAAAAAGTGGAGAGCTCCTTTAAGAGACGATTTTAGCCGTGAGGGCTTCAGTTAAAGCAGGAGTCAATGAGAACATTTCCTGAGAGTTCACCAACAACCTTACTGGTACTGAATAGAGCTTAAGATAATGTGATATATGTTATTTACACTCTAGAACAGGGAAAGCTCAAGTCTAGCTCTTTAGGAATCGTCACAGTTTCACAATATATTTCATCTTGAGATTATACATCTGTATCTTCAGGAGCTGTGTGAGTTTCGTTTAAGAATAAGATCTTGTAAACCAACACAGAGATTATTGCATAACCATGATTTGTAAGAACTCTCTCGATAATATTACGAAACACTTAGATCTGTAAAGTTAATTGGATATTTCTCATCTGCATAAACTCTGAAAAACCTATTGCAACCTCAAACCAATCTGCGCGGTTTAAAAAAAAACAAAAGCAAACAGACCTTCGCGAGGTAGTACTCTGAGGATTTGTTTTTTTGGAATGAGTATAATAATAATAATAAAAAAAGCACAGGATGTTACGAGTGAGCCGAAGCACGATTGTTCTCAGACTCAAAGATTCCACATCGGGAAGGTAGTGTTCAGCGAGCAACGACTGCTTGCGTTTTATTCTACGGCTCAAAAATACTGAGCAGTTTTTGAAATAAAAAGTCCACCATAAACACGAGTGGCATTTTTCTGTTGCATATGGTAATGTTCACTGTGACTTGAGCGCATCCCACCAATTACAAACTGCAATAGACCAATAGACTTTTTCCATTCTTGTAGTGCAAATTGTGAGTGTTTACCATTCGTCTACTCCTCATACCAGTAAGGTTTGATTTCAACACCATCACCCCAATCCACTACTAAAGTTATACCTTTAAATATTTATAAATGTGTGTGTTTAATATGAATGTCATACATATATGAATATAATGTCTCAATATAGATTTCTACCATCACCAAACACACCCATCCAAAACAACTGAAACAGCGCGAGAACACCAAGATACAATTTTACCCCCAAACATTTTTTTTACCCAAAAAAAAAATAAAAAGGGGGAAAAAAATGAAGAAAATTTCAAGTACAATGAACACTGAGGAGAAAAAGTCCATCGGGCAAACTTTTCAAACAAAAGTCACCAGTGCCCTCATTAACTGAAATTAAATTCCTTGCTTCGGATGAGTGAGTGCACATCAGAAGTGTTTCCCTCAAGCTTTTCAGAGCTCGGAAAAGAAGCAGAGGAGAGCTGTCAGACCTGGTGTGTGTTCTTCCAGTGCTGTTGGCAGTGAGCGGCGCCCCCCGGTGGCCTGGAGATGCTTAGGGCTCCTGTCGAATGTAGAACGTGCCGGAGCCGTTACTCTCTTGATCCGAGATCCCTTGTGAGAAGCTGAACTCATCTAGCTCTGGAGGTTCTTCCTTCAACTGCAGCGAGGCTTCTGAATCACAAACAAGAGCAACAAAGCATTAAACTGTGCAGACTGGTAAAAGTTGAGCGCTTTTAAAGACATGATTTAAAAGAACACAAAAAAAATTGGAAACCTTTAAACATCGCCTTTTTTAAGAGCATATGGACTCACCATTATAGTTGAACAACTTGAATTACAACTAAATATTACATTTAATATAACATTATCCAACTAGTTACTATGTATTGTCTCCAAAATCAGCCCGTAGCATCGTTTCTATCTGCAGAAAGAACAGGTTTCTTGGTTGTTTTTATACAAGACGACTATAAACAGGCAGGGCATTCATTTTACTTTGTCCAAGACCACACCTAACCCCACTTCCTCAGCCACATTATAAAGGAGAACTACACATAAGCTGCAATGAAGCAACCATTGGTCTTCTAAATTATTTCCAAAGGTTATCAGGAGATGCTCAGTGCCAGGCAGTGCAGGTACTCAACATTTCTACTGCCTACAAGCGAATCCTGCTGTGAGAAAGGAGTGGATAAAGTTAGTTTTTCCAATGATGTGAGTCCAGAAGAAACAGGCACTTTTTTCACGTCAAATAATATTTATTTTACCAAAATGACCATCAGATACATCTGCTCCCTTTGAGCATCACTTTAAAATATAAAAGAAAACTAAAAAAACAAATAAAAAAATTGCATCAATGCAGAAATGAATGCTATGGTTTGTGAGACCTTCTGTCATCCGACAGCAATATTACTGACTAAATATATGTGAATGAGAAGATTTCATCATTAATACCACAATCATGGCAAAGTTACCTCATGATGTTTCAGAAAGAGGTATATATATATATTTATTTTGAGTTGCACCCGTTTAATATATATATAGATTTTTTTTTTAAGAATTTGTGATATCTGTGTGCCTATGGCTAAAACTCCCATGCTTTGAAATAGCACCTCTAGTGGTGAGAAATTTTAGCATGTGAACTTAGGCTTCTAATGAAACTTCAAATCTTGCTGATGCATTTTTAACTTGCTAGACCTACATCCCTTGAGGGGGAAAAAAAGACAACTCAAAAAGAAGAAATGTGAATGTTTTCAGGCTGCTGATATTTTTGCTTTGCTTTCTTCAAACATTTCTAAGAGAGTGCTACCATCAGCTCTTCCAAATAGAAGCCTCACTCCCGTTGTCATTTGCTTTGGACTATGAGAAGCTAAAAGACTGAAAACTGAAACATGAAAAAAATAATTTGGGGAAGAGAACAAGACTAGTATTTATTCTATTTATATCTATTTACATTTATCATCATTATATGTAATTATTTATTTACTGTCAAAGCTGTAAATTTCATTTATTAACTTTATAAAGCCGACATTTGGCACCAATTTCAATGCAACAGATTTTAAATTTGATGTTACTTCAACATTCCTAAGCTACATTCAAACCAATACAAATCCTCAAGTATTTATTATCCTCAAGTAAACAGACCAAGCACCTTCTTCAAGCCCTCCTGAGTCATGAACGTGCTCATGGTATACGGAGCACACATTACTCCAAGTACAGCACCCTCTCCCTGAGAGAAAGGGAATGGAGTTACCTGAGCTGGGAGGGCACCTGGAACCAGAGAAGTGGGAGAGGCTATGTGGCAATGTCTGCTCTTCATCACCTGAGAAGCTTGTTCTCCTCAGAGGTTTACCAAGACCATTGGGCCTCCTCCCAACAGCGATCTTCCGCTCTAAACACCAAGCCAGACTAAGTTACAAAGTGACAAGAGTTCACCCAGCCCACTGTGCTCCAGGTCTTCCTCCTTGCTTTGATTTTAGATGGTGGGAGAGGGGTGGGGGTTATATCTCCCACTAGGTCAGCTGTGATCTCACCCTGAGGGAAAGTGCCACCCTGTCTCAACCCATTGTGAGCATGTCTGTACTTTTCAATATGTACAGAATCAAGACAAATATTCCCTAAGCATCAACCAAAACCAACGGCTAGTTCCTCACCCAACAATCTGTGCTTTGTAGAGCGAAAGAGAAGGATAAACAAATACATCGAGACAGGACTCACTTTTCTTTTGCCCTTTGTACTGTGCTGTCTTCTTTTTCTGTTTTGAAACATTTGGCGGAGCTTCTCTTGTTGCTGAGGATGAAAAGAAAAATTATTCACAGAAGAAAAGAGAAAAAAAAACATAGATTCTAATAGAATTCCAATATAAACCCACAGTAATAAACCTCATCATCAAGAAGAAGTCTGAAAAAGTTGGTATTTGACAGTTAAATAGCAAATAGTGGTCATATTCCTCATGATCCAGGGTGAAAAGAAACTGATTGGACAACAGCAATTAATCCCGATAGCAATTACTATATGAATCCCATTATATATTTCACCACAGTAGTATTTGATTCCCCTCAGGACATTTACCAAAAGTGCAAGCCATTTATTGATTTTAGAGATGTTTTGCAGAAAACAGTGATTTTAGGACAAACTAAAATGGAGTTATAGAAGGCAAAAAAGCAGATTGTACCTGAGGTCAGCGTTCTTATAAGATAATACACAAAAGCATTGAACACATATATCCTTAAGGTCTCTACACTTTTTCATCTGAAGTTTTGTGCGACGACGCGTCTTGATGTTAAACCATGGGCACAATGAGAGAAAAGTTTCGGGTGCTACATTGGACCTGTTATATGGGACACTGACCAATGAAAGCTGGCTCTTTTGATGATGTGAGTAGAACGAAAACGACTTTATAGCAACTTTGGACAGGAAACTGGAAAGAAATGGCTCACGACAAATCCTGTCCTTTCTCCTCCAGCTCTCTGTGATATAACAGAATAAACTGCTTGACGTTCATGATTTTTTCTGTGTTTTCTTTGAAATCTTCTCTGTCAAAGAGCACCCAGCTGAGAAGCCATCAGGAGATTTGTGCGAATCTCAGTTTGGATCGATGTGTAGAGGCCTTTTCAAGCGTTTCGACGAGTGTAATGTTAGAATTGTTTGGAAACCTTTTTATGACTAAAACTCATTGACAGCTTTTGGTCAGCACTTTTGCAACGCCAAACACGCCCAAGAAAATTCTAGACATGTTTTTTATTCCCACTGGCTTTAGGAGAGGCTTCCTTTATGGACGATGCTACTCCTCTGCCGAGTGCAACGTATGGTGGCACAGGAAACAGTCACTCCAGTTTGGCTTTCTAGTGCATTTTCTTAAAGGTCTTCTGTCGAGATGTTAACTTCCATGTACAGCCTGGACTCTATGTAAGATGGTTGAACTTCCATCTTTCTTTTATTTTTGGATCACTTTTGCTACAGTTTTTTGACTCAGCTTTTGGTGTAAAGAAATTATTTCCTTACTCATGTTTTGTGACGTTTTTTCTTCCATGGGGAGCACTGCTGACAGCATGAAATGGGAAGGTTTTTTTCTTGGTTTAGCAACACGTTTTAAATGAATCATTACACCGTTTCACATTGCTTCCGTATGCAGCGCGTCTTTTATTTTCCGGTTATTTTTGATGTGCTACAGACTGCAAAAACTTATAAAAAAACTGCCCCAAAATTAATTTTTCAGCCAAATCTGATTTTCTTTACTGTTTTAAAGACACGAGTGTGAGTACTTTCAAAGTTTAAAGCGGCTAAAATATTCACCGTCTCCCATTTTAGGAATTTAAAACCATTGTTTATTAGGGATAAAGAAGTGAAATTCATGTTCCGCCGGTACAGGAACACATCAACACTCAACTCATCATCAAAGTTGAAAAGTTACAGTTATTTATGAGCTTAAAAACACTTTACAAAGACCTATTTGTTAAGGACAGAGCTTGGGATCAAGCCGCTGGGCCTAACGGCGCTCAAGGCAAGTACTCTGTGTGTTTTTATCTGTTAAGTAACTCGAAGTAAACTTTATTACAAAGTTACAACAGAAATTGTGTTTTTATTATGTTGATATTGCCAAAATAGTTTGTTTCACTGTTTAAATGATATATTATATTGATATTGCTAGGATACAGTGTTTTAAAGATATCCATACTCTATAGATAAACACAGCAAATGTAATGTAACAGAGGATTTACGCACTGCTAACATCTGCTGTGTGAAACAGTCACCTGTGGTTGAACACCTGTTCATTAGAATCTTGTAGTCTTTAGTGTGGCTTTTCTCCTAAAACTACATTTGGGGTGAAATCATTTTTGCAACATGAGCTTGAATGAATTTGTTGGGAAAAACACTTTTTTTATATGTGTAAATTAACAATTCTTGTTTGCAGTCAATGAGCCACATTTGTGAGAGTATTTATATCTATTATAACTAGTGTCTCACAGATTTCTAAGAGGAAATTACAAACTAAGAAAAATCTAAAGGTTCCAGAAAATCTTGTTGATTTTTCACTCACACTGTGCCGCAGGGGGCTGCAGCTGGTAGCCAGTCAGTTGACACCAGCCGATGGGGTAGAGATCTGGAGACTCGCAATCCACCCATTGATCATACTCATCCTCCCAGCCATCGAAATGAATGCGCAAGAGTCTGTGGACGATCCTGGTCACTGTGGCGACACACACCAGACGTGGCTCCATCAGGTCGACTGCCTCCAGCTTCATCCCTGTTCGGAAGCCATGATTTGGCACATCCTGAGAGAAGAACGGAGAGAGAACGGTGAGTGACCTATCCAAACAACCATAAAAACTATGCGAGAAATCTTACTTTGTTAAAGAGCTTGACAGGGGCTGCTATTGTACACATGTCTCTGAGGTAGTCAAACCATTTGAAAGGGAGTTTGGTGTACCCTGCGAAGGTGGAGTTTCACTTTCATTCGTTTATTTTCCTTGATGCACTTAGGTCACTCTTTGTTATGCTTGAACACATACCTCGTGGAGGTGTTAATTCAATGTTGTTGATTTCACAGAAGCCTACTGGGAAAATGGAGGGAGAGGTGGAGTGGTAGCAGAACCAGTCTGACCCATCAGCAGCCTCAGAGCCATCGATCCCAATCATTAAGTACCCGTCTGCTAAGACCTAGGAAAAGAAGAAATCAACGCATTATGCTATTGAGATTCATATTTAAGTAAATGTGAGGAGTTTTGGCAGACACTGACGTTTAAGAACGCAAGGAATAAAGAAGATAGAGGACAACAATCAGAAATGAATTCAATGCTCCAATCCAGAGGAGGAAACACCACACCAGGTGTTTTACTCCCCTGGAGAAAGTAAAACTGTCCAACTCAGCAAGGCATATACTCTCCCATGTGATGGCTTTTGAGAATGGTAAAAAAGGTAAAAAAAAAAAACAGAAATGAATTAGAGATTTTTTTTATTTGGTAAAACAATTTTGTCAAATATATGGCTTTACATGGACATCAGATAAAAAAAGTGTTTGTTCAGAACTTTGTTTACTACGGTTAACTTACACTAAGCAATTCAAACTACCAGAACACAGTTCATTCGACAATTTGAGTGCAGCTTGTTTCATCAGCCCAGATGAAGGAGGTGAGCATGTTTGGGATGAGCCTCGACGCTCATTTATCCAAAGTTTTTATCTGTGCAGCATGGACATCAAACAAAAGCACTAGATTTTTTCAGCAATACATTAGCCACGTTTCCACCCAAAGATGTGAATTAAAGTTGCACTCAAAACTGGAATATTGCATCAAATGTTTGCAAATAAAGCACTGTTCCGATCAGACGAGTTCAAGAGAACAAATAGTCATCCCTTCCTGAAAAACTTGCATCACTCATCAAAAGAAAAAAGGAAGTTTTTTTTCATACATAATAACTTAGAACACGTAAACGGAACACTTTTGTACTGCTCTTTGGGAACCCAGCTGGTTATAACCGTTCTGGGAGGTTATAATCCTGAACCACTATGATGACCGACTTTAGCTAAGGAATTTTAGAATAGTCAAAACATTTCAGATCAATTAAATTGGTCGGTTTATTAGTCCATTAATGCCACCCTGTCGCGCCCCAGTTCCAACAGAAAAACACATTGCCATTGGATTTAATCGGTAAATGCATTTCCATCATATTTTATGCATTATGCATAACTGGATAAGAAGTTTAACCTACCTATTTTTAGTGCATGTACGTCTGGGCATTTCCTTAATGTAATATTCCAAAATGTGCTTAAAAATGGGTGCAACTCAAAATAATTAACTGCACGTTTAGAAAGAAATTCCATGGTGTTCGGTACTGACTAACTTTCTGTTTAATTTGCTAAATAGCACTGTAATATTATTATAAAGGCTAATATTGCTGCGTCATCGTTTATTAGGCAGAAATGCTCTCTGTAACATTGGATCTGTTATTGTTTCTAAGTTGGCAATTGACTATAAGTTTGCCGCATTTTCATAATCCAACCCCTCCACCCCCAACGACAGTATCATCATCCATCACATGGATTTCACATTGTATATCGTTAATGACCAAAAATAAACAACACCTAACTTACACTAATATTTAATATCCTAGACAAAATTAGCAGATTGCCACAACCCTTTGAATTGATCCCTCCCACACCCTAATGTGACAAGTAGTATTTCGGCTAAAATTGTTGCTTTGCAGTTGGGAGTAAAGATAAAATAATTAAATGACATTGTGAGGAAGCATTGGACAGCTTCTGTATAAAGAGTGGGGAGTGTCAACAGTATCATTCACAGACTTTAAAACAAGAATCGCGCAGCAGGTAAAAAGAATGTTGTTTTGTTAAAAAACTTGTTAAAGGCCTAAACAATTCATAGAAATCACTTGCAAATTAATTATAATATGCTTGGTTTGAGCATATCTTATTGTTATACGATTAACAACAAACTTTTAAACATCTTTACTAGGGGTGTAACGGTTCACGGGGATGTATTGAACCGTTTTGGTGCGTCCTGTTCGGTTCGGTACACTTGGGTACCGTTTCGGTATATTTTTTTAATTAAACAATTTAAATTTATTATTAGCGCGATATTAAGCGCAGCGGAACAATGTTCCTAGGCGAGTTTCCGCACGGACGCTATTGAGTGACGCACAGTAGAGCTGCACGAGTAGCTGTGAGAAATGGCAACAGCGAAAGAGAAGCCAGAGCTTGAAGACCCTCCCACCTCACTACAGTCTCCTCTTTGAGAACACTTTGGCTTCTCTGTTAAAATACATAACGGGGATAGACGAGTGGATAAATGTAAAGTTGTATGCCGACATTGTTCCACGGGGATCGGGCAGGCAACACATCTAACATTTTCTACTGCTATAGATATTGTCACTGCAACCAGATCTATGCTCTCTTCAGAAAATGTGGATAGATTTAGCCAGAAACTTAAAACTTGAATAGTTTGTTTTGTTTATATACAAGCTGAAGCTGTTGCTAGTGTTAAAAGTTTTCCGGTCCTTTATTTAAAAAAATGTGTTTTTCTTTATAAAGAGTGCAATTTATTTAAAATATCACCCAAATGTGTCACTTTTATTTATTTTCTGCAAGAATTCTATTGTGTATTGGCAGCTTTTCAAAATAAAGAATTTGTAAGCTCTTATTGTTTTGTACCGAAAATTAATCGCACCGAGCTCTCCAAGACACTGTACCGAACCGAATACGATTTTAGCGTACCGTTACACCCCTAATCTTTACATAATAAAAGTCAGCTCAACTTTGAAAAAGAACAAAACATTTACCTTTCTTACAGTAGCCACACATATAGCAGAGAGATTTAGAGGATCAATGGCTTCCAGCTTCATCCCATCTTTAAACCAGTCCCCATTCTGATCCACATCCTTAACCTGTGCACATGAACCACGACCCGAATGTACAGATGATAATGATGCGCAAATAATTTAAACATATTGATTCTAAGCATACCTTAAGGAACAATTGTGAAGGAGCATCCATCTGACCCTCAATCCTCTTCATTATCTCTGTGGTGTACGACATAAATATAAAGATCTACAAACTGCTAAACGATTATCAAGCGAATCTAAAATTAATCTTGAAACCTCAAGCACTCACCGGATCTTTTGAATCGATGTCCAATGCTTCGTGACCAACCGATGGAGTGAATAAGAGGACTCAGCATGTGACACCAGAAGTCGTCAGTGCCGTCCTGACTCTCCTCATACACTAAGCGCAAACGTCCACCAATCACCTGCTCCACCAAAGCCACACGGGTTCGACACAGGTGGGTCTTATCAACCACTTCCACTCGCATCAGTTTCTTGAAGGGGTACTGCATATTCTCCTGAACCTGAGAGATGACAGTTTATTCAGACTTATTCCATCACAAATTTCTTTAGAAAAGCATTACCTAAAACTAAGAGCTTTCTGTGGTGGGCTTGCAAAAATTGGACAACCAATTTTTCAACTTGGGCTACCAAAATTTGAGTTCCTGTCTGATGTGCCATCAAAAGAGAAGTGAAGCTCTTTGTTGTAGAAGTGATACAGGAAAAAAAGCACAAGACAACAAAAACGTCTGCTAACAATGACTGTAGCTTTAGGATGTACACATCAAAGAAAACTGTGTGCATTTACATTGCTATTTTAGCTTGACAGGACAAAGGAGAGAAAGAAAAGGGAGTTAAATAAAAAGAGGTGCAGTCTGATCATGATGGAAAGCACTAGGTGAATACAAAATGGTCAGGTACAAATATCGGAAAAGGGATGTTTTTTTTTTTTT